>BSBK01005668.1:0-535000 GCA_027943335.1 Chamaecyparis obtusa
TATAAATTAATCGAATTGTTACAATTGTCAATCAATTATTGGAATTATATGTTTGCATCAAGTGATGACTATAGCACAACACAAGCCACCACTGATTCAACTAAGAGACAAATCATGCTTTAACACAACGAGTCAATGTGTTAAAATTGCAAATTGATATGTTTCACAATGGGATTACAAAGAGTTAATCAGAATGCCTCCTTATGAAGATGATGACAATTACATAGACATCCATGATCCTATATATTTAGCTGACTATGAACATATTTCTAATTTAGTTGTTAAAGGTGTGTGTTTTGGATTTTTAGTTGCATTATAGGTGTATGTTTCTATATATAGAATTTATTTGGTTTATATAAATATATGTTACAAAATTACATACATATAAATTGTATAGGTGACATTTTTGTTGTAGTATCAGATCTCAAGAATACATAAGCTGTACCAATGAAAAATAAAACTTGTGATTTAAGAACATCTTGGGTCCTTGGCAATCCTATGTCACCAAAAACATGTTTGAGTTTTCATGTGTTGTCTGGTTCCTATTTTAATCGAGCTGGCTCAGTAGTTGCTCAATTTCCTTTGTGTATCGAGTTGGTTGGTTATCTCTTTGGCACTCATTTATTTCCCTAGTACTCAGTGATGCTTGTCTAGCACTCGGTTATCTTCGCTTATTGAGTTTTTTTTTTTGGTTTTTCTGTTGAGGCTGACTTGTGTAATTAATTATGGTCATAGATTTAATGCTAGTATCTATCATTGGAAGCATGTGGACCTAGATCTGGTCATTCCTTCTGTTGATTGTGGATCTGAAGGCTGACTTGTTTGGTAGCCTATTTTATATATTATAATATTTGCTTGTGGTATTTGGAGAATATTTTTGGGGATAGAAGATAGAAGCTAGAAGATTAGACATATTTTGTGATCCTCACATGGTGGAGGACTTTTGTACTTGAATTTTAATATCTGGCCTAAACCAAGAAGGCCTTACAACCTAGCATGTATGTATCAATTGGACTAAAAATATGTATATATATTCTCTCTCACACTTATGTGTTTTTTTCTTCCACGTGTCATCTCTGGAAGGTGGATCTGGTTAGGGTGTACCTTTTGGCCTCTATTCTCATATACCCTTGGTGTCAGGTAGTATCAGAGAGAGGTGTGCCTTTTGGCCTCTATCTATATCCTTCTTGTCAAACCCTAGTTGATTTTAGTGGGGTAGTAGATTTTGATCTAGCCTACAATTATAGAGGGTTTCATGATGGTTTTGTGGGAGGTGAGATGCAAATCTAGGATTGGTAGACATGTTGAGACAACTTGCTGCTAGATTAGAAGATGTTGAAACAACCCAGAGAAGAGGAAGACATCTTGAAGATGTTAGTGATGATGAAATTGAGGAAGAACAAGGTGATGTAGAACCTACATCGATGATGGATCAAGGTGAGGAAATATTGTTGAAGGCTTTGACAAATTTGAAGTCTACACCACACTTAAATCCCTCTGATTATAGTGGAAAATTGGATTCTGATGAATTGGTGGACTAGATCACCAAGATGGAAAAGTATTCAAATATGAAAATGTACCCGAGGAAAAGAAGGTGAAAATTGCAAGCACAAAGTTGAAAATTCATGCATCCTTATGGTGGGAACATCTGTAGTTGGAAAGAAAGAGGAAAGGAAAAGAAAAAATTAATCTATGGAATAAGATGGTCAATAAATTGAAAGGAAAGTTCTTACCTTGTGATTATCAGATTAATCTAGTTAGGCAAATGCAAAGTTTGAGGCAGAAAGATTGATCAGTAAAAGATTATACTAAGGAATTATATAGATTAGATAATCATATCTGGACATGAGGAATATGATGTGGAAAGAATTGCTAGATACCTGAATGGATTGAGAGTTTCCATCCAAGAAGAAATCAGTTTGGCCAAACTAGAGAACATTGAAGAAGCCTATCAGTTTGCATTGAAAGCTAAGGAGAAATTGAACAAGAGACATGGGCAAAGACAAAGAGTTAGAGGTGGTAGATTCCCTATAGGAAGAGGTAGATCTTATGGTGAAAATAGTAGCTACGAACCATAAAAGACAACTCTTGATAAAGGAAAGACCAAGTGGCAAGGTGAAATTTCATCAAGAGGAAGAGGCAATAAACTATAGAGGTGGTTATAACAGAGGTCATTTTTGAGGAACTTGTTACAATTGTGGAGAAGGACATAGATCATTTGAGTGTACACATACAAGTAAGAAGGTCGGTAGCCATAGAAATTATTTGGTGTAAGAAGAGGTACTGAATGAACCTAAGAAGGAAAAGAACTTGATGGTAAGGAGAGCACTTTGGAGTGAAAGTAATAAAAAAGATCTAATAAGGAAAAGTTTGTTCAAGACCAGATGTAGAGTTTCCGATGAAGTGTGGAAGGTAATCATTGATAGTGGTAGCTTAGAGAACTTGGCATCTAAGGAAATGGTTACAAAGTTGCAGTTGAAAAGGTTGGAACATCCAAAGCCCTATAAAATTTCATGGATCAAAGATGAGAATACAGTCTTGGTAAGTGAACAATGTTATGTGAATTTGAATATTGGAAAGTACTATGATAAGGTGTTATGTGATATCATGCCTATGGATTGTTGTCATATTTTGTTGGGTAGACCTTGGCAATATGATAGACATGCTATATATGATGGGAGATTGCATAAATATACTATTTGGGATGATGGGAGAAGATAAATCTTGTTACCTTTGATTGAAGAACCTATTAGTAATGTGTGTACATCTATAAAAGTTTTCTTGATTGAAAGAAGAATGTTTGTTAAGGATTTGAAGAAGAATGATATGTGTTTTTCTATGATTCCTAACAAATCGAGTAAGAAATTAGAGGATAGCATCCCTGAAGTGATTGATAAGTAACTCACCAAGTACAGTGAGATAATTTTTGATAATGTACCTGATGGTTTTCCACTTAAGATAAGCATTTATCATTATATGGATCTTATACCTGGAGCTAGTTTACCGAATAAGGTACCACATCGGTTGACACCTACCAAGAATTAGGAATTAAACCAACAAATTCAAGAATTGTTGTAGAAAGGTTTGATTTGAGAAAGTTTGAGTCCTTGTGGAATAATTGGTGGATTTTAACCTAAGAAGAATGGAGAATGGAAAATGTGTACGGATTGAAGAGAAATCAACAAGATAATAGTGAAATATAGGTTTCCTATACCGAGAATGGATGACATAATAGACAGTTTGACTAGAGAAAATTATTTTACCAAAATTGATTTGAAAAGTGGGTATCATCATGTCAAAATCAGAGAAGATGATGAGTGGAAGACTAGTTTTAAGACAAAATAAGGTTTGTATGAGTGGTTGGTTATGCCTTTTGGTTTAACTAAATCATCAAGTAATTTTATTGGGTTGATGAATAAAGTTTTGAAGAAATTCTTAGGTAAATTTGTCATTGTATAGATAAATGATATTTTGGTATTCAGTAAGATTAGAGAAGAACATTTGTTGCATGTTAAAAAAGTATTGAAAAGGTTGAAAGAAGAAAATTTGTTGATAAATCTAAGAAAGTGTTGATTCATGAAAGAGGAGATTGTGTATTTGGGATTTTTTATTTCAGCTGATGGTTTGAAGATGGATCCTGAAAAGGTTGAAGCTATTTTGAATTGGCCTACACCTGAGAATGCTAGTGAGGTAAGATCATTTCATGGTTTGGCAAGTTCTTACCAAAAGTTCATTAGGAATTTTAGTTCAATTTGTAATGCTATGACTGAGACTATGAGAGGAGATAAAAGATAATTCAAGTGGACACATGGAGTTGATAAAAGTTTTGACACTCTGAAGCAGAAGGTTTTTGAATTGCTTGTGTTGGCATTGCCTAATTTCAATAAGGTATTTCAAGTGGAATGTGATGCAAGAGAAAATGCAATAGGAGCTTTGTTGAGTCAAGAAGGTAAACCTGTTGCTTTCTTTAGTGAAAAGTTGAACGATGCAAAAAGGAAATATTTTGTGTATGATCAAGAATTCTATGCTATTGTTCAAGCCCTAAAGAAATAGAGACATTATTTGATACCAAGTGAAGTTGTGTTGTATATCGATCATAAAGCTTTACAGTATTTGGGTAGTCAGAGTAAGTTGAATTACAGACATATGAAATGGATTGAATACTTACAAAGTTATACATTTGTGATAAAGCATAAGAGTGGAGTCACTAACCGAGTTGCTAATGCATTAAGTAGAAGATGATCTTTGATGACCAAGATGAAAATTGAAGTTCTTGGCTTTGAGGACATGAAATATTCTTATGAATTTGATCCTAATTTTTCTGAGCCGTGGAGAAAGTGTAGACCACCTATTCAAGATCAACCAAGTACTAAATGTGAAGAGTATTTTATTCAAGGAGGTATGTTGTTTAAAGGTATTCAGTTGTGTATATCGAGAGGATCAATGAGAACTAATTTGATAAATGAGAAACATAGTAGTGGTTTGGCTGGACATTTAGTGTTGATAGACCAATGAATTTGCTTAAGGAGAAATACTTTTGGCCACATTTGTATAAGGATGTTCAAAAATTTGTGAAAAGTTGTCGAATTTGTCAAGTTACAAAAGGAGTAAGTCAGAATACTAGATTGTATACACTGATTTCTATTCTTGAGAAACCTTGGATTGATATTAGTATGGATTATGTTCTTGTCTTACCAAAATTAGTAAGAGGTAATGATTCTATATTTTTTGTTGTGGATAGATATTCTAAAATGCCACATTTTATAACTTGTAGAAAGACATCAGATGCTGTACATATAGAAGATCTTTTCTTTAAGGAGATTTTCAGATTGCATGGATTACTGAGGAGTATTATCTTTGACCGAGACACTAAATTTGTTGGATACTTTTGGAAAACCCTTTAGAGAAAGTTTGGCCCTGAGCTGAAATATAGTTCTACATTTCACCTACAGATGGATGGATAGGCAAAAGTTGTGAATGGAAGCTTGGGTAATCTTTTGAGATGCTTAGTTGGAGATACACAGAGTAATTTGGATTCTATGTTGGCAAAAGAAGAATTTGCATATAATAATTCAGTGAATAGGACTACTCGAAAAACACCTTTTGAGATTGTAAATGGAATACAACAGAGAGGTATATCATATTTGAGGGATATTGCTGATGAAAGAAAGAGAAGTGTTGAAGGAGTAAATTTTGCTGAGTACATGAAGAAATTTCATGAAGATGTGAAACATAAGTTGGAGAAAAGTAATTAGAAATACAAAGACAGAGTTGATAAATCAAGAAGACATAAGAATTTTGTAGTCAGTGATGAAGTAATGGCTCATTCGAAGAAAGGTATATTTCCTGTTGGAACATATGGGAAGCTGAAAATGAAGAGGTTTAGTCCTTGCAAGGTTTTGAAGAGATTTGATAGTGGAAATTCTTATGAGATTGAGTTACCTGATGACATGGATATATCACCTATATTCAACATTGCTGATTTTTATGAGTACCATGAGTCAGATGAAGAAATGACAGTACCGAATGATTATCCTAAGAAATAGATAGAAGAATTTGAGTAAATTTTGGAACAAAGAATTGGAAGAAGTTCAAGAGGAAAATAGTACATGGAATATCTAGTAAAGTGGAAGAATAGACCAGTTGAAGATAGCTCATGGATTTCACAATCTAGGTTGGACTTAGTTCAGATCATACATGCTTCATGAGGTAGAGAATCATTTCAAATAATTGCAGGTGTCTGATGCAGGAGCATCTTGGGTCCTTGGTGATCCTATGTTGCCAAAAATATGTTTGAGTTTTCTTGTGTTGTTTGGTTCCTATTTTGACCGATTTGGCTCGGTAGTTGCTCAATTTCCTTTGTTTACTGATTTGGTCAGTTATCTCTCTTGCACTTGGTTATTTCCCCTAGTGCTCGGTAATGCTTGTCTAGTGCTGAGTTATCATTTCTTACTAAGTTATTTGTTTTGGTTTTCTATTGAGGCTGACTTATGTAATTAATTATGATCATGGATTTAATGTTGGTATCTATCATTGGGAAGCGTATGGACCTAGATCTGGTCATTTCTTCTATTGATGGTGGATTTGAAGGCTGAATTGTTAGGTAGCCTCTTGTATATATTGTAATCTTTGGTTGTAGTTTTCGGAGAAATTTTTTGTGGTTAAAAGATAGAAGCTATAAGATTAGAGATAGTTTCAAATCCTCACATGTTGAAGGACTTATGTACTTGAATTGTAATATCTAGCCTAAACTGGTAAGGCCTTATAGCCCGACATGTATGTATCAATGAGACTAAATATATGAAAGTATATGCATTCTCCCTCTCACTTATGTGTTTGTTTCTTTCGTATGTGATCTCTGGAAGGTGGATCTAGTTAGGGTGTTGTTTATGTCTGAATGTTGACCTCTAATTCAGCCATAGACACAACATAGTCATTGCTCAATCATTGTATACAAAAATGAACATGGATTATCCAATTTGCACACTCAATCGAATAGACTTGCTACCTCCTATTTAGGTGAGGTGTTTGAATTTACTCTCAGAATGAGAGTGGAAAAACCATTCGACCAACTCTAAAATGGAGGATTTTAAATGCTAGAAAGAGATTGAATAAAAATTAATCTAAAATGAAGCTGAAAATTAAGCTAGAAACTTGAAAGAAATATGAGAATGCAAATTTAATCTAAAGCTTGAAAATGAAAGATGATAATTAATCTAAAACATATATGCAACTAATCAATATGAGAATGCAATTATACTAGAATGAGAAATTATTCTAAATATGCAATAACAAAGCTTGAAAGTATGAAAATTGAGACAAAAATCCACTATAGTTTTGGTGTTACAAGTAGTGGTTGTTGTTGCACCAAAAGATCGACCTGTTAATGCCCGATACAACCACTAGACTTATAGAAGACAGAGGAGGTGTTTAAACCATGTCACGAATCCTAAGGGGAGCACTGACTATTTTTTCGACAATCTCCCCCTCAACGTTACTTGAGGGGATTCGAACCTATGACCAAGCTTTGATACCACTTGTTACAAGTAGTGGTTACCGTTGCACCAAAATATCAACCTATTAATGCCTGATACAACCACTAGACATATAGAAGACACAGGAGGCAGTTAAGCAATGTCACAAATCCCGAGGGGAGCACTGACTATTTTTCCAACATTTGGTACTCTAAAATTGCCTCCCCAAAATGAAGAAAAGGAGGTTCATAATATAGAAGAGCATGGGGGAAGGATGAAGAGTTTCTTGGAAAGAAATGGTTGACTCTTCATCTCCATGGAGGAAGATGAGAAAAATTGAAGGAATTATTTAACTAAGAAAATGAATTATTGCCACATGGGTGGCTTTTCGAATTATTTGAATTAATAAATCCAAATGAGAGTAATTGATTTAAATAACCAAATAATGTTTAATTCCTTTCATGTGTATTAGCTAAAGGGGGTGGAATTAATTTAATTTAAAAGCACAAGGAATTTATAATTAAATTAATTAATCATAGGGATTTTTAGCCAATAAATGTTGAATATTTAGGAATCAAATATAGTGTATGATTAATGCAAATTTAGGGTTTTTTTGCATTTCACACCAACTCAAATAAAGTGAATTAGGAGATAGAATTGCCTAGTACAATAGGACTTCGATGATGTAGAAATTTGAAGAAATGCACCAAAATTGATTAAAATTGTAAGGTGCAAATTTTGGGGTATTACATTTTTCCCCTCTTTGAGTTGATGTGCAAACAATGCATTGATTCAAGGAATAGTCTGATGTGACAAATGATGAGGTTTCAAGATTATCTCTAGGATAGAGCTTAACCCTCGAAAGTCAAGGTTAGATCGACAAGACACCGATTAGATCGAGATGCAGAACCAACTTCAAAATGAAGGATGATTCTTCTGAAGTATAAGTTAGATTGTGAAGATAACAGTCAGATTACCACTTGGGAGAAGATTGGAATTAGGGTTAGATTGTCCCAATACCGATTGATGAAATGATAACTGATGCAGATTTAGGACTATCTCCTAAATGAAGCTTAGCCCTCTAAGACTCGGGTTAGATTACGTAGATAATGGTCGAAAATAGATTTCAAGAGCCATCTTTAGGGAATTAGGGTTAGATTGCTCCAATACCTAATGATATTTTGAGAACCATCTCCAAAACGAAGCTTGATCCTCAAGGATATAAGTTAGATTTCTCAGATACCCAACAAATAGATGACAAGATGACAAGATACGAGGCCCAAAGATGCTGCTAGTGAAGAGATGCCCTAAGTGATGAGGACTTTTGATTCAGATCAGACTTATTCAAGAATTGATTTGACAAGATTCAATGATGCAATCATCCTGCCCCCATAGGAGCGAAATCGAAAGATGACATGTCAGAAAGATGATTGACAACAAAAGGTTGCAGATAGAGATAATATCAAAGATCTAGAGGAACTCAAAATAGATTAAGGAAGCATCGAGAGGATGTAGAAGCAATCTAGAATGATTTGGAGGTCCTATTGACCAAGTTTAACCATGGTTGACCAAATTTGAGTAGAGTTGACTTTTGATGAAAAGTTGAAGATCTCAAAAACAAAGGATGATGAGAGAAGTTTTGGTAATAAAAATGACACCACAAGGTTGATTGCACAAGCGTTCGATCCCGATGGTCCCAGAAATTTAAAATGTGATTTTGAGCTATCTAGAGATGTCAGATTTTGATTTCGATTTTGAAAATGGATTTAGAATGGTCGATTTAGCCAAGGGTGAAGTTTTCGTGCAAAATATAGCACTTTTGAAAATTAGGTCAAAAGCTATATAAGGCCTAGACGGGTCATTTCCAATTCATTATTTACTATCTTCTAGTGAATTGGAGAGCTCTTAGAGAGATGGAGAACATGCTAATGCATTTGCATTGATTTGAGTGCTCCCATCAACATAGCCGATCGGTTGACTATGATCCACCTGTGAGTAATCGATAAACAAGCTTGCATTTCAACTTTTTACTGCTTTTTTAGGAGATTTAGGCTAGATCTAATGCTTATTAGGGCTTAGCTCATCAATGTTCATGTGAGGAAATAGTTTCCTCACACCGGTCCCAATCACCCCTCGCATGAGGAAATGGTTTCCTCACATAGGTTAGCAGTTCTTCACCCAGGCCTCCTCTGCAAGATCACGTGAGGTGCTAGGTGGTCCCACGTGAGCAAAGATCTTGTCTCATTCGACAGAAAAAACTTACATGGGGGAAAAGTTTCCTCGCGGGAGAACTTGTTGCAAAGTTTTAGAGTCTTAGTCTAATTTTTTGTGAAATCAGCCAATCAAAGCATCCAAGAGTCATGTTTAGGATAGGCTCATAGCCTCACTTGTTGTTGCTTTGAAAAGCCATCATAATTGAGATACTGATTGAATTTCATCGCTTGCTTTGTAGGTTGACTTCCCAAATATTGCATTTCAATCGCACCACCCAGTCGTCAAAGAGTTAGTGCGGAGATTGAGCAGTGCGGAGTTTGAGCGATGCGGAGGGTTCCCACATAGATGAGCTAGGATTGACATATTTGCATGATATACCCAACATTTGGGTAAATCACGGTCTATTAGGTGCATTATTTGAGCATTTCCACTTGCAGATGAACACCTTCCACTTGCCTATGGAGGAGATGATAGTCACTCCTAAGGATATATATAGGATTCTGAGGATACCATTCCACGACGCCCACATGGAGTATGACATTCAGCCAAGGGTGGGCACACTGGCACTTAGGGCCATTTTCCAGAATGATTTAGTGATGGGTCAAGCCATCCTATGGCATGAGCTGATTGGTCGGTATGGAGAAAAACATAGGTTGGCGGTGGTCCTAGCAGCATTCTTGAGTTGCTACTTGATGTCGAATAGGGGTCAGCACGGTCTGGAGTGCAGTTGGGCTCGTATGTTGGAGCGGATGCTAGAGTGACCACTAGTGAGATTTGGATGGGGTGAGTGCATGCTCACACAGATATACCATGAGATGCATGAGATTGTGTATTGGAGTGCACAGACCATGGTCGCAAGAGTGTTCATTTTACAGATCTAGGCCTGGGAGCATCTACCCATATACAAGCCGATATTACATGATACCAGATAGTGACTAGAGCCATATATATATATATATATATATATAGATATGCAGGTCCTATGACTCAGCCAACACTGGGTAAGATAGAGTAGTGGCACGGGAAGCTAGATGACATGGTTGTAGTGATATGGAGACCATGGGTAGTGATGGAGCCATGGGATCATGCATGATAGGAGCTCCCACACATGTTCTTCTTCTATAGCCTGATCAAGCACACCATTAGTATCATTGAGCACTTCCCACTCACATGGGTCCTATGACAGTTTGGGAGACCTCAAGATGTCTCTCAGGAGTACTGCACCTATGCCTAATTCATCGATGAGATGAAGAAGGGCTGGCAGCCTAGATTAGATCAGGGTAGGAGGATAATTGAGGCACAAATACCACTAGCTCGGTGGGAGTATATGGAAGATGTGACCAATGCAAGGATGACACTTGCACATAGGGATTATATTTTGGCACATCCATACCCTAGGTTCATAGATCCTATTGGTATGGGCTAGCAAGTACAGTAGGTAGTGTAGCTTGCACGGGAGAAGTAGGTACTAGCACAACAGCAACATGCACTAGCATAGCAACAAAAAGTACCAGCATAGCAGTAGATACCACAATAGTAGGTTGTCCAGTAGTAGCAACAGAGGGTATTAAGGTTGAGGATTGGGCAGAATCCCATTCCTCTGAGAGAGATGGGTTCAGATACAGGTGCAGGGAGTATTGGAGCCCATGATAGGTCCACTAGGCAGAGGATAGGTGACACCTCTCAGCAAGTGCCTCCTCAGAAGGGGCACATGGAGATGATGTCGATATGTAGGATCAGGAAGCACAAGATCCACCTATGGGAGGGTAGGTTATTGAGTTACAAGAGGCTCTCTAGAAGAGGTGAGAGAGGATTAGGTAGGTGTAGAGGGAGAGAGATGACTTCCACACATAGGTCATCATTTAGGAGACCCAGGTATCTAAGTGAGATTGAGAGATCAGAGGGTTGTAGGATATGAGGTTGCATATGAGGCTGCACAGTCAGCCTATTATTAAGCAACATACGTGGGTTTAGTACCAGATTTAGTGGAGTAGGTTCCACCATTTTTAGAGTATGCTGGGGCACGAGCCATTCCATAGGGACCACCTCCTCAGGCACCTCCATGAGGACCACCTCCAAAGGGACCACCTCCACAGCAATCTCCACCATAGGGACCTCCACCTCCTCCAGGTGGTTAGGTTGTGATTTGGTATTCTTTGTAGCCCCATTTTTGATAGATTATGCTTGATTAGCACCATTCTTTTGATTGTACTAACATTAAGCAATCCATATATATATGAGCTCAACATTTGCCATCATTATACTTGTGTATATATTTCTTTAGATGTTGATGTTTATGAGATGTTTCCTATATGATTAGATGGATAGATATGAGATACACATGATTCTTTTATGTATATGCCAATGAATATGCACATGTTTTCTTTATATGTGTATGCAAATATGAAATGCAATGATAGATGGTAGATGAACAAATGTCAATGTATGATTTGATTTATGCTTATAATGAATGCACATGGAAATGAATATGTAGATGTAGAATGTATGCATGTGATTTTATGGATGTAAATGAAATGCAATGAAAATTTAATGTATATCATACTAATCATCTCATGTAGGGTGTCACAATACATGACAGGTACTAACCAAAAGAAAGTTTGAAGATTGGGAATGAGCACCGGATACTTGTGTAGCCAAGATGAACTTGAGATAAAACATGAGAACCGTCGATGAATAGATCTAGAAGAGAATAATAAAGAGAGCACCAAAACACCGTCTCAATGCAAGCCTAGAATGAAAATGCAATCCTAAGCTAAATGAAAACCCTAGGACTTAGTTGTTGGACCCATTTTATTATCATCATAGATTTTATAGTAACGGATGTTTGTAGGATGCCATACAATCCTCACTAACATTACAATCATGAGAATATAAATATGACATTAGTCTTAGATTTGTCAAAATGATGTGTAAGCATTAAGGCACAAGAAGCCAAAATGACCTAAACACCTATCCCTTTTGATTTAGAAAGTTAACATAAGCATCAAACTATAGTCGCTAGAATGACCTTAATTTTGCTTGCACACAAACATGCTAGACACACAAGAGTTTCTTCCTTTTGCTAAGGAACACTCACAGTGACCCTTACGTTCACTTCACAAGATGAGCATTTGGAATTTCACTTATAGCAAAAACAAGTCACTCAAAAAGATAAGGAGAAGAACCACCCTCACCGAAGTTTCTATATAAAAGGAGTTGAGGTACACATGGCCATCCAACATGAGATGAAGGCTCTCATAGTGGACAACCCTCTTATATAAATTCATTACACCATTGGAACTAAACTGACAAATAGAAAGAAAGGAAAAGATCATGCCCCCAGTCTTCACTTCACTTAGTCAAGAGAGACATCTTAGAGTTGTTCGAGGAGGAATGATGAAATGTAAAGATAAACACACCAAAGAAAAAGCTCAACATGCTTCAGAGAGTTACAAATCCAGTTTCAATTTTTAGTTTAAGCGGATTGATGTCAGATTGGAAGTATACAATGTGAAAAGTATCAATAGGACAATGAGAGTAGGCAAACATAGTGAGAGCCACTGGTGACTAATGCAAGAGATAGAGTCTCAAAGGGATATCAAAGTGCTAACCAAGTATTAGTAGGTAGACGCAGTGAGAACCACTAGTGACCGATACAAGGAAGATTATCGAAAGAGAGAACCGAGTATGAATGAAACATCAACAGGCAGACAAAGTGAGAACCATTGGTGAATGATGTAAAGGAGATCCTAAAAGAGAGGGATCCGAATGAGAGCTAGGTATTAGTAGGTAGACATAGTGAGAACTACTGGTGACTGATACATGAGAGATCCTCAAGGAGAGAAATCTCAAAAAGTAGCCAGGCATCAGTAGGCAGACACAGTGAGAACCACTTGTCGTTGATGCAAGGAAGATCTTCTGAAAGTGATAGGATAATACCCCCTAGACTAGGAAGGTGCCCCCAAGTGTGACCAGTTTTAATCCATGTAGAGTTGAGCATAATCTCGAAGATAACTGAAAGCGAATGCATGAGCTAGCAAACTAAAGTAGGAAACAGACTAAAGCAGGAAAGAAGGAAAGAAAACTAAAGAAAGAAAGAAAGCGCTAAGCAATGCTATAATAGGTATAGCATTGGGAACAAGAGGCGCCTGTTTACCAAGTTTTCACCATCTTGGCTGAGATTCTATTTTTTCTACCATGACGCTTGTTTGCCAGGTTTTCATCAATGGCACATTTTTTCTCTTTTTCATTTTTTTTGTTCTTTTCTCTTTTTGAATTTTTTGTATTTTTGTATTTTTGAATTTTTGAATTTTTTTTTGTATTTTTCCATTTTTGATTTTTTTTTTACTTTTCAAATTTTCAATTTTTTTTGTATTTTTCCATTTTTATTTTTTTTTGTATTTTTGTATTTTTATTTTTTTTTGTATTTTTCCATTTTTTATTTATTTTTAATTATTATTAAGGCACTTGTTTTCCACATTTTCACCAAGATAATAGATACATCAAAGCGCCTATTTACCAGGTTTTCACTAAGATGATCATTTTTTTAGGACATTTTGCAATTTTTAGGATTTTTCAGAATAAAGTATGTATAAGAGTGCACATAAAATGTCTCAGCTGTAGAATCTCTTCAGGTGCAGAGTGTTGATCGACTCTTTGATTTGTTCTCCTTCAATAGTAGATAGTTGGTAAGCACCATGCCCAAATACTGCAGTAATAACATACGGACTGAGCCAATCTGGTTCAAACTTTCTCTTCTGGATCGGCTACTATTGATTCGTGGGGTTCTCTCTCAGGATGAGATCACCCACTTGGAATTCCCTTGGTCTGACTTTCTTATTGTAGCTCTTAGACATTCTCTTCTAGTTTTCTCTTAGATGATCAAACACCACTTATCGATGTTCATCCAGTAACTCTAGCTCTTGTAGCTGAGATATTCTAATGTCTTCATCAGTAATGAGGTTCTTTAAAGAGACTCGCAATGTAGGAATCTTGACCTTAATAGGCAATACAAAATCCACACTGTAGACTAAGAAAAAGGGCATGTCCCTTGTTGGAGTTTGAATGGTTGTTCTGTAGGCCCATAAAGTCGGATTAATCTAGAGGTGCCAATCTCTACTAGATTTGTGAACTATCTTGTGTAGGATCTTGAGGATTGTCTTGTTAGAAGCTTATGCCTATCCATTACCCTAGAGATAATAGGTCAAGGACCAATGTTGAATGATCTTGAATTTAGTACAAAACTCCTTTAGATATTTGTTCTTGAACTGCCCCCCATTGTTGGTGATTATTGAGGAGGGTACACCATATCTACAGATGATGCAATTCATTATAAACCTTGCTATAGATTTTCCCTTAGCTATGGTGAGAGGCACTACCTCAACCCACTTAGTAAAATAGTCTGTAGCTATGATAATGAACTTATGTCCTCTTGAAGAAGATGGATCGATCTGACCCACTAAATCAAAGTCCCATTTTTGAAATGGCTAGAAACTAATGAATGGAATGAGCTCCTTGGCAGGAGCGTGAATTAGATTTCCATGAAGCTAACATTTTTTACAAGACATGGCATACTAGATAACATCTTTTTCCATTTTTGACCAATAGTAACCAACTCTAATAGTTTTTCAAGCCAATGTTAGACCTCTTAAATGAGAACCATAGATGCTTTCATGCACCTCAACTAATGCATGTTTGGACTCATCGGGTTCTAGACACCTAAGGAGGATACCGTCTATACCTCGCCTATACAAGTCATTAGCTATAATCACATAATGTGAAGAACTATGGATTAGGTGGCATTTTTTGTTCTGGGTATAAGTGTCTAGAATTATTTGGTCCCGAAGGTAGGAGTAAATATGATGGTATCAGGATGAAACATGTCCAATGACTAGACAGATCATCCTAGATTCAGGATTATTATAGGCTGGGTAGCATAACTTTTCTACTAGAAACTCATGTCCAAAGACATTTTCTAGAATTTGTAACAGAGAGGCAAGAGTAGCCATGACATCCACTCCTTTATTATCTTCTCTTGGAATCTGTTGGAAATTAATGTGAGAAAAGTACTTTTTTAGATCATCAACCATTCATTTATAAGGCACCAACTTGTCATCTTTTGTTTGATATATGTTATTGACTTGATTGATAACCAATAATGAGTCTCCAAAGACCTTAAGTTCATCCACTCTACATTCAATATCTATCTTCATGCCATTGATTAAAGCTTCATATTCAACAATGTTATTTGTGCAAGGGAACAACATCTTATATGCCTTTGGTAAAGAGTATCTTTGTGGTGTGACAAATAGTATTCTAACACCTGACCCCTACTGGGTAAATGAACCATCAAAGAACATAGTCCATGTCTGATGTGTGAGAAGCATTATGGAATCATTTGGAAACTCAATGCTCAATGGTTGATAATCTATTATAGGTGCTTTAGCCAGTTGATCTATAATAGCTTGCCCTTAATATCTTTCCTCTCTACGTACTCAATGTCAAACTCATTGAGTATCATGACCCATTTTGCTAACCTACCTGTAAGGGAAGATTTGCTGAGTATGTATTTTAATGGATCGGTTTTAGAAATAAGTCTTGTAGTGTGAGCAACCATACATTGCCATAATTTTTGTGAAGAAAAAACTACTACCAAACAAGCCTTTTCAATGACAAAATATTTCATCTCATAAGAGACCAAAGTTCTATTGATATAGTATATAGCTCTTTCTTTGTTGTTCTGATCCTCTTGAGATAGAAGTGCACCCAAAGATGTGTCTATAGCTAAAATGTAGAGGATAAGTGGCTTCCCATGAATAGGAGGCATCAAGATTGGTGGATTAGCAAGATATAGTTTGATATGTTGGAATCCTTTCTTACATTCTTCGTTCCATGCATAGGTTACACCTTTATGCAGAGTCTTGGTGAATGGTTGTGACTTATAGGCCAATTTTGCAATGAAGTGCCAAATAGATTGCAGTCTACCTTAAAGTCCTCTCATTTGACTAATGTTCTTTGGTGGAGACATGTCCATGATAGCTTGAACTTTCTCAGGATCTACTTATATGCCTTTAGTGAATATGATATAACCCAATAGTTTGCCACAAGTGACACCGAATGCACACTTTTTTGGGTTGAGCCTTAGACTGAATTGCTCCATTCAATCTAGTATAGGAAATAGATCTGCAAGATGTATTCTCCACTATATGCTTTTAGCCAAAGTGTCATCCACATAATCCTCCATTGTTTTGTTCATCATATCATGAAAGATGGTTGTAACAGCCCTTTGATATGTAGTTCCAGCATTTTTTAGTCCAAAGGGCATGACATTCCAACAGAATGTTCCCTGAGGGCATGTGAAGGTTGTCTTTTATTGGTCTTCTGGAGTGATTTTTATTTGATTATAACCAAAAAATCCATCCATTAGAGAGTATATTTGGTAGCCAACGTTCATGTCCACTATCATGTCAATATTGGGTAATGGAAAATCATCTTTAGGACATGCTTTATTCAGATCCTTGAAGTCAGTACACACATGGATAGATTTATCATGCTTTGTGACTAGAACAATATTAGATATCCATTCTGCATAGTCAATAGCTCTGATGAAATGAGCTTTGAGAAGTTTTTCTAATTCAGCTTTGACCAAATGTGCCACATGCGGATACATCTTTCGAAGCTTTTGTTTCAAAAGATTAACACCTAGTGCAATAGATAGATGATGCATGATTAGATTGGGATCCAATCTAGGCATATTAGAGTAAGTCCATGCAAAATTGATTTTCTTACTTTGAAAGAAGTTCATGAACTCTTCATTTTCTTCTGCAGATAATGACTGTGCTAGATGAATAATCTAAGTTGTAGCTTCTGTACCCAAATTTACTGGTTGGGTCAGTTCAATCAGCACTAATGATCTCTCTTGAAAATGACTTGGAAGTGTATCAAGTATCTCATCCTTAGGCACCTCAGAGAGGTTTTCACCCTTGGATACATCTTTTATTTTTAATTTTTTCGGCTCTACCACTACCACAATGTGGTTTTCACCATCAAAGAAGCTATTTTTTTTTTCTTTTAATTTGATGACTAAGATACTTGATATCAACTTTGGTCATGTTAACATTACTTTCACTGGTGGAAAATGTTATAGGTTCAATAGCATTAAGGTAACATACCAAAGTGTAGTCATTCTGGAATATAAGGACTTCACTAGCTGGTGAGGGAGAGTTCCAGTCGATAAGTTCAAGATTTTGGAGTGAAAGAGTAGTGGTAGGTTCAAGTGAATTCATAGTATAGTCATCGAAAGCATGGACAAGCAAGTTGAAAACTAAAGAAATCACATCTAAAGGTGTGTTCAATTCCTCCCGAGACCTCACATCAGAAGTATAGGGTATGTTAGTGTTAGTAGATTCACACTCAGTCATCCTAACACTAGACCCTTCACCTACTTTGAGAAGGTTTTCATATACATGAACATCATCTATATATTTCTTAAAAGTTGCATCAGATAGAAAATCAAACACATACTCATGCGAGTCAGTGATGCTTGATACATAAATTCCATCAACACTGGTTGTTCCATCTGACTCATTTTCAATTCTTGTAGCATTGATGGCTTGTTGAAGTTTATCTTGTTCAAACCTCTTTTGGAAATGTGGTGGTATGTACCATTCACCCTAAAAATTAGGATTAGATATTTCCATTGCTCTCCGCTGGTCATATGTGAGTTCATGCACTAAAGCAGTGTCATCAGAATCACTATCAGTCTCTACCATATGGACAGGTATAATAAGTTCATCTGGTTCTTCAAAGAATGTAGCAAGATTTGGAGGAATGGGATATGGAAAGATATCCTCATCAGAGCTATCCTCTAGATTTGCAATTTTGGTAGTGTCTATAGGTTCTGGTTGACATTTTGGTGCTGGCTCTGGTACAAACTTGTTAATCCCTAGATGGAACGGGATCTTCTTGAAGCCTAGACCTGTGGTGTCCTTAGTTTGATGACTTGTGGCTTCAATTGGTTCAAGAAAACCATTATCATTCACCCCTATAGGACCACTCCCTTCATAGCTGAAGCATTTCATGAGCTTGAAACCTTCACAGTTTGGTTGATGTGCTATATCATGAATAGGAGTGATTTGTTCAGATGTGTTTTTATCTTCGTAAAGCCAAGCTATAATAACCATTTCCTCATCTTTATCTTCTAGTGGTGTCATTGGCTTGACAAAGGCACCATCATAGTCTATTTGGGGAGAACAAGAAGAAGGTTTTTTGTTCTCAAAGGGTCTCCCGTAAGAACATAGAGATGGAGGTAAAGGTCCTAATGATAACACAGGTTCAATTTGATACCCTCCCATGCCTATATGCTTAATCTTTAGAGTCTGTTCCATTTCTTTGAGTTTAGCATCATAGAATTCAGTGGACTCTCTATTAGTTGGGACTAGACTATCTGCAGATTGTGTAAGTGTGTTGCAAGAATAGTTTGTATTGGTAGGAACTATCACCTCTGCTCCATGGAATGACCACTTGATACATTGGTGATATCTGGATGGAACTGCCTGCATTTCACGGATCCATGGTCTACCCAATAGTATATTATATGCCAGAGGAATATCTAGAACTTAACAAAGAACATCCCTCTCTACAGGTCCAACTTGGATTGGCAACACAACCAGAACTTTGGATTTGCATTCTTCTTCATCATATGCCTTAATGGTGATTTTCTTGCGAGCATCTATGCAATCTTCATCATAGCCTAATTGGGTGAGTAGCTTAGCAGAGAAAATATTGAGGCCAACACCATTGTCAATGAGGATGCGGCCAACATGCTTTTGACCTATCATGACTTCTATATGCAAAGGATCATTATGTGGATGGCTTAGCAAATGGTCATCTTCTTCAGAAAAGGACAAATAATGTGGTGAGGTCAAGTGACCCACCATGGATTGAAATTGATCAAGATCTAAGTCTTTTGGGACATTTTTCTCGGTGAGGGCTTTATCAAGAATCTCCCTATGAGATGGTGAGATTTTCAATAGCTAAAAGATAGTGATTTGAGTGTTGGTACATTGCAGCTAGTCTAGAATGCCATAATTAGTTGTGCTAAGTGTAGGGACCAATTTCAAGTTCTTGCTGGTATGACCAACAACAACTTTATCTATGGGTTTCTTTGGAGTGAATGTAGAAGGGTCAAGACCCTTAATGGTGATTTTTGCACGAGAGCGAGTAACAACATTTGCGCAATCCTGAGATGATTCAGGTTTGGAAGAATGAGTCTTGAGACCTCACAAGAGAAAATGAGTCTTAGGTTTAGGAGCATCCTCACTCCCCTTGATAGTAATCACAATGCAGTACTCAACCTCAATAGGTTCAATCATGTTGATGACATTGTCATTGGTAGTGTACGTGTAGTTAACCTTGGCATTGGTATTCTTAGTCTTGGAAGATTCACCTTTCTCGTGAGGAGGAAAGGGATCTTTACATACCTAATGATCTGAATTCCTTTTATGGTTGTCTACACCAATGTCACCATTGTCAATAAAATCTTGGACCTTATGGCGTACCTAGAGACAACTAGAAGTCTTATGACCCTTGTTTTGGTGATAATCACAATATGCATTATCATTTCACCAATGAGGTCATGGTTGTGGATCATAGACACTTTTCCAAAGGAGTGAGTATCTAGTTCTACACAAGAGTCTTATAAACCACATCAAGTAGTTCTCCTAAGGAAGTAAACTGGTGCTTAGGTCGAGAGGCCCAAGGCTTGTTCTTAGTGAATCTTGAAGACTGTTGAGTGTTTGTTGCATCCTTTTCAGTAGCTTTGACCACCTACATACTAGAGGATAGATTTAAAATATATTTTTTAGGCTTCAAGGTCACATTATCATCCACTCCATCATTCACAACATCTCTATTATTTTTGACAAACTTCCCTTTATCTTTGTTTGAGGAGGAAGACCCTTGTTTTTTTATCATTTTTCAAAGTCAACTCTCCTTCCTTGATCATAAATGCTTCTATTTGCAAAATTTCTTAATCATGCTATCGAAGGTTAGGAGACCTTGTAATTGTACTTGGTATCCAAAATTTGGGACAATATTTTCCAAAAAGATGTCGAGTCTTTCAGACTCTGGTAGTTTGCGAGGATACTTTGTACATAGTTGTCTCCATCTCTAGAGAAATGTCAGGATAGGTTCCCCTTGTCACTGTTTTAGATTGCAAAGGTCTCAGATGTTGATCGAATACTGAATATTATGTGAATAATGTTGGATAAACAAATTAGCAACCTTGTCAAAAGTCTTGATTCCAGTGGGTAACCGAGAAAAACACTCCATAGCTGGTCCACCCAAGCTATGAGGAAAGAGGGGCATAAGATATGTCTGATGATGTATAAATTCCATAGATAGAGTGCCAAAATCCCTCAAGTGATCCTGAGGATCAGTAGTTCCCAATTATTTTTCATATTTAGGCAAGGCTACACCCTTGGGAAAAGGTGGCATGTGAAGACTCTTATCGAAGGGGAAAGGACAGATGCTTTCCATTGTGAACTATTGTACTGGCTTATCCTTATCCTTCACAAGTTGGCTAATTTGATCTTGCATGTCTCGAATCATCTTTTTCAATGTAGCAATCTTAGTCTCTTATTCTTTGGCAACAAGCATTTCAACTTGGTAGTCTGGGGGTAATTTAGCCTCTTGTTTGGCCAACTCAAGAAAGTATTTCTCCTTCTCTTCTAGAAGGAGGATTTCCATCATCTTGATAAAAATTTTGTTGGCTTTTGTAGCATCTATGTTATTTTATTTTGGGTTATCACCTCATTTTCATTACCAAGAATCTCATAAATGATTACGACTTGATCTTGACTCTAGTCATGTGGAGGAGGGTGATAGTGATATGGTTGCTGGTCACCTTGAGATTTGTTTTGAGATTGGTCTTGATTCTAATCATTTTTGGATTGATCATAATGTTGATCATTTCAAGATTGACCAAGACGTTGGTCATTTTGAGATTGCTCAGGACTTTGGCTGTATTGGCTCAGTTGGAAGTCGAATGGGTCTTCCATCTTGTCAATGTGGGATTTTACAACATTTGAAGACTCAGTAAAATGAAGTGAATGATGTTGAAAGGGCACGACTAAGGTAACTTTTAGTGTGTTCATAGGATCAAAAGGATCGATAGGTTCGATAAGGCTAATAGGGCTGGTCTGAGGAAGTGGCCCTCCAAAGTTACAAAACAATAGGTCATTCTTCTCTTGAAACAATAATTCAGGTTGTGCTTGAAATAATAGATTATTACATGCCTAGAATACTAGAGATGAGGATCAAGATGGGCTTTCTTTCAATGTACTCAATGAAGAGGAACTTGTGGATCCCTCACAACACTTAGATTGGATAATGGGTTTAGAATAACCTATTTCTTGATTACGGGGTTTACCTCTACCTTGTCCAGTTCCACGAATGGGGAATGTGTTTCCGCTTCTAGTTGTAACAGGAATAAACAAAAATGTAATGAGAGAGGACTTGGGATTATGCTAGAACTCTATCTCTAGGATAGAAAAAAGGAGATAAGAGGCTAGAACAACTAAGATGTGAAATGCACCTGACACGAATCATCAAGAGTATGTCTAGAACAATCGAGATGTGACTATCATGTTGGAAGGCACAAAAGAACAATGCGATAGGATAAATAATAGAGAAAATACAAGTTAAAGAAATAATAATTTAGTTCATGGCTCGAGACACTGAGTTTTAGATAGTGGATGACAAGAGAACATGCAAAAAGACCTTAGACAAAAATTAGATCAGGCAAAAATTTGACTAGTCAATAGGAAATAGCTCATGGTTTTGGAAATCAAGGTACATGTTCTCATAAGGAAATGTTGGGCCGCACGAGGAAATGCCAACTTCGCGTGAGAAAATGAAATCTTACATGAGGAAATGTAGAGGTTCTAAAATATTTTGTAGGAAAATGCCAGGACTTGACAGATCGACACAATTTTCAAAGTAAAAATCAGTTTTCGAGACACAGTGTGGACTATTCTCTGATAGAATTTCTAGTTCGCAGAAAATTTTAGGATAGTTTGAATCAGCAATCTTAGTTTGAATGTTGCAAGCAATCATTTACAAGCATGAAGTATTAGATCAAGCACTAGTGACATAATATGTAGTCACAAATAGTTCTACCAAGGACAAAGCAACTTGGCAGAATCATGGGAGTCTTTGTTTAATCACGATGGATAGTTTAAGACTCAAAAAAATCACTTAGTTTTCCCTACAAAAAAAATGGTAGAGAAGACAAAATTCATGCCTCACAACTTATGTGCATGCGTTCACCTCCCACAATCATGTCACCCCTAGAGGGTGCCCATGTTTTTGGTGTTTCCAAGGACTCAACAATATATGTTCAAAGATTACCCTTGAAGCACGGGCCAGTGTCATATACCACCTCAAATTTTTAGGTCCATGCCTATGGTGAGAATCTAGGGGAGAGATTCTTCCCCCTCCTAGTGCAAATATTATGTTTCCTTTCGAAGGTGATTCAGGTAGGCAAGTAACTAAGAAAGTTTTAGTGGGCTTCTATTCACACTAACCTTCAGTGCCCCTGATATAGGGCTAGGGCCTCACAGCCACACTGACACCCAAAAGTCATACACCCCTGCAAGCAGGGCTAGGAGCGGCACCACTCGGTACAATAGATAGAGCTTTCTCAAGATGATAGTTGAAATCAAGAGAAAGAAGTTAACATGGCTTGGAGTCTTTAGACTCAACAAAGGTTTCTTTATTATAGTGAGGTGGAATCACTGACAATATGTGTGTACTTGGGTGATTCTCGAAGGTTCAACTTCCGGTAGGCCCTCTAAAGGTGACAAGGACTTTGGCTTAGATCCAAGGGTCTAATTTTTTGATTCTCTCAAAGAGAGAAGAGCATACTTCTCTACCTCTTCACCTTACCCAAAACATGCAAGACATATTCATCACTGAGCTAGTTCCTCCTTAGCCAATCCACAAGCTTTTAGGTTTCTAGTTCTCTCAAAGAGAGATGAGCATAGTCCCCTAACAAGTAGGTGTGCCAAAGCTTCACTACCTTTCCTTGCTTCCCAGGTATCTATCATGCTAGCAAGATCTGGGTCTTGGGTTCATCCATGGGCATCACTTTTTTGTAATGAAGAGCCTATTACCCTAGCTTTCTATCAAGACCCTTAATAAATCTTCACAAGGCCCTGGTTATACTATGTGAGTAAAAATAGTAAACAAGCACAACATTTAGAATAGTCTTCAACAATCGTTTGGAAAGAAAACCGTTAGCAAGTTTTTATGTCTTGGTCAATCGTCCTGCAGCCCACTATTATGCTATTAGAAAAATAGAGATATAAAAACAACTATAAATGATAAATGTCAGGAAACAATAACAGTAAATTGCAGAAACTGAGAAATTTTAAAACATTGATACAAGTCTCGCACGAGGAAGTACAAGGCGTCGCATGAGAAAATGCAAGGGCCTGTGTGAGATAGTGCTTTTTCATGTGAGAGATTTCTAATGAAAGCACAATTTCATATGGCATGCTTAGAAAACTCGCACAAGAATCCATACATAGTAAAGTACGAACTATGATAGTGTAGAATTTTCAAAAAATGTTCGAGATCAATGAGGTGAGAAATCAATTTTCTTCCCCATAGTGGGTGCCAAAATGTTTATGTCTAAATGTTGACCTCTAATTCAGCCATAGACACAACATAGTCATTGCTCAATCATTGTATACAAAAATGAACATGGATTATCCAATTCACACACTCAATTGAATCGACTTGTTGTCTCCTATTTAGGTGGGGTGTTTGAATTTACTCTCAAAGCGAGAGCCCAACAACCATTAGATCAACTCTAAAATTGAGGATTTTAAATCCTAGAAAGAGATCGAATTGAAATTAATCTAAAATGAAGATGCAAATTAAGCTAGAAAATTGAAAGAAATATGAGAATGCATATTTAATCTAAAGCTTGAAAATGAAAGATGATAAATATTAATCTAAAACATATATGCAACTAATCAATATCAGAATGCAATTATACTCGAATGAGAAATTATTCTAAATATGAAATAATAAAGCTTGAAAGTATGAAAATTGAGAAAAAAATCCACTATAGTTATGGTACTCTAAAATTGTCTCCCCAAAATGAAGAAAAGAAGGTTCATAATATAGAAGAGCTCGGGGGAAGGATGAAAAGTTTCTTGGAAGGAAATGACTGACTCTTCATCTCCATGGAGGAAGATGAGACAAATTGAAGGAATTATTTAATTAAGAAAATGAATTATTTCCACATGGGTGGCTTTTCAAATTATTTGAATAAATAAATCCAAATGAGAGTAATCCATTTAAATAACCAAATAATGTTTAATTTCTTTGATGTGTATTAGCTAAAGGGGATGGAATTAATTTAATTTAAAAGCACTAGGACTTTAGAATTAAATTAATTAATCATAGGGATTTTTAGCTAATAAATGTCAAATATTTAGGAATTAAATATATTGTATGATTAATACAAATTTAGGGTTTTTTTGCATTTGACACAAAGTCAAATAAAATGAATTAGGAGACAAAATTTCCTAGTACAATAGGACTTTGATGATGTATGAATTTGAAGAAATACACCAAAATTGATTAAAATTGTAAGGTGCCAATTTTGGGGTATTACAAGTGTGCCTTTTAGCCTCTATCCCCGTATACTCTTGCGTCAAGTTTCCTCAAGAAATTATTGACGGTGATGGAAAACAATATTTGACTAGTTTGGTTGTTATTGAAGGAACCTATTATCAACAAGATAAGATTGACAAAAATAGAGTTTAATTTACTGAATACATGCCTGGATAGAGAGTTCTACATTATAGTCACTTGGTTATAGCGACAAAATTATAGTTTGAAACTATGCCAAAAAAAGGGTCATGTAGAAACCAAAAGTGGAAGTTTCCTATTAAAGAACACGAAATGCTTTTGGAGAAAATAAAGTATAGAGAGGATCTCGACTAGATGTATAAGGAACTTTAACTTGAATTCTTTTAATTTGTGCAAACTTAAAAATCCTATTTGAAACTTACAGACTATAAATGATTTGAAATTCATGATTAGATTGAATTTATATTGATTAAACCTAAATTGAGTTTTAATTGATTAGACCAAGTGAACAATAAATACTTTTTCCAGTCTATATTTACAAATTAATTAGATTGATTAGATAGGTAAATCAAAATTTAATTGATTATACCTTTCAATAATTTTTTCAATTGATTAGAATAGATTGATTCTAGATTGAATAATTCAACTCTATATTAGAAATTGATTAGATTGATTCTAGGTAAATTTAATTTTAATTGAAATTAGACCTTTCAATAATTTTTTCAACTAATTAGAATAGATTGATTCTAGATTGAATAATTCCACTCTATATCATTTAGAAATTGGTTTGATTGATTAGATAGGTATATTGAATTTTAATTGATTAGACCTTTCAATAATTTTTTCAATTGATTAGAATAGTTGATTAGATCTTAATTAGGTCTTAAGGGTCTTATTTCTCATCTTCAAGGTCGTATTAGGTATTAAGGGTCCTATTAGGTCATATTAGGTCTTAAGGGTCTTATTGGGTCTTAAGTTTATTAAGGGTCCTATTATGTCTTATTTCATCCTGTTATGTCTAAATTAGGTATTATTAGGTCATATTACATCCTATTAGGTCTTAAAGGTCTTAAGTGGTCCTATCAGGTCTTAAAGATCTTAGGTCCTATTAGGTCCTAAGATTCTTAAGCGTCCTATTAGGTCTAAAGGGTCTTATTGGATCTTGCTGGTCCTATTATGTCTTATTAGGTATTATTAGGTCCTATTAGGTCTTAAGGGTCTTAATTAGGTCTTATTAGTTCTTAAGGGTCTTAATTAGGTCTTATTAGGTCTTAAGAGTCTTAATTAGGTCTTATGGGTCTTAAGAGTCCTTTTAGGTCTTAAGGATCTTAAGGGTCCCGATATGTCTTAATTGGTCCTATTAGGTTGTATTATGGTCTTAAGGGTCTTATAAGTCTTAAGGGTCTTAAGGGTCTTATTAGGTCTTAAGGGTCCTATTAGGTCGTATTAGGTCTTAAGGATCTTAAGGTCCTATTATGTCTTATTAGACTTATTATTATGTCCTATTAGGTCTTAAGGATCCTATTATATCTTATTATGTATTATTAGGTATAATTAGGTATTATTAGGTATAATTAGGTATAATTATGTATTATTATGTCATATTAGGTATAATTAGGTCTCAAGATTCCTAATTAGGTCTTATTAGGTGTTACAGGTCTTAAGGCTCTTATTATGTCGTAAGGGTCTTAATTAAGACTTATTAGGTCTTAAGGGTCCTATTATGTCTTATTAGACTTATTATTAAGTCCTATTAGGTCTTAAGGACACTATTATGTCCTATTAGGTATAATTAGGTCTTAATTGGTCCTATTAGGTATTAAATGGTCCTATTATGTCTTAAGCAATATTATTAGGTCTTAATTCATCCTATTATATCTTATGGGTCTAATTGGTCCTATTAGGCCCTATTAGTTATAATTAGGTATACTTAGGTTTTAAGGGTCTTATGGGTCTAATTGGTCATATTAGGTCCTATTAGGTATAATTAGGTACTATTAGGTGAATAGGATGAAATAGAGTTCATCCTAAAATTTATGGGGAAAATATGAGATCTACTTCTAAATCCACATTCCCAAAGGATAGATCCAAATTCATCAACCAAAGGTTAATGCATAATTGAATCAATCTATGGAGAATATGAAAGAGGAAGAAAACCTTATATTTACCTATGGATAATATGTGCTTGAAATATGAAATAATTGAAAGGAAAGTACTAACCTCAAAATAGGGAAGATCTGGAAAATGTTGATTTCTGATGTTTGTGTGTAGTTTCAGGCAATTCTGCAACCTGTTTCGGACTGGAAATGCCGAGATGAAGAAAACCTAGAAAATTTTTATCTTTCTGATAGCAGGTAGTATTTGACCCCGATAAAAGGTCAAAGGCTACATTAATATTTTGAAGATCGACCTTGACTTTGTTCGTAAATCTTGAAAGTTCACTGAAAAGAGTATCTAAATCCAAGCTAAAATTTGTGGTTTCACAGCTATACCTGCAAGAAAAATAGGGTTTTTGTTGTTTGTTTTAGGGGTTTGCATTGGTCAAACCCCAGTTTGGAATCAAAATTAATATTGAAATTGAAATTGAGAATGATAGCAAGTAGTAGAAGTATATCTAACAATGAAGCTATGTAATTCAATAGATATGCAATTGTATTTGAAATATAATCAAGTATGTTGATATGAAAGATTGAACATAACAATGGAAAATGTAAATCAAAACCATGAATGCAAATCCAAAACCTCCATGATTGTATGCTTGGAATCCACCTTGAGGGAAGAATGAATGGATCTTAGAAGAGGAACAAAGGATCTTGAAGGAAGATCACACCATCATGATGGCTAGATCTAGGGTTTGAAAGATGAATCTTGCATGCTTGAGCCCAATCCATTCATAGGCTTGAATGCTTGAACCCTTGATCATCAATGGAGAAATTGAAGGTAGAAGAGGACTTAAATGCTTGATGGAAAAAGGAGATATGAAAAAGTGATGGAGAAAATTAGAGAGGAAAGCTTCCTTTTATAGTGATCTAGGGCACAAACCTCTAGAGAAGGCCGACATTGGGGAATTAAATCCCAATTAACCTTAACCCCTATAAATGGACCCATATGAAATGCAATTTAAATTTTACCATTCCAAAACTTGAAATGGCCAATCTGGAAGAGGGAAAACAAATATCTCCAAAACCCGACATTCAAAAATCATGGGATCCTAAAATTTGGACCCTGGGTCAAGGATAAGGTAGACCCCACCCTAGGTCAGGGTCAAGGTCATTCTTGACCTAGGTTAGGGTCTAGGTTGTCATTGACCCTCAAGGTCATCTTTGACCTTGAGGTCAAAAAACCCAGGACCTCAATCCATAATTCTAGGAAATGTAGAAATATACTGAAAATAGGGACATAAAGAAGTATAATGGGGAGAACAAGTCAGATCTAATAAAAGGGCTGATTCAAGGTGCTTGACATGACCTAGACCACTCACTCAGAGGGCTAAACACTCTTAACATGGAAGTGCTTCCATTTTAAGATGATACATTAAGCCCCCACTTTAGAAACAGTATAGATTCAATGAAAACTCTTGGAAAAGGAGAAGAAAGAAAAGGTCCAAGTGGATTCAAAATGAGATAGGATAAAACTTAGCTAAGGATACAAGCCCCCAGGCTAAGGATTCTAACTCAACATACGCGCATGAGGGTGCAAAAACAAAAAAACAAAAAAGACACAAAAGGGGGGTTAGTAGTACTAAACAAACCCAAATCAATTAGCATAAGAAACCTCACTAAGACACATTTCTCATACTACTATCATATCTAGAAAGATACCATAAACCCATAAAGTGTGCTTGAAAATGTAATGTGTCTTCTGATGGCTTTTGGAATACCCATAGATCCACCTTCTTGTATCACTATGAATATGAAATGTGTGTCTCCTTAGGATTTAGCAACTTATGTGCATTACCTTCAGAAGATTTAGCATATAGATGCACATCTTTTTAGGATTTAGCAACTTATGTACATTACCTTCCAAGATTTACAATATTGAAAAATTTGAAAAATGTGTCTCTCCTCAAGATTTAGCAACTTATGTGTGTTACCATCAGAAGATTTAGCATATAGATGTGTATCTTTTTAGGATTTAGCAACTTATGTGCATTACCTTCCAAGATTTAGCATGTAAAAAGAAAAACTATAGTACAAGGGAGACCCTATATAAGCCCCCCTCCTTATCATGGTAGTCTACTAGATAGGATAAGGAAGAGGAAGAGGATACCTACTTCACAATGCAAGGAGATATCCTATTTACAATAATGTATACCATATTCTTAATGAGGGATATTGACCCCAACATCCAAGAGTATAGATAATCATGAAAAGAATATGTCACTCATGGAAAAAAGATCCTCAAAGAAAGAGATCTTATCAACAAGACCACCACCAAAGAGGAGTGTTTTCGATAAAATATCATCTTTCAATAGCGGGAACAAAGATTCAATCACTAATCCCCTTGCAAACAAGAGGAAAAGGAATCTTTGGAATGAAGGAAACAACTCTAACACCAAAGAAAGGGTGAGAGTTTATAAAGAACATAATTTTCAACATAGAGAAGAAGTGACAACTTAGGAAAACAACTTCTCATATAAGAAAGTTATCCATAGTCAAAACATCTATCAATATGATGAAATAATATTGCAATATAAACAAAGACCACTAATCTAAGGAAAGAATTTCCCAAGACAAAGAGAAAGGAGGTACTATTGGTAGTATTTTCAAAGTTTTCAAAGTTGCATTTTCTTTCTTGTTTCTTTGATAGTTTTCCTAGTTTTTGTGCTAATTTTTCTACAATCTTCCTATCCAAGAAGCTAAAATTGTTTGTAATGCTGAAAAACCCTAAGTGCTAGGTCAAATTTGCTTGTGAAAATCCAAAAACCCTCCAAAAACCTAATCGAGTTCTATTTTTTCGTTACTTTTTCAAATTACTTAAGTGACCATTTATGCATGTGTGCTTTATAATTACCACTTAGTTGCCCAATCTCTAAATTTTTTTAGCATATTCCTTTTAGTTCGGAGATTCAGAAAAGCCTTTATCACACAATCTCCTTAAGTATGAAGAATATTCCTTTTCTTCATGAGACTCAATAGATGTTCTTTAGTCGCTAAGTCTCCAGATGTTCTATGTGAGATCTAGCAACTACAATGATGAGTGTTTCAGAGGTAAATATAGTTTCTCTATCTCCAAATGTAAAAGGCTTTCAGTCAGGTGATCTCTTAATGAAATGATGAAATGACCAATGTTTCAACGATTATGAGACTTTTCCTTAGTCGCCAAGTCTCCAAATGAAGGGTGGTTTTTATGTTCTTTTCAGTCACTAGGTCTCCCAGTGCTCTAATGGTTAATGTTAATATCTAGTAACCCATTAATTGTGGTAGTCATGTATCCTGAGAATCCCAATGGTTATGTTATAAATACTCAGTGATCTGGTGACATAGTTATCTCCTAATCTCACAATGTAGCAGTTAAGTCATAGTATATTCAGTGACACAATAATAACCTTAAGATGGAGGAAGAATTAATGGTCAACATTATATCTCACAGTCTAACCAAGGTTAAGAAAGATATCTAGCAACTTGGTGAATAAAGGTTTCATGTATTCTCTGAATTTAACTAGGGTAAAGAGAAATATTAAGAGATTGTATGATACCTTCAGTTCTATGGTCGTCAGAAGGTGATGGGTTAAGATAAAGGTTTTTAAGGAGTAAATTTGAAACGTTGATATAGTTTCAATTGGGCAGTGGTCGTATTATCTCTCAATTGAACCATGAGTTAAGAAAAGTTACAATGACCGTAAGAAGTGCTTTGTCACCTAGTCTCCAAATCAAACTTGGGTTAAGAAAATCATCTAGCAAATAGAAAGTAACCTTAGTCGCACAATCACAAGACAACTAAAGGGTTAAATGTTGACTGAGATCAAAAAATGAAAAAGAATATGAATCTGTTTGCCAGATTTGATGATGCGTTCTCTCCTAATTGGTCGTAGAGTAAAATAAAGAAATTATAATTTCTCAGTGATTATGAGATGAACTATAGTCGCTGAGTCTCCAAAAGAAAATAGTCAAAAAAAAATTTCTTACAATCGCCAAATCTCTAGAAGTGTTTAGTCTCCAAATCTCCAAAGGAATTCAAAGTTAGAATAAAAGTGTAGAGATTAAGAGACTACCATTGATTTTGTTCTGTATGAGTTTGGATCTAACAGTTGTCTCTTAATTGCTAGAGAAAAGTGATGTCATCCAAAAAATGGTGAGACTAGGTGACTACCATCAGATTAAGATCCTGTGGTTGTCGTGCAATTGCATGAAGAAATAAGGAATTGAACAAATATTCAGTGATAAAGAGATTTCTCTTTAGTCGCTAGGTCTCCGGGTAATAAAGGTCAGATAATCTCTAGAAAAGGTTTGAAAAGTCAATAATTTATGGTGATTAAGAGACTCACTATGTAGTCACTAAGTCTCTCAATAAAGAAATAAGGACATGAGAGTTAGAGAGGACTATAGTCACCAGATCTCGGAATGAAAAATTACAATTTCATAAGGTCACCTGATCGCGAGATAAAATGATCAATGGCCAAATCTTTCAGTGACTATGATTATTGCCTATAGTCGCTAGGGCTCTGGAAATTATTTCATGGTGTAATGACTAAAGATTTCCCTTTAGTCGCTGATTCTTAGAAGAATTTGAAAAAGCACCAAGCCTTTCAGTGACTGTGATTGGATGTGTAGTCGCTAGGTCACCAGAAAATAAAATTTGATTACTTGTCATTGTCTCATCTCAGGGCTACTGAATTGAAGTTCAGGGCATGCCAAGTAATGGTGGAAGTGACATGAATTACAGGGTTTGAAGTCTTGAAAGGGTAATCACATTTAATTTTATGAAATAAATATAACTAACTATTATTTTTTCTAAAACTACCAAGCCTTCTAAAGAGCCAGAGCTAAAGAATTATGAGAATCTCTAAGTCTTTTAGTGAGTCAGCCTTCAACTAATGGAGCTTCCAAAATCAAGGGATCCAAGGAAAAATAGAAGGAAAGCTTCTTAGATGAGTTTCTCACTCTCCTACCTAGGTCATCATAGAATAAAAAGGTTAGTGATGAAATATTTTCTGATGATCTATCTTATTGTAGAGATGCAAAGATTGGGGATGTGTTTGGGATGTACCTCTTTAGGTATTTTTACAAGAATGTTGATAGTCTAGTGCCTGTGTCAAACCCTTGGACCTCTGGGCTAGCCAGATAGGTAGTACATGATGTTTTTATCGATGTAGACTTACTCATTGCTTTGGCTGACAAATATGACCCTTTATCAAAGATAATTAGGAAAGAGGATGGCTCGACTCTGGTCAAATTTGATAGAAATTTATTTGATGGCTTTTGTTATATGTATTCCTATGACTATAGAAATAAATTTACAAGCCCAATCCAATAGGTATACTCAAGAATCTATCCTTGTGTCTAAGGAGATTCAAAGTCATGTTCCATGAGCCAAAAGAACTGCATTACACCAATGGTTGGGTCAACCCCTTACTTTTAAAAATACTTATGCTTCTATGTGAAGTATATTGCTTATGGTTTGTGTACAATGATAAGAGTGGATGGTGGATCAGAAAGGATTACGTTTGACATCCTGATGATGGTGTTAGACTCACAACAAATGCACATGAGAAAAGGATATGACTATATTGGGTATGTCATTAGTAGAATGCATGAGGGATTGGAGGCAATAAGAAAGAGGGAGGATTCACCTAGGTTTTTGCATTACTCATTATTAATGCACTTCATTTTGTTCTGCAATTACAACACTATGAATTTGGAAAACCTACAGCCTTAGATGATGTGGAATGGTCAACCCAACCCAGTATAGTTTTGGATAGGAGCCTGGAGCCCTAATTCCCTAATTTTGATTTATGTTCTTTTCAAAATTTGATGGTGTGGCCTATCTTTCTCAGCCTAGGGTTAAATCTTTTGATGCAGGAGCATCCTAGGTGTAAGAGCAATCTTGCATCACCCAAAAATATTTCTGCTTTTGTATTCAATAAGGGCTATTTTGTGCAGAGCTGCTATTTATGGAAAGTTACTATTTTTGGTAATTTTTGTATGTTCTCAGAATGATCTTATTTCTTTCTTGGAGGTTCATTTTGGCCATATAAGTCTGCTAGTAAAGTTTCATTGCCAGATCAAGTGTATATTGGAAGATATTGAAGATTTTTAGTATTGGCAACAGGGCACAGAAACTTTGAACTCAGTTTTGAAGGCTTTAGAGGCCCCGGATGAGGTCAAAAATTTGGGTGACGGGTGCTTGCGTAGGTCAAGCCTGTAGAGCACTTCGTGGCATTTCCGAAATGGGGTTATAATAGCCGAGCGAGTCAACTAGTGATGACTTATGGTCTTCGGAAGTTGGGCCACCTGAAATGGTGGAAAATAATTTTCTTCAAAATTTTTGTTCGGGTTTCAAAGGTTATCTTGAGCCGACTATGATGTAATAAAATGTAAAATAAAATAATTCTAAGTTGGTCGGCCTTATTGGCTAAAATTCTGGAACCTTCCCAGGCGGTGGAAAATTGCCTATATAAGGAAGGTTGTATTATTGTCTTAGGCAGTTCAGAATAGTTCTGGGTAGTAGATCTAGGTATTGATTCGAGGCTTTGTCCTAAAGAATATTGTAAGGGAATGCCCATGTGGCTTTGCATATTGTAATTAAGAAAGTTTGTAATTCCACATTTATGGAGATAATAAGAAGCTAATTTTTTGTTCTTGCATATTATTGTTGTTGTTTCTCTATTTCTGTTATGTGTTTGTGGCATTAAGGGGAGCACCCTTCATCAGGTGGTATCAGAGAAAACATTGATTAACAGAAGAGTCCTGTTGAGTGGTGAGAATGAACTTGAGCAAAGGAGGAGCCTGTTTCACACCAGGTGCAAGTGTGAAGGTAAATGTTGTGATGTGATCATTGATAGTGGAAGCACTGACAATTTGGTGTCAGAAGAGATGGTGACAAAGTTGAAGCTCAAGAGACAGAAACACCCACATCCATATCGGATTGCCTGGGTACAGGATGACCACAAGGTCATGGTCAATGAACAATGCCTGGTGAAGTTCAAGATTGGCGGATACCAAGATGAGGTATTGTGTGATATCATATCTATGGATGCATGTCATATGTTGTTGGGTAGACCATGGCAGTTTGACAGATGTGCTATATATGATGGTCGTGCGAATACCTATTCCCTGACAAAGGATGAGTGCAGCATAAGCTAAAACCATTGAAGGAGACTAAAGAAAAGGTATGTGGTAATGCAAGGATAAATTTTGTTGATGGAAGAAATTTCCTAGATGGTATGAGGCATGAGCATGTATGTTTTGCTTTAATTCCAAAAGCTGGTAAAGAGAAAGTAGAAGATGTTCCTGTAGAAGATGCAGATTTGTTGAATGAGTTTCAGGACATTGTATCCGATAACGTGCCTGATGGATTACCACCCGTCAGGAAGATCAGTCATCAGATGGACTTGATCCCAGGAGCGAGTTTGCCGAATAAGGCAGCACACAGAATGACACCTGCAGAAAGTGAGGAGTTGAACAGACAAGTACATGAACTATTACAGAAAGGATTGATCCATGAGAGTCTGAGTCCCTGTGCTGTACCAGTGGTATTAGCACCAAAGAAGAATGGAGAATGGAGGATGTGTACAGATTCCAGAGCAATAAACAAAATCACAATCAAGTATAGGTTTCCATTGCCACGAATGGATGATATTATGGACTGTTTGAGTGGAGCTATGTATTTCTCAAAGATAGATATGAAGAGTGGATATCACCAGATTCAGATCAGAGAAGGAGATGAATGGAAGACTGCCTTCAAAATAAAGGAAGGACTATATGAGTGGTTAGTCATGCCTTTTGGGCTAACCAATGCACCGAGCACTTTCATGCGGCTCATGAACGAGGTTCTGAAAGAATTTCTGGGTAAGTTTGTCATTGTTTACCTAGATGATATTTTGATCTTTAGTAAGACATTGGATGAGCATATGATGCATATTCGTATGGTATTTGAGAAGTTGAGAGAAGAGAAATTGTTGATTAATTTGAACAAGTGCAGTTTTGTGAAAAAAGAGTTAGTGTATTTGGGATTTGTAGTTTCAGCAGAAGGTCTAAAAATGGACCCAGAGAAGGTACAGGCTATCCTTGAATGGCCTACTAAAAGGAGTGCTACTGAGGTAAGATCTTTTCATGGTCTAGCTAGCTTTTACAGAAAGTTTATCAGAAATTTTAGCAGTATTTGTGGACCCTTGACTAAAACAATGAGAGGGGATAGAAAAGAGTTTAAGTGGACTAAAGGAGCAGAAAAGAGTTTTCAATTATTGAAACAAAAAGTTACAGAACAACCTATTTTAGCACTTCCAGATTTCAATAAGGTGTTTCAAGTAGATTGTGATGCTAGTGGTACTACAATAGGAGCTGTTATGGGCCAAGAAGGTAAACCTGTTGCTTATTTCAGTGAGAAGTTAAATGATGCCAAGAGGAAATATTCTATTTATGATCAGGAATTTTACGCTATAGTTCAGGCATTAAAGAAGTGGAGACATTATCTAATTCCTAAGGAGTTTGTTTTGTATACTGATCATCAAGCTTTGTAATATTTGAATAGTCAAGGAAAATTGAATCAAAGGCATTTGAAATGGGTTGAGTTTTTGCAGAGTTATACATTTATTTTGAAACACAGGAGTGGAAAGTCTAATAGGGTTGCAGATGCTCTTAGCAGAAGGCAACTATTGCTGACAGAAATGTAGATTGAAGTGGTTGGGTTCAAGGAACTCAAGAATTTGTATCCAGAGGATCCTGATTTTGGTGAAGCTTGGAAAGCTTGTACAGAACCTGTTACTCTAGACAGGACAAAATGGTTGGATTTCATCATCCAGAATGATATGCTATTCAGAGGGAGTCAGTTGTGCATTCCATGAAGTTCTATGAGGGATAATCTCATCAAGGAGAACCATAGCGGATGATTGGCTGGACATTTTGGTCGTGACAAAACCCTTGGTTTGGTTAGTGAGAATTATTATTGGCCACAGTTGCAGCAAGATGTGAAGAAGTTTGTACAAAGTTGCAGAGTATGTCAGATGGAAAAAGGAGTGAAGTAGAATACAGGGTTGTATCAGCCATTATCTGTACCAGAGAAGCCTTGGGAGGATATCAGCATGGACTTTGTTCTTGGTTTATCGAGGACACAGCGGGGACACGATTCAATTTTTGTGGTAGTTGATAGATTTTGAAAGATGGCACATTTTATTCCCTGTAAGAAGACTAATGATGCTGTTCATGTAGCAGAATTGTTTTTCAGAGAAGTAGTGAGACTTCATGGTTTGCCAAAGACCATAGTTTCAGATCGGGACACTAAGTTTGTTGGATATTTCTGGCGTACATTGTGGAAGAAGTTGAAGACAGATTTGAAGTTTAGTTCATCACATCATCCACAGACTGATGGACAGACAAAGGTGCTGAATAGGAGCTTGGGAAATTTTCTGAGATGTTTGGTTGGAGATAAGCCAACAGGATGGGATTTAATTTTATCGCAGGTGGAATTTGCATACAATAATTCTGTCAATAGAAGCACTGGTAAATCACCATTCTAGATTGTATATGGAAGTAGTCCAAGAAATGCATCTGAATTGAGGAAGATAGATAAAGGAGAAATAAGTAGTGCTGAAGCTGAGGATTTTGCAGAACACTTGAAGAACATCCATGAGGAGGTGAGGAAGCATATTACCAAGATGAATGCATAGTATAAGGCTAAGGCAGATGAGAAAAGGAGGTATAAGGAATTTCAGGTTGGTGATGAAGTCATGGTTCATTTGCGGAAGGAGCAGTTTCCAGTTGGTACATATAACAAGATGAAAATGAAGAGGTTTGGACCATGTAGGATACTGAAGAAACATGATTCAGGAAATGCATATGAGGTAGAATTACCTACTGAGCTAAATATTTTGCCAGTGTTTAACATTTTAGATCTGACAGAGTATCATGAAGGAGGTGTTGAAGATGAGATCACAGCAGCACAGTGGAGTATTCCAGCAACTAGTTTAGACACTAAGGAGATCGAAGATATACTAGATAGTCGTGTTGGCAGAAGCATAAGGAACATGACATATAAAGAATATTTGGTCAAATGGAAAGGATGACCTATTGAAGATTCATCATGGCTGACAAAGGAGGAGGTTAGCCGTCTTAGTTTTCCTCTACACACCTGAGTCGTGATAGGGTCACTTCTCAAATTACCCCAGGTGTCTGATGCAGGAGCATCCTGGGTGTAAGAGCAATCTTGCATCACCCAAAAAAATTTCTATTTTTGTATTCAATAAGGGCTATTTTGTGCAGAGCTGCTATTTATGGAAAGTTACTATTTTTGGTAATTTTTGTATGTGCTCAGAATGATCTTATTTCTTTCTTGGAGGTTCATTTTGGCCATATAAGTCTGCCAGTAAAGTTTCATTGCCAGATCAAGTGTATATTGGAAGATATTGAAGATTTTCGGTATTGGCAGCAGGGCACAGAAACTTTGAACTCAGTTTTGAAGGCTTTAGAGGCCCCGGATGAGGTCAAAAATTTGGGTGACGGGCGCTTGCGTGGGTCAAGCCTGTAGAGCGCTTCGTGGTGTTTCCGAAATAGGGTTATAATAGCCGAGCGGGTCAACTGGTGATGACTTATGGTCTTCGGAAGTTGGGCCACCTGAAATGGCAGAAAATAATTTTCTTCAAAATTTCTATTCGGGTTTCAAAGGTTATCTTGAGCCGACTATGATGTAATAAAATGTAAAATAAAATAATTCTAAGTTGGTCGGCCTTATTGGCTAAAATTCTGGAACCTTCCCAGGCGGTGGAAAATTGCCTATATAAGGAAGGCTGTATTATTATCATAGGCAGTTCAGAATAGTTCTGGGTAGTAGATCTGGGTATTGATTCGAGGCTTTGTCCTAAAGAATATTGTAAGGGAATGCCCATGTGGCTTTGCATATTGTAATTCTGAAAGTTTGTAATTCCACATTTGTGGAGATAATAAGAAGCCAATTTTCTATTCTTGCATATTATTGTTGTTGTTTCTCTATTTCTGTTATGTGTTTTTGGCATTAAGGGGAGCACCCTTCATCATCTTTCTAGGCTACCAGTTAAGGCTTTACAACTACTAAGGCCTCATCAATTTGTTGATAAATGGCCTAAAGATCATAACTAGGGAGACTTCTATTATGAGAAGACTTACGCAATGATAAGAGTTTATGGATGCCCCCAACCACCCTGTGTTTTACTATTTTTTGTTCCACCAAGAATTCCCTTCTTAGAAATTATTTGACAGCTCATGGTGACTAACAAAGAACACTTGGCCCCCCATAGGAAGGGAACATTTACCCCAAGGCATTTCAGAGTATACAACTTTACCATCGGTAAGAATGGAATTAGTAAATTGAATGATTGGTTGGGTTAGTATAAAATGAATGCTGGTGTGCCTAGATATGTTGATATAGAGAACTTCATTGTAATGGCTAGGAAATATTATACTCCTTCCATTCTAATAAGTAGTAGACACAAGGAGTTTCTAGAAGAGGACATCATTAAAAACATCATTGGGGGTTTCTACCCTATAGTGCCTTATCTACAAAGACTAGATATGATGATGGACAATTTCCACACATTGGTCAACTTAATTGAGGACCAAATAGATGACAAAGAGAGGGAAAAAGAGAAACACTTAGAATCAGACTATGAGGATAGTGATGGAGGCTATCTAGTATACAACCCTCCTACTTTGGAAAAAGGATCTCCTATTAGGCAAGAAGGAGAAGAAAATATCATAATGGATTTGACAGAGCTCCCTAGCTCTCAAGATACTAGTGAGTCTCCTCTCAAGAAGCAGAAATTACAAATAGGAGACTCTTCACAAATGAGGATCCCTGAGAAGAAATGAGACAGAATAAAGGCTCTCTTTCAAGGAGATAAAGCCCATGATCATAGACTCAAGAAGAGGATCAATGAAGACAAGAGAAAACAAAAGATGGTAATAGAAGAAGTTGAGTTGCGCTTGGCCTTAAGAAGAGATGAGAGAATGTTGGAACAAGAGGCTTTCTTGAAGGATGATAATTTCATCAAATCAGATGAATTCAAGACTTTCCTACTATGGAATAAGCAAAAATAGGTTGCATCATCTATGCAAATCATAGAGGAAGGCCAAGTCCTTGATGACACCCTCCAGGCTTTGAAGGATTATGATCCTGAGTCTGAAACTATTACTCTGGAAGAAGCTAGGAGATTGGTGAAAGCTAGTAATATGTTTCTTGTACCTAGGTGGGATTTGGCCTCAGCTTTCATCATTGACTAAATAAAAAACTAGGAGAATATAAATTTAACTTCAAAGACCCAAGTGGGGGATTTGATAAGAGGGTTTGGATATAGCCCTAAAAATCAAGCACTGGCTATGTGGAGCCTCTACCCAAAGGATCAAAAGCCTTCCCTATTGAACATCCAAGAAATAATGGATGGTGACAAGATTGTGTGGTCAATCCACAAAACTAGAGATCTTGAGATCTCACAAGTGCTATCTCATTTTTCTAGATTAAATGAGGAAAAAACCAAGCAACTATCAGAAAGGCGCAAAAAACTTTTGAAGGATTATAGTGCATTGGTGATGGATAGAGAGATAAGAATAATAAAAGAGAGAGAATTAGAGAAATGTGTAGATGATTTGAAACAATAGATCCTCAACATGCCTATAGTTACCCCTACACCACTAGAACAACCACTTCAGATAGAATCTCAAAGTGTGAATGAGGAAGAAGTTGCAACAACAAAAGAGAAAGTGAACATAGAAAAAATTGAAGTTTTTGTGCAATCCTTGTTGAAAATGTTGCAACATAGGATAGAAGTTTTGAAGGATAAGATAGAGGTAGTTGATAATACACGTAATAAATTACCTAGCTTGCAAAGTGAGGTGAATAATTTTGTTTCTATTTTAAGTACTTTTCATTCAACTTGGTCAATAAGGGAATCATTGTTTGAAAGACTAGTCGCAGTGCAGTCTTTAAGGAATGACATCCCAGAGTTAGTTTTGCAAGTGGGAGTTGAAATTAAAAAGATTGGTGTTTCTTTGTCTTTCTTTAAGGGTAAGGACAATCAAATTGAGGTGAAGATGGCAATTTTTGGACCTGGTTTCAATAGGTTCATTCCTCAAATCAGAATAGAGGAAGGGGAAGTAAAGAATTTGGATACATGGAGGTCAGATTTTGATCTCTTACTGCCTAAGAAGGAGGCTTTCCTTAAAGATAGTACTGAGGTTGATATAGATCACTTCAACATAGTTCTTGAAGAAGCTTTCAAATTAGAGATGGACTTCAACAAGTTCATCACAGATATCAAGAAGATTGCTAATGCAAGATGGGAGAAGCTAGAGAAACAACTGCAGAGCATTCAACAGTTCCCATGGCCCACCAAGGAATAGGTTACTACATGGGACAATATGACAAGGCCTAAGAAGATTAAGCCTACAACAGATGACCTTGATGATTGTGAAGATGAATGAGCTCTAACAATGCACCTAACATACGAGCACAGGGAGAGAAACTGATCATACAGAGGATGATGTAAGTTATCCAGTTGGCGGTCATCATTCACACAAAAAACTTCAGTAGTTGCATCTGAATACCTACATACAAAGGTGCAGCTCAAATGGATGTTCAACATAAGGAGGAACAACTTCTGGTGCTACTTTCCCTCTTTTCTGTTAAAAGCTTTAATTCTTTTGTATTTTACTACAAGTGACTATCAGAGCCACCCATAGCTTGTTGCATCCTTTTCTCAAGGATCCCAAGGTGGTCTCTCCCTATATATAGAAAATGTAAACTCACACCAAGGGTGGTGAGATACTTATTGTCATAGGAGCTTATAGATTTAGTTTTTGATTCTAAGGATTCCAGTTTTACTAAATGTACTGATACAGGAAATTTATCAATAAAATATACCAAGTGTCCATGTATATCTTGTATTGTCTTTATGTGTAATTTTGATGTCTCTATGTGTTTAAATTTGCCAGGCATTTTAGATACATCTTTCTACAAGGTAGATAGTGGGGTTGAAACTTGAGTTCCTTTGAAGGGAGGGGTAAATCTTGAGTGAGGTCTCTGAGATTTCATCTTTTATATATGAATTTGATGAATTGATTTATGCATAAGAGGATAATTTGCAAGGCATTTTATCTCAGGATTGGGTGTGTTTTTTTTAAGATAGTTACTATTGATGTGCATTTATTGATTCTGATGCCCTAGGATTTCGCACTAGTCATTTTCTTAGTTTACATTGGTTTTCATCACCAATCAAATTAAAATGATTTACTTTAGTTTATATGAGTTATATGAATAGATCTATATTAAATATATAGGTCATAATTGTGATGTTTGAAGAATTCAATCTTGAAAGGTAATACCCACCTGAAGCTTTAAGCTCAAAGAGAAGAAGGATTGTAAATCCTTAATACCTTAGTGTTGATTATTGCTAATATATCTATTGGGACTGCTAGAGTTATAAATCGGACTTTTTTTGATTAATGTTTTGATCATCTGCAATTTTGAGCACTAACAAAATTGGCGACTCTACTGGGAAACTCTAAAATATTTCTACAATAAATTTACTAACAATTCTACTAATGATTTATTGTTGTATATAGAAGACCAGTTTATCAATATATTCCCATAAGTTTTTGGGTGGCGACTCTAAGCTCTATGTTACTAGTTGCTCGTAAAAAATTTTGTAAACTTTGATATTTTCTCATCAAGATATCATGAGTAGGCCAAGGAATACCAGGTCATAGTATAGGAATCACCTGGAGAGTAAAATAGGTGAAGAATTGCATACACCTTGTAGAATGCAGTGGTCCAAGAGAGGAACAATTGGAAATGATTCTCCTAGACTGGCTCAAGAGTATGTCCCAGTTCCTGTCCAAAATGAAATCCCATTATTTTCAACAAATCTTGAGTTCCTTAGAAGAATGAACCCAGAGTTAGTTAGTCCTCCTCAAGGAGATGAGTTTATAAACAATAGTTTTGATCTTGCACAAGAGAATCTAGAGCAGATAGAATGTGCTTCTGCTGCTAAAATTGAATCTATTGATTCTAAAAAATTGTGGGAAGAACGCATTGCTTTAAGGAAAAAGGATAGGGAATTATTTCTAGAAATTACTAAGAGACAGAAGGAGTGGGAAAAATAAATCTATGAACTACTCATAGAAAAGAAAGAACTCCTCAGAAAGACAAAAAATAATGAGATTTGAGCAGAATTTTTAAAATAGAAAGTATTGGTTTAGATAGCACAAGTTGTTTGGGGATGTCCAGAAGTTGAGGCAACAAGTCAACAATAATAAGCCAAATCCTAAGAAAAATGAATTTGAGGGTGATGGCCATGTCTTGAGATAGTGGCATCCATCTGAGATCAAGAGAAATGAAGATCTTAGAAGTAAAGCAATAAATACATCTGACGAGGGAAAACAAAAGGTAGTTGGGATTAGCATAAATGATCCAAAAAGGAATGAGGTTAATCCCACTACAATATCTCAAGCTAGCTTAGATCTAGAAAAGGCTAGAAAAGCCAAAGAGGATTTGGCCATTCAGTTATAAAATCTAGAATTAGAGGCTACTGCAGATGAGATGAAGAAGAAAATAGCTTTCCTTCATACTAATATGAATACAAATGCTAGTAGTTCAATCCCTATTTTCAGTGGGAAAATATCACATAATCAGTCTATTGGTCCTTTTCCTAACACTCAAGCCTTGGTATCCAATCAAGTGGCCGAAGGACCACTTCAAGGTATAAGTCATAAAATTCCTTTGATTGGTAATTGTTAGAATTTAATCTTTCCTTGGTAAATATGTAAGGATAAACTAAGGTATCCTTTTGTATTCATCCTATAGTCCAAGTGGGAGGACATGTCATATTTATAATTTTTTTAATTAAGGAAAATAGATATTCCTCCTTATGAGGAATCCTACACTTGTCTCACACACTAGTGAAATGTGGCATACACAGAAATGGGAGTTACAATGTAACTCCTTTCTCACATATCTATTAAGAGATGGCTCTCCTTCTCTCAACTCATGAGATACTTCTTGTTCTTGGTTATTATTGTATGAGCTAAGCTCTCTCTCTCTCTCTCTCTCTCTCTCTCTCTCTCTCTCTCTTACATTCTTAGGCATTTTTTGCCACTTTCATTATATCACGGGGGTTTTTTTATGCTTTTCCCCCTTCAAAATATTTCTCATTTTTTCCTTGTGCTTTGGTGAATGCTCCTAGTTTTGTGATTATTCAAGGTAAATCTTCTTTTTCTTGCTCATTGATTAAACAATTTTCTAACTCTATATTTTGTTATTATTATTTTGACATGGTATCAGAGAAGGTTGGTTTAATCCATTATTGAGTGTATAGGTGAAGGAGCAACTATAGCTTGGAGCACTCCAATATCAAAGACTCTTGAGAGAGTTTATTGCTAGTATATATATTTTTTGTCTAATCTAACTAAGAGGAAAAAAAAATTGAAATTTTTTTGGGGCTTGGCTGGTTTACCGCCAAACCTGGTTTATCTATTGGTTACATCATTGATTTGTTTTGTGAAAGTTTGGAGAAATTTGAATCTCTTTTTAATTATTTCAATTCATTCCTTTATTTTTATCTCCTTAAATTAAGTTTCATTTAAAAATATAAGTTATAACTATTATAGAATATATAATAGTTAAGTTTCTTTTTAGAATATTTAATTTATCTCTTTTTCCTACTATCAAAATTTAGCTTTTAATATTGATGCTAGTTTGTCTCTTGTGGTGAATCTTTTCAAATCATTAGCACTTCTTGTAATCAATAGCTTTTTCCATTTTTTTCTCTTAGTTTAGAAACAATTTCTCTATATCTACTTTGTCAGATCTGCATCAGCTAATTAGTATCTTTGTTGTAAATGTAAGAATAGCATTCTCAGATTTGTTAGAGGAGTGTTTTTTTTTGTAACTCCTATCTTCTTGTAGTTCTCTCTTTGCATTTATTGCTACTACATGAGCAATTTTGCCTTAGATCTGTTAATGTTTATGAGAGTTTTTTGGCTTCATCTTTAACAAAAATCTCTGCATTAATCAGTGAGGCCTAACTAAAAATTGTGGTTTATGATCATCGTATTAGAAGAGAACTATTTTTTATTAAAAAAATCTTTGGTGTTTTTATCAAAGTCGTTCTCCTATTTTAGTTTTATGCTTGTGGCTCGCATTGCTATCCTCTATCATTTTACTTTGCAGAGAATGGAATCTAGTGTCTAAAACCATTACTTGCATTGCTTGTTTTGAATCAGATCCCTAGTGTTATTATATTTCCTTCCTTGCACTCTTTTTCAGCTCAAGGTTACTTTGTATATTTCTTTCTCTTGAATAGGCTCTGCTAGTGGTTTTTACTGAACCAATTAGATTATCTTAGCTACATTTTCTTGTATTCATCACTGTGAGAGCTTACTTTTTCTTAAGCGTCGTTCTTGCTTGATTTAATCTTTATAAACTTGGAGGAGAGAACTTGGTGCGCTACAAAGTGAGAGACCCTGACGGAAGCATGGCATTTATGTTGGTGGCACTATTGTAGAGGAAGCCAGGATCGAGTTGTTGTTCTTAGGATTTCTTTTCTTTTGCATGTTTTAGTTTTTCTCATATCGATGACAATGCATTCGATCTGATTGTGTAGTGCTCTTCATTCCCCTAGTTTGTGCTCTCAGCATTGATCCAGATTGGATTCTCGTGGCTGTATTTTCCCTTGTGCCCCTCTCTGTACCATACGTAATACATCCTCTGCCATTTTTGGCCTTTTCTCTTCAAAACTCAGCTGCTTCTTTTCTTGTGTTTGCCTATTTTTTAGTTTATTGGTTTTCAATTTTATCAATGAGTAGTATTTATTCTAGGTATTTAGTTTGGTTCTTTTGTAAATCTTAGCTTATACTTATAAGAAATTGGTTTGTTTTGATCGGATTTCACCTTAAATCTTTCTTTTTGTTCTAATTTATCACACGTGGCTTGTTTAACATCTAACTTTAGATTATATCTTGTTCATTCTAACTTTTTAGATTATCATCCTTGCATGTTAGTTTTTTTCCATCTTGTAGAGCGAGGAGTGATAAGGATTTGTTTGCTTTTGTCTTTTCTTCATGCATGTGTTGATTATTATATTGCATTATAAATAATTTGAATTTGGGGATTTTTTTTAATAGTTTAATATTATATTGCTTTATAAATGATCTTTCATAATTTTTTTAATCTGGTTGTGGCATTATAGCTTTTAGTGCTAAAGTTTTTTAGTTAGATTCAAAAAAAATTTCTGTTTACTAATCTAGCATTATATTTACCCAGTATAATAATTTTCTAATGTTTCTTTGCAGGTCTGAAACATTTTTTTATTCAACTCTTTTAGTATAACAGGATTCTAACATTTGTTTTGCAGGATCGTGTTGCCTTTTCATTTTTAACAATTTTATTTAGTTTATTTCAGTTTCCTTGCAGTTCTTATGTTTTTTTTCCTTTGCATGCAATAGATTTAGTTTCTTTCTCTTTGCATGCAACAGATTCTTGTGTTACCTATTAATCATTAATAGCTTAACTGAGATCTGTTAACTCATAAGTGTCCTTGGTTTCGGTTTCACCTCTGGTAGTTTTTTTTTGTTTTCTCTTCCTTGCATGCCTCATTGAAGTAAGCTTTTATAGCTTTTTGTTGTTGCATGCAAGTGCATATAGATGATCTGAGTTCTTTTAAAGGTTCTGTTAAGATTTTCATTCTTTTAAGTGTTCTTTACTTTCTTTCTTTTTTTCATCATGACTACCCTGATGCCAGAAATGAAATTAACTAGTACAAATTATCATGCATGAAAAAAACACATGACCTTCATCTTTAGATTTAGACACATTTTAGATATTGCTACTGATGCCAATTCAAAACCAGCAACCTCTGCTCCTCAACCTAACCAAACTTCTTGGAAAACTAAAAATGAGGAAGCACTTGATTTAATTCGGATCTCCTAAAGTCCTAAATTGTATTTCTTAATTTCTACTTGTACAGAAGCCCATTAGGCTTGGGACATCCTAAAAAATATCTATGACAGTGCAGATGAGACTCAAAAAATCCAGCTTCAACACCCACTTGAAGACCTTAGGTATACAGATTTCAACTCTGTTGATGATTTCTTGCTCAACTTTGATTCCATTAAAGTTTTACTAACTGGTTTACAAGTTCCTCTCTCTGATTTAAGGATAATCCATATAATTATTTGTAAATGTTTGCCTAGACAATTCCAACAGTTTATTACTAATATTTATTCTCAGTTAGCTATTCCTTCTTTAGCATCTCAACTAACTTATGTCATTTTTAAAAATATGTTGCATTAACAAGAAGCAAAATTAATTCAATTTGGCATACTTAAAACTCATGAGCATGCATATGTCTCTCAAAGACAAAATAACAATAGATCTTCTAACACTAATCAAAATAACCAAAACTATCAAAGATCTAACAATACTAATAATTCAAATAATAACTCAAGCCAACCATTTAATGATCATTACAATTCTAGGCCTTCCAATATCTATCATAATAATAATCAGTCAAATAGGCCACATTGCACCTATTGCGGTAAAAATGGTCACTTAATACATAATTGTTTTAAGAAACAAAAGGATGATCAACATAATGGAAAACCTAATGGAAATCAATCTCATTCTGATTTTACTATCTTTTTTAATGCTTCTAAACCACTTGAATGGATTATTGATAGTGGTGCATCTCAACATGTTACATCTCATAAGGAAGTCTTTGATTCTTTGCGGCCTGATTCTATGAATATTCCTATTTTTTTAGCTGATAATCATTGCTGTCAAGTTGAAGGAACTGGTAATGTTTCTATTCCAAATGGTAAATTACATAATGTTTTTTATGTTTTTGATTTGAAAGCTAACCTTATTTCTATTCCTCAATTATGTCAAGATTATAAGGTTGAGTTTCATAAAAATAATTTCCATATCATTGATCCCAATACTGATCAGATAGTTGCTGATGCTAAATTGGATGATGATAATCTCTTTAAATTTTATCAATTTGTTTCTCCTAGATATTCATTACTCACTACTATTGATTTTCACATTTGTTATGAAAGGCTAGGACATTTAAATTCTGATTATATCTCATTAATGTAAAAAGAAAATATGGTAGATGGGCTACCTAAGTTTACTACTTCTAAGTTTGATTGCAATGGATGTATGAGTGGTAAAATGCATAGAGAATATTTTCCCCATAAATCATCTTGGAGAGCTAATAATAAGTTACTTCAGATTCATAGTGATCTTTTAGGCCCTATGGAAAATACTTCTATTTCAAGCTCTAAATATGCTTTAACTTTTGTTGATGATTATTCTCGTAGAACTTGGATTTATTTCTTACATAGTAAAGATCAAGTCCTTGATATTTTTGCTGAATTTCATGTTTTTGTAGAAAGACAAAGTGGTTGTAAAATCCAAATTCTTAAGACTGATAATGGTACTGAATATGTTAATCATGCTTTCCATTCTTACTTAAGATCTTTTGGTATCAAACATGAGCTTACCATTCCTTATACATCAGAACAGAATGGTGTGGAAGAATGGAAGGATAGGAGACTAATAGAAATGGCTAGATGCTTTTTACATGCTAGAAATATAGATTATAAATTTTGGGTTGAAGCCATGGCATGTGCCACCTATATTCTTAATAGAACTCCTACTAAGGCCCTACAAAATAAAACTCCTAAAGAAGTTTGGACAGGAAGGAAACCCATTTTGTCTCATTTACAAATTTTTGGCTCCACTGCTTATGTTCACACACCTAAACAGAAAAGGAAAAAGTTAGATCCTAAATCCTCACCTCATATTTTTGTTGGCTATTCTGAGAACACTAAAGGTTATAGAGTTTATGATCCTCTTACTAATAAAGTTCACATAGCTAGAGATGTTTTCATTTCTGAAAATGGTGTCCATGACTATTCTCAAATTTCAGATTCCAATTTTAGTCACAACAACATAGTTCTTGTGGAGGACCAACCTCCGTCTCTCAACCCTACTACTCAAATTTCTACTCCTAAAGTTTTTGTTCCTTTTGTTTCTGCTCCTAACACTAAGGATAATACTAATCAACATGATAATGATGAATAAATAGATATTAATGATACTCCTAATGCTTTTCTTCCTTCTAGTAGTAGCAGTGATGATGATGATGATAGTAATAATCTGTTTACTCCTCCTAGTAATATTTCTGTTAATTCTAGGAGAAATCCTAAATTGTTTAAAGATTTACTTAATGAAGGTGATGATTACATTTCTAGAATGGCTGGACTTAAACCTAGAAGGATAAACTAATGTAATTATGCTCTTATGACTTCTCTCTCTAATTCTAATGATCCTCAAACCTTTGCTCAAGCTAAAAATCAACCTCATTGGAAAACTGCTATGCAAGAAGAATATGACTCTTTAATTTCAAATAATACTTTGGATTTAGTTACTTTACCTCATGGTAGAAATCTAGTTTCTTGTAAATGGTTATATAAAACTAAGTTAAATTCCAATAATGAAATTAGTAAATTTAAGGCTAGATTAGTTGCACGTGGTTTTTCTCAAATTGAAGGAATAGATATAATGAAACCTTTCCTCTTGTTGCTAAAATGCCTACCATTAAAGTTGTTCTTTCTTTAGCTGCTAAAATGAATTGTCCTATTCACCAAATGGATGTTAAAAGTGCCTTCTTAAATGGTGTTTTTCATGAAGAAATCTATATGTCTCAACCTCGTAGTTTTATTCAACAAGGTAATGAACATTTAGTTTGCAAACTCAAGAAGTCTATTTATGGTTTAAAACAATCTCCTAGAGAGTGGTATTCCAAAATTAATTCTTTCTTTATTTCTCAAGGTTTTGAAAGAAGTAAAAATGATCCTAACTTGTATATCAAGCATAATGAAGATGACATTATTATTATCATTCTCTATGTTGATGATTTGATTCTTACCTCTAGTTCTAACTAGTTAATTTCTGATATTAAGTACCAACTTAACCAAAAATTTCAAATGACAAATTTAGGTTTTTTACATTATTTCTTAGGAATGCCAATTTGGCAAACCCCTAAGGGTATTTTTATCTCTCAAAGTAAATATTCTAAAGATCTCCTAGATAGATTTCATATGAATGATGCTAATCCTATTTCAATTCCACGTGATTTAGGAACTAAGTTAATGATAGATATGGAATCTCCTTCCATAGATGCTACTCCTTATAGAGAGCTTATAGGTAGTTTAATTTATCTAACGCTCACTAGACCTGATTTATCTTTTAGTGTTGGTTTAGTTTCAAGATTCATGTCAAAACCTCAACAAACTCACTTCAAAATTGCTAAAAGAATATTACGTTACATTAAAGGTACTATTAACTTAGGATTATTTTATGATGCAAATTTTGATTTTTCTTTAAAAGGCTTTACTAATTCAGATCTAGGTGGAGACCCTAATGATGGGAAATCTACTTTTGGGTATTTTTTTTCTCTTGGTTTAGGTTCTATATCTTGGAAAAGTAAAAAAGAACAATCTATGTCTCTATGTTCTACTGAAGCTGAATATAAAAGTTGTACTCATGCCTCTAAAGAAGCTCTATGGCTTAGAAGAATACTCAAAGATTTGGATCTACCTCTACGAGAACCTACACCATTGTATTGTGACAATCAAAGTGCAATAGCCTTGGGAAAGAATCTAGTTTACCATGCAAAGTCAAAGCACATTTCTCTCCACCACCACTTTATTAGAGAGCACATTGCAGAAAATAAATTTTCCCTCTTCCATTGCAAAGGTGAAGATCAAGTTGCAGATAATTTGACAAAACCTCTTTGTAGAGAGAAATTTGAATTTCATTGTAACAATTTGGATTTGACACCCCTTGATGTAATTACCCCAAGTAAAGATTAAAGTGAGGTTTTAGAATTTAATCTTTCCTTGGTAAATATGTAAGGATAAACCAAGGTATCCTATTATATTTGTCCTCTTGTCCAAGTGGGAGGACATGTCATATTTGTAATTTCCTTTATTAAGGAAAATAGATATTCCTCCTTATGAGGAATCCTACACTTGTCTCACACACTAGTGAAATGTGGCATACACAGAAATGGGAGTTATAATGTAACTCCTTTCTCACATCTCTATTAAGAGATGGCTCTCCTTCTCTCAACTCATGAGATACTTCTTCTTCTTGGTTATTATTGTATGAGCTAAGCTCTCACTCTCTCTTTTTGTTATATTCTTAGGCATTTTTTGCCACTTTTATTATATCATGGGGGCTTTTTTTATGCTTTTCCCCCTTCAAAATATTGTCTCCTTGTTTCCTTGTGCTTTGGTGAATGCTTCTAGTTTTGTGATTATTCATGGTAAATCTTCTTTTTCTTGCTCATTGATAAAAAAATTTCCTAACTCTATATTTTGTTATTATTATTTTAACAGTAATCTTGCTGGAAATGTTGTACATCAGAATAATGGAGGAGGTGGAGCCCAAGCTTCATAGAATATTCAAAGGAGGCCAATCCATCTGGATAGATATAGGCCATTTTTCTTTGATGGTACCCTTGGTCAGCCAAATGTCATTCCAAATGAGGTAAGAGACAAGATACCTAAGTTTACTAACACTAATGTTGTTACATGTGAAGAGCACCTCAATTCTTTTACTAATAAAATAAATTATTATGAGATTGAGAATGAAGATGTTTTCATGAAACTTTTTGTTCAATCTTTGATAGAAGATGCTAGGGATTGGTACAGAGGTTTACCTGAAAATAATATTACCTCATGGGATGAATTTGTAAGGATTTTTAAAGAACAATATGCTGAACATGTTAACTATAGTTACATGCTAAATGAATTTAATAATATCAAGAAGCATGAAAATGAAATTATGCCAGAGTTCAATAGAAGGTTTCAGAAGGCCATGTACAAATTATTACAAGTTCTAAGCTTGGATGATGAAGTTTGTTTAACTACCTATTTCAATGCTATAGAGGGAAAGATGTCTTACCTCTTATGAGATAAAATTCCATGTACTTTGAGAGATGATTTTAAGTTAGCAATAACTATTGAAAGAAATATGAAATCATCTAGTCAAATGTATAAAAGGGATTAAGGTAGACTATGGAAAGAGACTAGGCCACATAATGTGAAACATGTCAAGGAAGATGACAAGGTTGACAAATTGGCAAATGTTGTTAAGGATTTGTCTACTAGATTTGATAAAGGTGGAAAGAGTTTCCAAGATAATAGACCACCCTATCAGAGATAAGAAAGATTCCCTTGGTTACATGACCAACCATATAGGATAAATTGGAAGGATGGGAAGCCTATTTTTGATAACCATGAGCCACAAAAGGGTAGGGATACATCTGATCCTTTGAAGAAGAATACTACCCACAATGTGGAAAATGTTCCATGGTGTATGGCCTGCAACATGCCTCATTATCTTTTTCAATGTGTTGTTGCTTAGGCTCTAGAAGATGAGCAAGAAGATTCACCTTTAGGAGACCATGAAGGCTCTAAAAAGCCCATAGTAAATATGTTCACCACTGAAAGGGTGGATGAATCTACCTCTTCAGATGATGAAGAGATAGTAGAAGATGTTTACAATAAGAGGAAAATTCTCCCTGCTTATGAGAAACAAGTATTTTCTCATTTTGATCATGAAGAATCTAATACTGAGAATGGTCAAACAAATATGAATAGACCAAAGATGGAAGATAATCATTGGAGAAAACCTAGTAAGGTAGAAATCAAGAATCTGGTTGTGGCTGCCATTTCTCAAGCTAGATCTTCTTATAACTTAATAAATAGAAAGGTTGATGCATATCAAGGAGTTCCTAGATCAGTCTTTGTCAAAAATGATTCTCAGAGTAAGGTTTCTCCAAAACTAGTTTCTTCCCCAAGAAAGGATGGCAATAATAAGAAGCAAACTGTTGTAGTTCAGAATGCTAAGAAGAATGAGGAAAATACCACTGAACAAAAAAATAAGAGGGCTAGTGGGAAAAGAAATTTCTCTGATCTTTCTACTAAGACCCCAACTTTTGACCTGATACATGCTCTATCTTAGATGAAGATATCAATCCATTTATTGGAGATGTTGAAAATAAAATAGCATAAAGAAGTAGCTTTGGCTCTGATTAATGAGCAATAAAACATTCCTATTGTGACAGAAGGAATAGTACCAATGATCGGACCTAAGATAACTAAAGGAGTTTCCAACTTTTTTGTTGGAAATATTGTAACTCAAGAGCCTTCCTCCATTGATCCTTTTTATGTCACTTTGATTGTGAATAATTTATTACTAAAAAACTATATGATAGACTCTAGTGCAGTAGCAACAATGATGCCCTACCATGTAGTGAAAAAGTTAGGACTTCAAGTTGATACATCTAATGGTAGATGTTATGCTATGGACAATAGAGCAGTTCCTGTGGTAGGAACCTTGGTTGGAATAGAGGTCAAGATTTCTACATTTCTTGAGGCCACTTATAAGATGGATGTTGTTGTAGTCAATACCAAACCTCATTATGGTATGCTACTATCAAGACAGTGGGTAGTGGCAGTAGGAGGAAAGTTACAGTTAGATCTATCTTATGCTACAATTCATGTGAATGGTACTAAGGTAAACTTGTATAGAGAACCTCGTTCATCAATAATGATTGAGATGGTAGCCCCTAAGGATCTAAATTTCTATGTAGATATTGACATGAATAACTTTGTGATTACGGAAATAGTGCCACAATTAAAAAATATTGATCCAATTGTTGATGAGTTTCTCTTACAACAAGATGGATTATGGAAGCTATACTTTGATAGTGGATGCTCTAAAGAAGGCTCAAGAGCTAGTGTTTTACTAATATCCCCATCAGGTATTACTTTTAAGTACTCTTTTATGTTGACTTTCTAGTGCATAAATAATACTACTGAATATGAAGCTTCGATATTGGCATTAGATATTGCAATCAAACATGGTATAAGATGTTTAAAAGTTTACGAAGATTCCCAATTAATCATTGCTCAGATCAAATCAAAGTATGCTACTAAAGACAATATAATTAAGTTATACAAATATGTTGTTTGGGATATAATTGAATCTTTTGAAGCTTTTAATATCATGTGGGTAGAAAGATCAAAAGACATTATGATAGACTTCCTTGCAAATGTTTCATTAAAAACGAATGATGCAACCCTTACTGGAGTGTCAAAATTAGAAATAAAAAGTAGACCAGTTGTCCCTAATAATGTCTGCAATTGGCATATTTTTGAGGATGATAGTGACATCTTGCGATTTATTCAAGGTTTGGATATGTATGAAGGTCACCAAATTGACTTTGATGCCTATCAAGAAATTTTTGATGGAAAAGATTTGGTCATGGGAAATGAGGTTGTACAGTTTCCTTCTAATCATATCCCCAAGGGTTTGGTTGAGTTGGAAGGGATGTTCAAAATAAATGACAGTCACATGTCCTAGAAGTCAAATGCTAAGGTGGATGACCCAGAAGAAATAAACTTAGGGTCAGAGACTTCTCCTCAGATTGTCTACATTGGAAAACATCTTAGTAGAGATGTGAGAAGTAATTTAATCAGGCTGCTCAAAAAATATAAACATGTCTTTGCCTGGTCATATGATGATCTCAAAGCTTATAGGGAAGACCTATTTCAACATGAAATTCCTTTAAAATGGGACACTAAACCCTTCAAGCAGAAGCAAAAGCCCATTAATCCCTTGTTAGCTACCACAATGAAAACTGAGTTAACCAAGCTAAGGGATGAAGGAATAATTGAGCCCATAAGACATTCATCCTAGGTCTCAAACCTAGTTCCAGTCAATAAAAAGGGTGGTGACATAAGGTTATGTGTTGATTTTAGGAATTTAAATCTTTCTTCACTCAAGGACAATTATGGACTACCTAATATGGAAGTTATGCTTCATAAGGTGACTAACTATGATTTGTTATCCATGATGGATGGATTCTCAGGATATAACCAGGGTCTTGGTCAAAGAATCAGAGCAGTTCAAGACAACATTTACTACCCCTTGGGGAGCCTATGTGTATGTTAGGATGCCATTTGTTCTAAAAAATGTTGGAGAAACCTTCCAAAGGGTGATGGATGTAGCTTTTAAGGACCTTATTGATGTCCTCATGGTTGTATACCAAGATGATTTGACTACATATGCTAAGAGAGTTGAGGATCATTGTAATCACTTAGAAAAGGTTCTAATGAAGGCTCTAGAGTATGGTATCTCTCTGAATCCTAAGAAATGCCACTTTTCTATTACTGAAGGAAATCTACTAGGCCACATAGTGTCTAAAAAGGGAGTAAGAATTGATCTTGGAAGGGTATAGGCTATTAAGAAAGTCCCTGCCCCCAAAAATCTCAAGGGTGTCCAGTCTTTCCTAGGACAAATAAATTTTGTCAGAAGGTTTATTGAAAATTTTCCTGAATTAGTTAAACCCATTTTCAAGTTAGTAAAGAAAGATGTAAAATTTCTTTGGGATCAAGAAGCACAAGAAGCCTTTGAGAAGATAAAGAAAACAATTCAAGAAGCTCATGTTCTGATATCTCCTGATTATTCCAAGCCCTTTTCTCTATTCTCATTTGCATCTTTGCACACCATTGCCATAGTCTTGTTACAAAAGGATGATGAAGGATTTGAGCATCCCATTGCCTTTTTCAACAAGTATTTACAATCAGAAGAATTAAATTATGAACTAATGGAAAAAAAAAGCATATGCACTAGTCAAGGCAGTAAAAGCTTTTAGACATTATCTTGTCTGTGCTAAAGTTAATGCATATGTACTACATGCTACAGTGAAGGACATTTTGGTTCAAAGTGAAGTCATAGGGAAAAGATGCAAATGGATCAATAGAATTCAAGAATTTGATCTAGAACTCCATATTGCCAAGCTTGTAAGAGGTTTGGGACTTGCTAAGCTGATGACAGAAGAGAATATGGACCTTGTACAAGTAAATAATGTTGCCATTGGTGGAGGAAATGTAACTAGTATTAAGATGTAGCCATGGTACACAAACATTATTCATTTTGTCACACATGCTAGTTGTCCACAGGAGTTGAATCATAACCAAAGGAGGAGTTTGAGATTACAGGCTCAGAGGTATGCGCTGATACAAGGTGATTTATTTTGGAAGGACAATGATGGAATATTGCTTCTTTGTTTAGACAAGAGGCAATTTGAAAATATTTTGAGTGATATACACTCTAGATTAGGTGGAGGGCATCATTCATCTTGGTCTATAGCTCATAAGATTCTAAGGGCTGGATACTATTGGCCTGTATTGTTTAAATACACCCATTCTTTTTTCCAGAAGTGTGAACCATGCCAGAGGTTCTCAAACAAGTTGAAATTCTCACAAGTATTAATGTTGAATCCTGTAGTGGCAGAAGCTCATTTTTCTATGCGGGGTATTGATTTCATTGGAGAGTTTACTAAGAAATCTAGTGGAGGTCATAGCTGGATAATCATAACTACCGATTACTTTAGTAAGTGGATTGAATAAATCCCAACAAAGAAATCTACAAGCATAGTTCTTATTGATTTCTTGATGGATAACATTGTTACAAAATTTAGTGTTCCTATCAAAATAGTGATGGATAATGCCATGAGTTTCAAATCACAAGAATTTAAGGACTTCTATCTAGAAATGGGCATACTGATGTCATATTCTTCCCCATATCACCCACAAGCTAATGGGTAGGCAAAATCAAACAATAAGAGTATTCTACAAATCCTAAAGAAGACCTTAGAAAAGAACAAGAGAACTTGGCATTGAAAGCTTAAATTATCTTTATGGGTAGATAGGATCACAGAAAAAAGAGCCATAGGGAAGTCTCCTTTTGAGATGGTGTATGGTATTAAATCAAGGCTACCTATGAATAATTTATTGCCCATTTACAAATTCATACAAGAAGAAGATTTGGAAATGTTTGATCCTCTGGAAGATAGAGTGCTCTAGCTTGTTGAATTGGATGAAACAAGAAGAGAAGGTCAAAAGGAGAACATCAGATGATAGAAAAGGATGAAATACCTATTTGATAAAAGGGAAACTATTAGAAAATTTCAGCCTAATTATTTGGTCCTTCAATGGAATGCAAGGAGTGAGGATAAGGGAAAGCATAAGAAGTTTGAATCATTATGGTTATGTTCCTATATAATCCATCAGACTCATGGGAAAGATTATTATTTCCTAAAAAATATGGATGGTGAAAAATGGGAATTGCTAGTGCATAGAAAATTCCTAAATTTTTTCTTCAATTAAAATAACTTATTTTCCATGCACAATAGTCTCTTAGTGTATAGGTGTGTTTTATTTCAAGTCATGTGTTATTTTCATATAGTAAGTTAGGTTTTGATTGGTCTACTACCCAAAGATTCTAGCTTCTAGCTATAAATTGGCGTTTATGCATCCTTATAGAGAGCCACTATTGGTAGTATTTTCAAATTTTTCAAAGTTGTATTTTATTTCTTATTTCTTTGATAGTTTTCCCAGTTTTTGTGCTAATTTTTCTACAATCTTCCTATCCAAGATGCTAAAATTGTTCGTAATGCTGAAAAACCCTTAGTGCTAGGTAAAAATTGCTTGTGAAAATCCAAAAACCCTCCAAAAACCTAACGAAGTTATGTTTTGCCATTACTTTTTCAAATTACTTAAGTGAACATTTAAGCATGTGCACTTTATAATTACCACTTAGTAGCCTAGTCTCTAAAAGTTTTCCACATATTCCTTTTAGTTTGGCGATTCAGAAAAGCCTTTGTTGCACAATCTCCTTAAGTATGAAGAATATTCCTTTTCTTCATGAGACTCAGTGGATGTTCTTCAGTCACCAAGTCTATAGATGTTCTATGTGAGATCTAGCAACTACAATGATGAATGTTTTGAAGGTAACTATAGTCACTCAATTTCTAGATGTAAAAGGCTTTTAGCTGGGTGATCTCTTAATGAAATGATAAAATGACCAAATTTTCAGCAATTATGAGACTTCGCCTTAGTTGCCAGGTCTCCAAATGAAGGGTGGTAGTTATGTTCTTTTCAGTCATCAAGTCTCCCAATGCTCTGATAGTTGATGTTAATATCCAATGACCTAGTAATTGTGGTAGTCATGTATCCTTAGAATCCTAGTGGTTATGTTATAAATACTCAATGATCTAGCAACACAGTTATCTCCTAATCTCACAATGTAGTAGTTAATTCATAGTATATTTAGTGACTCAACTATAACCGTAAGATTGAGGAAGAATCAATGGTCAACGTTATATCTCACAGTCTAACCAAGGTTAGGAAAGATATCTAGTGACTTGGCGAATAAAGATTTCATTTAGTCTCTGGATTTAACCAAGGTAAAGAGAAATATTAAGAGATTGTGTGATATCTTTAGTCACGTGGTCGCCAGAAGGTGATGGGTTAAGATAAAGGTTTTTAAGGAGTAAATTTGAATGGTTGAAATAGTTTCAATTGGGTGGTGGTCGCATTATCTCTCAATTAAACCATGAGTTAAGAAAAGTTGCAGCAACCGTAAGAAGTGCTTTGTCGCCCAGTCTCCAAATCAAACCTAGGTTAAGAAAATCATCTAGCAACTAGAAAGTGACCTTAGTCATGAAATCGCAAGACAACTAAAGGGTCAAATGTTGACCGAGGTCAAAAAATGAAAAAAGAATATGAATTTGTTTGCCAGATTTGATGGTGTGTTCTTTCCTAATTGGTTGCAGTGTAAAATAAAGAAATAATAATTTCTCAATGATTGCGAGATGAAATATAGTCACCGAGCCTCTAGAAGAAAATAATCAAAAGTTTTTTTCTTACAGTCGCCTGATCTCCAGAAGTATTTAGTCTCCAGATCTCCAAAGGAAGTCAAAGTCAGAATAAAAGTACAAAGATTAAGTGACTACCATTGATTTTGTTCTTTATGAGTTTGGATCTAACGATTGTCTCTTAATCACTAGATAAAAGTGATATCATCCAAAAAATGTTGAGACTAGGTGACTACTGTCAGATTAAGATCATGTAGCTATCGTACAATCACATGAAGAAATAAGGAATTGAATAAATATCTAGCGATAAAGAGATTTCTCTTTAGTTGCTAGGTTTTCAGGTAAGCAAGGTTAGGTAATCTCCATAAAAGGTTTGACAAGTCAATAATTTTTGATGATTAAGAAACTAACTATGTAGTGACTAAGTCTCTCAATAAAGATATAAGGACATGAGACTTAAAGAGGACTATAGTGACTAGATCTTGGAATGAAAAATTACAATTTCATAAGGTCACCTGATCGCAAGATAAAATGATCAATGGCCAAATCTGTCAGTGACTATGATTATTACCTATAGTCGCCAGGTCTCTGGAAATTATTTCATGGTATAACAACTAAATATTTCCCTTTAGTTGCCTAATCTCAGAAGAATGTGAAAAAGCACCAATCCTTTCAATGACTTTGATTGGATGTATAGTTGCTAGGTTGCCAGAAATTCAAATTTGATTACCTATCATTATCTCATCTCACAGCTAGCAAATTGAAGTACAGGGCATGCCAAGTAATGGCGTAAGTGACATGAATTACAGGGTTTGAAGTCTCAAAAGGTAAATTGCATTCAATTTTCTAAAATAAATACAACTAACTAATTTTTTTCTAAAACTACCAAGCATTCCGAAGAGCTAGAGCTAAAGAATTACAAGAATATATGAGTCTTTTAGCGATTAAGCAGTTCAGCAAAGTTTAGAATATTGAGAAGAGTTCACAATTATAGTCAAAATGAGTTAGCCTTCAACTAGCAGAGCTTCCAAAAGAAAGGGATCCAAGGAAAAATAGAAGGAAAGCTTCTCAGATGAGTTTCTCACTCTTCTTCCTGGGTCATCATAGAATAAAAAGGTTAGTGATGAAATATTTACTGATGATCTATCTTATTGTAGAGATGCAAAGACTTGGGATGTGTCTGGGACATGCCTCTTTAGGTATTTTTACAAGAATGTTGATAGTCCAGTGCCTGTGTCAAATGTTTGGACCTCTGAGCTAGCCAAATTGGTAGTGCATGATGTTTTTATAGATGTAGACTTACTCGTTGCTTTGGCTGACAAATATGACCCTTTATCAAAGACAATTAAGAAAGAGGATGGCTGGACTCTGGTCACATTCGACATAAATTCATTTATGATGGATTTTGGTATCCATATTCCCATGGCTACATAAATCAATTTACAAGCCTAGGCCAATAGGTTGTTGGAATCATTTGTCATTGCACCAAAAGCTTGAACTGTCAATGCTCGATACAAATGCCAGATTTAACTCAATCCACGGGAGGCGATTAAGCCATGTCACAAATCTCCAAGGAGGTGATGACCACCAAGTCAAAAATCTCCCCCTTAGCATGGACTGAGCCTTTAGCACCCACTAAAGGGAGATTCGAACCCGTGACCCAAGGCTCTGATACCAATTGTTGGAATCATTTGTCATTGCACCAAAAGCTCAAACTGTCAATGCCCAATACAAATGCCAGATTTAACCTGATCCATGGGAGGTGGTTAAGCCATGTCATGAATCTCCAAGGAGGTGTTGACCACAAAGTCAACATAGGTATACTTGGGAATTTGTCCTTGTGTCAACGGAGATTCAAAGCCAGGTTCCACGAGCCAACAATAACTACAATGCACCAATGGCTAGGTCAACCCCTTAACTTTACACAAACTTATGCTTCTATGTGAAGTATATTGCTTATGGTTTGTGTAGAGTGCTAGGAATGGATCGTAGATAAGAAAGGATTACGTCTGACATCCTGATGATGGTGTTAGAATCATAGAAAATGCACATGAGCAAAGGATATGACTACATTGGGTATGTCATTAGTAGAATGAATGAGGGATTGGATGCAATAAGAAAGAGGGAGGATTCACCTAGGTTTTTGCATTACTCATTATTAATGCACTTCATTTTTTTCTACAATTATAACATTATGAATTTGGAAAACCTACAGCCTTAGATAATGTGGAATGGCCAGCCCGACCTAGTAAAGTTTTGGATAGGAGCCTGGATCCCTACTTTCCCTAATTTTGATTTCTGTTCTTTTCAAAATTGGATGTTGTAGCCTATCTTGCTCAACCTAGGGTTAAATATTTCTAGGCTACCAGTTAAGGCTTTACAACTACTAAGGCCTCATCAATTTGTTGATAGATGGCCTAAAGATCATAACTGGGGAGACTTCTATTATGAGAAGACTTTCACAATGATAATATTTTATGGATGCCCCCAGCCACCCCATGTTCTACCATTTTTTGTTCCATGAGGAATTTCCTTCTTATAAATTATGTGGTAGCTCAAGCTGACTGACAAAGATCACTTGGCCCCCCATAGGAAGGGAACATTTACCCCAAGGCATTTCAGAGTATGAAACTTCACCATTGGGAAGAATACATTCAGTAAATTGAATGATTGGTTGGGTCAGTATAAAATGAATGCTAGTGTACCTAGGTATGTTGATATAGAGGAATTCATTGTAATGGCTAGGAAATATTATACTCCTTTGATTCCAATAAGTAATAGACATGAGGATTTTTCAAAAGAGGACATCATCAGAAACATCATTGAGGAGGATGAGATAGAAGGGAGAGCAGAACAATTAAATGAATTGTTGAGATTTGAAAAATAGATGAAAGCAAAGGGATTCTCCTTTGGGGGTTTCTACCCTGCAGTGTCTTATCTGCAAAGGCTAGATATGAGGATGGACAATTTCAACACATTGGTCAACTTAGTTGAGGACCAAATAGATGAAAAAGAAAGGGAAAAGGGGAAACACTCAAAATTAGACTATAAGGATAGTGATGGAGGCTACCCAGTATACAACCCTCCTGCTTCATAACAAGGATCTCCTATTAGGTAAGAAGGAGAAGAAAATATCATAATAGATTTGGCAAAGCTCCCTAGCTCTCAAGATACTAGCGAGCCTCCTCTCACGAAGAAAACATTGCAAATACGAGAGTCTTCACAAGTGAGGATCCCTGAGAAGTAAGGAGACAAAATAAAGGATCTCTTTCTAGGAGATAGAGCCCATGATCATAAAATTAGGTAGAGGATCAAGGAAGACAAGAGAAAATAAAGGATGGTAATAGAAGAAGTTGAGTTGCCCTTGGCCTTAGGAAGAGATGAGAGAATTCTAGAAAAAGAGGCTTTCTTGAAGGATGATAATTTCATCAAATCAGATGAAATCAAGAATTTCCTACTATGGCGTAAGAAACAATGGGTTGCATCATCTGTGCAGATCATAGAGGAAGGCCAAGTCCTTGATGAGGCCCTCCAGGCTTTGAAGGATTATGATCCTGAGTCTGAAACTAATAATCTGGAAGAAGCTAGGAGATTGGTGAAAGCTAGTAATATTTTGCTTGTGCCTAGGTGGGATTTGGCCTCAGCTTTCATCATTGCCCAAATTAAAAAGTAGGAGAATATAAATTTAACTTCAGAGACCCAAGAGGGGGATTTGATAAGAGGGTTTGGATATAGCCCTCAAAATAAGGCACTGCCTATGTGGAGCCTCTACCCAAAGGATCAGAAGCCTTCCCTATTGAAAGTCCAGGAAAAGATGGAGGGTGACAAGATTGTGTTGTCAATCCAAAACACTGTAGATCTTGAGATATCACAAGTGCTAACTCATTTTTCTAGATTAAATGAGGACAAAACCAAGAAACTATCAAAAAGGCACCAAAATATTTTTAAGGATTATAGTGCATTGGCGAGGGCTAGAGAGATAACAATAATAAAAGAGAGAGAATTAGATAAATGTGTGGATGATTTGCAACAAAAGATCCTCAAAATGCCTATAGTTACCCCTACACCACCAGAACAACCACTTCAGATAGAAGCTCAAAGTGTGAATGAAGAAGAAGTTGCAGCAACAAAAGAGAAAGTGAACATAGAAAAAACTAAGGTTGTTGTGCAATCCTTGTTGGAAATATTGCAACATAGGATAGAAGTTCTGAAGGATAAGACAGAGGAATTTTATACTACATGTAATAAATTACCTAGCTTGCAATGTGAGGTGAATAATTTTGTTTCTATTTTAATTACTTTTCATTCAACTTGGTCAATAAGGGAATCATTGTTTGAAAGAATAGAAGTAGTACAGTCTCTAAGGAATGAAATGCTAGTGTTAGTTTTGCAAGTGGGAGTTGAAATTACAAAGATTAGTCTTGCATCATCTTTCTTTAAGGGTAAGGCCAATCAAATTGAGGAAAAGATAACAATGTTTGGACCTAGTTTCAATAGGTTCATTCCTCAGATCAAAACAAAGGAAGGGGAAGTAAAGAATTTGGATACATGGAGGTCATATTTTGATCTCTTACTGCCTAAGAAGGAGGCTTTCCTTAAAGATAGCAATGAGGATGATATAGATCACTTAAACATAGTTCTTGATGAAGATTTTAAAATAGAGATGGACTTCAACAAGCTCATCATGGATATCAAGTAGATTGTTGATGCAAGATGAGAGAGGAAGAAGAAACAACTACAGAGCATTCAACAATTCCCATGGCCCACAGAGAAATAGGTTACTACATGGGACAATATGACAATGCCCAAGAGAAGTAAGCTTGCAATAGGTGACCTTAATGATTTTGAAGATGAATGAGCTCCAATAATGCACATGACCTATGAGCATAGGGAGAGAAACTAATCATACCGAGGATGATGTAAGTTATCTGGTTGGTAGTCATCATTCACACAACAAACTTTAGTAGTTGCATTTGAATACCTAGAGACAAAGGTGCAACTCAAATGGATGTTCAACATAAGGAGGAACAACTTCTGGCCCTACTTTCCCTCTTTTCTATTAAAAGCTTTAACTCTTGTATTTTAGTGCAAGTCACTATCAGAGCCACTCGTAGCTTGTTGCATGCTTTTCTCAAGGATTCCAAGGTGGTCTCTCCCGATATATAGCACATGTAAACTAACACCAAGGGTGATGATATACTTATTGTCATAGGAGCTTATAGATTTAGTTTTTGTTTCTCAGGAATCTAGTTTTACTGAATGGGTTAGCTATTTTTCTTGTATCCCTCAACTCTAAAAGAGAAATATGAAAACCAGACCTGGGGATCTTTGTCTAGTAACACAAATCTACTTGTTTATGAAAACTGAGGGAAAAGAAAAGACTAATTAATGAGGATTTGATCCTCCTTCTACTTCGAGCTCCACACACTCAGGCGGGTGCACCTAAAACATGATAAGATCTGCATACATATAACTCACTAGCTGGAACCCTTTATGCAAATGTGACCGTGGATAGTTCTAAGACTTATAAAACATGGGAGTTCCAATCTCAACCAGTCTTATACAGGATCCCACCTGTATGATCTACTAAGAACTAGGAAAATGGCCAATGTGACAACAAGGATAAACTCCTTCTTCTCTTTGAGCTTTGAGCTCAGGCAGGCTAACCCTTGGATTCATTTCTTCAAAGAATCACTAACAACACTTGTATTCAGGAAACACAAGTTACAAACATGAATGCTCTAAAACATGAATTAAAGATGAATTGAATTTTAAAGGTTGATGATGAAAACTGCAAAGCAAACCAGGACTAGTACCTTGTTCAATGGGCAACAGAGTCATACAAATATACATTCATAAAAAACCTTAATCCCAAACTCAAAGAAACCAAGTGAAGTGCCTTATAAATCACTTCTATCACTCAAGTTCCTGGACATCGAATTCATATACAAACCTATAACTCTTAGAATTTGAAATCAAGACTTATTCTCTCCTTGAAAGAAACTCAAATTCAAACCCACAGATACCTTATAACTGGTATACTGACATGCCTTACAAATCAATACACAAGAATTAAGATCATGCATACAAAGACATCAAACAAGAATTGAATAGCGATTCGATCATTTTCATTAAAATTTATCTGTAACTATACATTTTCAAAACAAAGAAACACAAAAAATAAGATCAAAAGCCTGGAAGCTGCCCTGCAGCATAAATTTCAACATCTTTACAAATCAAAAGAAAACTTGACATATAGCAAATATGGGTTAGTTGAAAACCAACTAACAACTGTCTATCTTTGGCACAAAATATCTTCAAGATTCCTCTCATCTGCCCTGCAACTGATTCCCAAACTAATCCACATTCTACAATCATGTCTTTAACAAACTGATCTAATTCTTGTCCTTAGAAATTGAACCCAAACTGCACTCATCCACTTCACTGAAACTGAAAAATGTCATTGCCATTGGATTCCTCATTCTGAGACCTTTCTAGAGATATATAATACTTATATGTTTCATCAAAAAATGAACTCCCAGGCAATTAATCCATGAACAGGCTCTGACCATTCAAATCTTTGGATTTTAGCCTATAGTTCAACTATGTCATTTTCTCAAATTTATTTAAATCTGGCGTTTTATATTATTTTCTGCATTTTACCTCAGAAGGTACTAGGAATCACCACTTGTCACCATTTCATTGCATGCTCGGACTTAACTCAAGGCTAACCCCTTGATTGGGAGAACTAGCGAATGCATGTATCTTCAAGTCTTTGAATAAATTCTTTAACCATGGTTACTTTTGGAGAACTGGCAAAATAGTCTATTATCTAATTCTCCAAATGTTTCATGCAAACTGCCAAAGACATAGAGAACCGACGACTACATAATCTCCAGTTCTCTGGATGCTGGGAACATGACCGCTAGGATTAGGAGAATGGGCGGCTAGGCTCATATCAAATTCTTAGAATGTTTTGGCCAAACTGCCAGCTATCTAGCGACTGTGTGAATGCTATTAGTTGACCGTTTTGTTCCATGACGTCTTGAATGCATGTCATGTGTCATCTTTGGTCCTCATCACATTCCTACAAAATTATCTCTTCCTGGGTGCTGGCATGAAAATCAAAGTAGTTGCATAGGCTTGCATGGGTAGAGCCTCCTCCATTTGATCTATTTCATATTGTTTGTGTTCTTGGTTATAAACACCTCAAATTTTCCCAGTAGGAACAATGTGGGATATATACTCTGAGAGATTTTAAACTTTGCACTTAAAAAATTATCCTTAGCAGCTAGCTGGCATGCATAGAGGCGTAGGCCCACAAGGAATGAAGCCACCACTATCTCATCCTTCACTTTATTTATCTTTCTTGTTGAGTGGTGGTTTATTTAAATGCTACACAAATATATCCTTTGCTGAATGTGGGATAAAAGTATCGACTATTTTTTTTATTAAGAAAAACTTACTACCAACCACTTTGTGTGAGGTCTTTGAGCTAACATGCCTCCTCCATGATGTGCTTAGGTGTCTTAGTACAAGATCTCCTATATTTGTAACGTGAATCCTACCCCAAAAACACACAGATCTCCCTTAGGATATTCACGCCTACCTTGCTTACACTGGCATTCATGCACTTCATTGTATTAGTTCACTGCATCCTTGCATTAACACTGGTCCTATATTATTTTGCACAGACCTATCCTTCCATTTCTAAATGCCAATACAAAACATTTGAAATCTTTTAGACATTCTTTTATGTGAACACAGTGCTTATGGGTCTATCTGGTTATCATATACTATCTTATACCGAAAAGAAAAGACCTTGTTTTGCATGGAACCATGTTCAACATAAGGATTATTATGAAACAACTATCAGCTATTCCTTAAACATTTTCTCTGCAACACCTTCCTTCATGCAAGGTAATGGTTTGCACAAATCTCTACATGTTTGATTGGCCCAATACATTTGGGACCCTCAATAATGATGCAGGAGCATCTTGGGTGTAAGAGCAATCTTGCATCACCCAAAAATATTTCTATTTTTGTATTCAATAAGGGCTATTTTGTGCAGAGCTACTATTTATGGAAAGTTACTATTTTTGGTAATTTTCGTATGTGCTCAGAATGATTTTATTTCTTTCTTGGAGGTTCATTTTGGCCATATAAGTCTGCCAGTAAAGTTTCATTGCCAGATCAAGTGTATATTGGAAGATATTGAAGATTTTCGGTATTGGTAGCAGGGCACAGAAACTTTGAACTCAGTTTTGAAGGCTTTAGAGGCCCCGAATGAGGTCAAAAATTTGGGTGAAGGGTGCTTGCGCGGGTCAAGCCTGTAGAGCGCTTCGTGGTGTTTCTGAAATGGGGTTATAATAGCCGAGCGGGTCAACTGGTGATGACTTATGGTCTTCAGAAGTTGGGCCACCTGAAATGGCAGAAAATAATTTTCTTCAAAATTTTTGTTCGGGTTTCAAAGGTTATCTTGAGCTGACTATGATGTAATAAAATGTAAAATAAAATAATTCTAAGTTGGTCGGCCTTATTGGCTAAAATTCTGGAACCTTCCCAGGCGGTGGAAAATTGCCTATATAAGGAAGGTTGTATTATTGTCTTAGGCAGTTCAGAATAGTTCTGGGTAGTAGATCTGGGTATTGATTCAAGGCTTTGTCCTAAAGAATATTGTAAGGGAATGCCCATGTGGCTTTGCATATTGTAATTTTGAAAGTTTGTAATTCCACATTTGTGGAGATAATAAGAAGCCAATTTTCTGTTCTTGCATATTATTGTTGTTGTTTCTCTATTTCAGTTATGTGTTTGTGGCATTAAGGGGAGCACCCTTCATCAGGTGGTATCAGAGCCAGGTTTTTGAGTGTGTAAGCAGATCACCGACTGTGAGGCAGTTTGCACCAGGACCGTGGCTAGGGTTTCAGCGTGCACCGCGAAAATGCCTCCACGAAGGGAACGTGGCGGGAGAGCTAGTGTTGTAACACCCGAGGTTAGAGAGCTACAGAGACAAGTGCGAGCATTACAAGAAGAGATTCGTAGAGGAATGAATCTTAATGTCAGAGACGAAAGCGAGGATGAAGCCGAAGAAGAATATCAAGAAGGAGAAGCTGAAATTGTGAACCAGGAGGAAGAAAGACATTTTCAGGTGATTTCCAAGATTGGGAAAAGACCTAAGATTGAGGTTCCTACATTTTCTAGAAATCTTAACCCAAAGGAATTGATTGACTGGATCAATGAATGTGAGGAATATTTTGAGTATGAAGATGTTGAGGATCCTGATAGGGTCAAATTTGCGAAGGCCAGACTGAAAGGTCATGCAAAAATCTTGTGGCAAGAAATTCAATTGGAGCGAAATAGAAGAGGGAAAGATAAAATCACAAGATGGGATCGGATGGTGGATAAATTGAAGTGACAGTTCATTCCTGTTGATTATGAGCTTGATCTACTAAAGAAAATGCAAAGTTTGAAGCAAGCAGGAGGATCTATTCAGGAGTATACAGAGGAGTTCTATCGACTCCTCAGAAGCTGATAAGGAGAAAGTTTCCCGATACCTTAATGGGTTAAGGCCAAGCATTCAGGAAGAGTTGAATCTGGTTCAAATGAGCAGTATTGAGGAGGCATACCAATTTGCCCTAAAAGTAGAGGAAAAGCTAAACAAAAAGTTCGAGAGCAGACAAAACGGAAGAGGTCACGGTGGACGATCTGGTGGATGGTCATATGGTGGCCGAAATGAAGATCTGAAAAAGAAGGATGAGGCCAGTAGCAGTCAGAATCAGCGTGGAAATAATTCCAATCGCTTCCAGGATCAGAATAATAGAGATCAGAGAGGAAGAGGAAGAGGACAAGGATCTAGAAGAGGAGGCTTCCGTGGAACATGTTTTCACTGTGGAGAAGAAGGCCATAGGGCATTTGAATGTCCTCAACGCCAAGGCAGAACAGACAGAAGAAATGAAGGCTAGGCCAGAGTTGCACATGTAGATGAAGATGCCAGATCATCAAATTTTGAAGATGCTGAAAGAGGAGAAACGTTGATTAACAGAAGAGTCCTATTGAGTGGTGAGAATGAACCTGAGCAAAGGAGGAGCCTGTTTCGCACTAGGTGCAAGTGTGAAGGTAAATGTTGTGATTTGATCATTGATAGTGGAAGCACTAAAAATTTGGTGTCAGAAGAGATGGTGACAAAGTTGAAGCTCAAGAGACAGAAACACCCACATCCATATCGGATTGCCTGGGTACAGGATGACCACAAGGTCATGGTCAATGAACAATGCCTGGTGAAGTTCAAGATTGGCGGATACCAAGATGAGGTATTGTGTGATATCATATCTATGGATGCATGTCATATGTTGTTGGGTAGACCATGGCAGTTTGACAGATGTGTTGTACATGATGGTCATGCGAATACCTATTCCCTGACAAAGGATGGAGTGCGGCATAAGCTAAAACCATTGAAGGAGACTGAAGAAAAGGTATGTGGTAATGCAAAGATAACTTTGGTTGATGGAAGAAATTTCCTAGATGGTATGAGGCATGAGCATGTATGTTTTGCTTTAATTCCAAAAACTGGTAAAGAGAAAGTAGAAGATGTTCCTGTAGAAGTTGCAGATTTGTTGAATGAGTTTCAGGACATTGTATCCGATAACGTGCCTGATGGATTACCACCCATCAGGAAGATCAGTCATCAGATGGACTGGATCCCAGGAGTGAGTTTGCCGAATAAGGTAGCACACAAAATGACACCTGCAGAAAGTGAGGAGTTGAACAGACAAGTACATAAACTATTATAGAAAAGATTGATCCATGAGAGTCTGAGTCCCTGTGCTGTACCAGCGGTATTAGCACCAAAGAAGAATGGAGAATGGAGGATGTGTACAGATTCCAGAGCAATAAACAAGATCACAATCAAGTATAGGTTTCCATTGCCACAAATGGATGATATTATGGACTGTTTGAGTGGAGCTGTGTATTTCTCAAAGATAGATCTGAAGAGTGGATATCACCAGATTCAGATCAGAGAAGGAGATGAATGGAAGACTGCCTTCAAGACAAAGGAAGGACTATATGAGTGGTTAGTCATGCCTTTTGGGCTAACCAATGCACCGAGCACTTTCATGCGGCTCATGAACGAGGTTCTAAAAGAATTTTTGGGTAAGTTTGTCATTGTTTACCTAGATGATATTTTGATCTTTAGTAAGACATTGGATGAGCATATGATGCATATTCGTATGGTATTTGAGAAGTTGAGAGAAGAGAAATTGTTGATTAATTTGAACAAGTGCAGTTTTGTGAAGAAAGAGTTACTGTATTTGGGATTTGTAGTTTCAGTAGAAGGTCTAAAAATGGACCCAGAGAAGGTACAGGCTATCCTTGAATGGCCTACTTTAAGGAGTGCTACTGAGGTAACATCTTTTCATGGTCTAGCTAGCTTTCACAGAAAGTTTATCAGAAATTTTAGTAGTATTTGTGGACCCTTGACTGAAACAATGAGAGGGGATAGAAAAGAGTTTAAGTGGACTAAAGGAGCAGAAAAGAGTTTTCAATTATTGAAACAAAAAGTTACAGAACAATCTATTTTAGCACTTCCAGATTTCAATAAGGTGTTTCAAGTAGATTGTGATGCTAGTGGTACTGCAATAGGAGCTGTTATGAGCCAAGAAGGTAAACCTGTTGCTTATTTCAGTGAGAAGTTAAATGATGCCAAGAGGAAATATTATATTTATGATCAGGAATTTTATGCTATAGTTCAGGCATTAAAGAAGTGGAGACATTATCTACTTCCTAAGGAGTTTGTTTTGTATACTGATCATCAAGCTTTGCAATATTTGAATAGTCAAGGAAAATTGAATAAAAGGCATTTGAAATGGGTTGAGTTTTTGGAGAGTTATACATTTGTTTTGAAACACAGGAGTGGAAAGTCTAATAGGGTTGCAGATGCTCTTAGCAGAAGGCAACTATTGCTAACAGAAATGCAGATTGAAGTGGTTGGGTTCAAGGAACTCAAGAATTTGTATCCAGAGGATCCTGATTTTGGTGAAGCTTGGAAAGCTTGTACAGAACCTGTTACTCTAGATAGGACAAAATGGTTGGATTTCATCATCCAGAATGATATGCTATTCAGAGGGAGTCAGTTGTGCATTCCATGAAGTTCTATGAGGGAGAATCTCATCAAGGAGAAGCATAGCGGAGGATTGGCTGGACATTTTGGTCGTGAAAAAACCCTTGGTTTGGTTAGTGAGAATTATTATTGGCCACAGTTGCAGCAAGATGTGAAGAAGTTTGTACAGAGTTGCAGAGTATGTCAGATGGCAAAAGGAGTGAAGCAGAATACAGGGTTGTATCAGCCATTATCTGTACCAAAGAAGCCTTGGGAGGATATCAGCATGGACTTTGTTCTTGGTTTACCGAGGACACAGCGGGGACACGATTCAATTTTTGTGGTAGTTGATAGATTTTCAAAGATGGCACATTTTATTCCCTGCAAGAAGACTAATGATGCTGTTCATGTAGCAGAATTGTTTTTCAGAGAAGTAGTGAGACTTCATGGTTTGCCAAAGACCATAGTTTCAGATCGGGACACTAAGTTTGTTGGATATTTATGGCGTACATTATGGAAGAAGTTGAAGACAGATTTGAAGTTTAGTTCATCACATCATCCACAGACTGATGGACAGACAGAGGTGGTGAATAGGAGCTTGGGAAATTTGCTGAGATGTTTGGTTGGAGATAAGCCAACAGGATGGGATTTAATTTTATCGCAGGCGGAATTTGCATACAATAATTCTGTCAATAGAAGCACTGGTAAATCACCATTCCAGATTGTATATGGAAGTAGTCCAAGAAATGCATCTAAATTGAGGAAGATAGATAAAGGAGAAATAAGTAGTGCTGAAGCTGAGGATTTTGCAGAACACTTGAAGAACATCCATGAGGAGGTGAGGAAGCATATTACCAAGATGAATGCACAGTATAAGGCTAAGGCAGATGAGAAAAGGAGGTATAAGGAATTTCAGGTTGGTGATGAAGTTATGGTTCATTTGCGGAAGGAGCGGTTTCCAATTGGTACATATAACAAGCTGAAAATGAAGAGGTTTGGACCATGTAGGATACTGAAGAAACATGATTCAAGAAATGCATATGAGGTAGAATTACCTACTGAGCTAAATATTTTGCCAGTGTTTAACATTTCAGATCTGACAGAGTATCATGAAGGAGGTGTTGAAGATGAGATCACAGCAGCACAGTGGAGTATTCCAGCAACTAGTTTAGACACTAAGGAGATCGAAGATATACTGGACAGTCGTGTTGGCAGAAGCACAAGGAACATGACATATGAAGAATATTTGGTCAAATGGAAAGGATGACCTATTGAAGATTCATCATGGCTGACAAAGGAGGAGGTTAGCCGTCTTGGTTTTCCTCTGCACACCTGAGTCTTGACAAGGTCACTTCTCAAATTACCCCGGGTGTCTGATGCAGGAGCATCCTGGGTGTAAGAGCAATCTTGCATCACCCAAAAATATTTCTATTTTTGTATTCAATAAGGGCTATTTTGTGCAGAGCTGCTATTTATGGAAAGTTACTATTTTTGGTAATTTTTGTATGTGCTCAGAATAATCTTATTTCTTTCTTGGAGGTTCATTTTGGCCATATAAGTATGCCAGTAAAGTTTCATTGCCAAATCAAGTGTATATTGGAAGATATTGAAGATTTTCGGTATTGGCAGGAGGGCACAGAAACTTTGAACTCAGTTTTGAAGGCTTTAGAGGCCCCGGATGAGGTCAAAAATTTGGGTGACAGGTGCTTGCATGGGTCAAGCCTATAGAGCACTTCGTGGCATTTCCGAAATGGGGTTATAATAGCCGAGCAGGTCAACTGGTGATGACTTATGGTCTTCGGAAGTTGGGCCACCTGAAATGGCAGAAAATAATTTTCTTCAAAATTTCTGTTCGGGTTTCAAAGGTTATCTTGAGCTGACTATGATGTAATAAAATGTAAAATAAAATAATTCTAAGTTGGTCGGCCTTATTGGCTAAAATTCTGGAACCTTCCCAGGCGGTGGAAAATTGCCTATATAAGGAAGGTTGTATTATTGTCTTAGGCAGTTCAGAATAGTTCTGGGTAGTAGATCTGGGTATTGATTTGAGGCTTTGTCCTAAAGAATATTATAAGGGAATGCCCATGTGGCTTTGCATATTGTAATTCTAAAAGTTTGTAATTCCACATTTGTGGAGATAATAAGAAGCCAATTTTCTGTTCTTGCATATTATTGTTGTTGTTTCTCTATTTCTGTTATGTGTTTGTGGCATTAAGGGGAGCACCCTTCATCAAATAACCATTACGTGATGCTCCCTTTTTATATTCAAAAGCCCATAAGCATTAGCGACTGACACTAAACAGTGCATATTTCTCCTTACTATACTTCCTAATAGCACATAGACGGTGGTCTCCCTTATTGCTTACACAAAGCACTTAAATTACTACTCAATTTAATTATGCAAGGCATCTACATGCCTATAGACTAGTGAGCAGGCTGCTCACACAACACCCTTTATTGCTTTGGGCTGCAATCCTTCGAAATTGTGCAAGGAAGGCCCATTTAAAAAGGAAACCCACACACTAAGCAAATGCATGGGGCCTAAAACTATCTTCATAGCCCCCTTTTGATTTTAAAGCGCTGGCATCCACCTATGTTTACGCTAGCTCCAAGTGAGCACCTCCACGCTGGTGCCAACATACATGAACAAGCATGTAATAATCAAACCAACAGCCCCTCAATTTGCTAGCTTGATTTTGCCTATATATATTTGCACAATGGTATAGCTACCTATTCCTCCTTTGCATAAGAGCTAATGCTTTTGGAGGTCAATGTCAAGTTACTAATGTCCATGCCAAGAAAATTAAGATTCAAATAAGAAGCATGATATTTAGATCCTTGGAGACTTCATTTGTGGATCTAACATTTGCACTTCAATGTTACCTTTCGTTCATCATAAATGTGAAGCCTTGATGATCATAACCATAGTGCATCAAAATCTAATCATACTACTCAAATTTTACTCTCTACAAAGCTAACCAGATAACACTAACTGGCATCCAGGAGCGGCCTCTAAAACTAACCAAACGGCCTCACAAGAACATGCCATCCGGAGCTCCCATTGACTCCCAACATGATAGTACGGAGGTAAAAGGATAACTTTTCAGATGATTCCAGCCAAAAGATAATAATGATCAAACATGGCCACTTATAAACATTGTCTATCCATGCTATCAAATCTGCACAAATTGCCTCCAGAATTGGCCTCAAAATTTCACCCGTTGAAACTTTAAAAAAATGGCAAGTTATGCATGGATTCACCCTCATATGAGGAATATGAATAAAAAATCAACTTCCTCCAAAGATCAAGTGGTCAACCACAAATAAAAGCCAAATTCAGCTTGTCAATAATATTCAGGATTAAAAACAGTGAAATATGCAGGAATTGGATTTGGAATCAAGCTGGGAAAGTGATCAGATGGATTGGCAGGGACCTCCAAATCCAAAGGTAAGTAGTCTTTCATGTCTACAGTATGGACCCATATTCAATTATGTCATACCATGGATAGGGTACAAAATACAAGGCCTCAAAGTAGGCTACTTATAATTCTGAATAATGTACTCTGATAAAAATTAATAATTTGCAAATGAAATAACCCTGGAAAAGTGACTAAATGGGCACTTGGGGGGCTAAAAATTGGCATGATGAATCATTCCCATGTCTATAGCATGATGCAACAATTGGCACATTATGATCAATCTCTGGTAAAAAGATACAATCATCCGAATAGGGCCTCTGACTAAAGTATGCAACTATCTTTCATCCAATTGTTAGAAACTACAAACGGAATCAAATTGGAAAACTGGGCAAACGGATTCGTCATGGCCTGAAAATTGAGACACATGGAGTATTTGACCACTAGAATACAATGCAAAAATAAATTTCTCAATTGGGTCAAAGGGTCGAAAGTTATAATCAGTCAAACAGGGCCACTTAGAAAACTGGGCAAAATAGAGAAATAAGACTTTTCTGAGCAACCGACTTTGGGGGATCCAAAAACCTATCAAATGGATTCGAAGAGGCTTGAGCTTTGAAACACAGGCTCTCTGATATATATTTAAAACTTCTCCAAAGTGGAGGGCTATGAAACTCAACAGAGTACAATATATTCAAAGGCAAATAGGGCCTGGTACAACAATTTGACACTTTAATGAAAATACAGATTTGGAAAAGTGCTCAAAACAAGACATCATGAAATGAATTGAAACTTTGAATGTGAGGATCTGGGATGTCTTCTTATGTCAAAACAAAGGTAATGAACACCTAGCTTGCATGGAAAACTTCAAAATTGCATCCGGGAAAATAGGCACAAAACCACTTCAAAGGGGTCAGAATGCAAAATATCAACAAGGTACTAAAAAATGCATGATGTATTTTTTGAGTACCAACAATGGCTTTGACTGTGGACGCGTACCCCATGCGGGCATGTAGAGAACTTCATAATCTCAATGTAGAAGTAGACCACCCAAAGAGAATCATCATGACATTTTTCTTCTTCTCAAAACTCCGAATAGAGAACCCCTCTTAGTTCAAAAACTAGAAACACTTTATTGAAAGAAGGGACGACACACAACTGAAGAGAAATAAAGCAACTGTACAAACACAAAGCTTATTTACAAAGGGAGAAATCCACACAACTAGATTCAGTTCTTACCTCTATCAAACATCTTATTTTCATCTCCATGCATCAGAGGTAAACTCAAATTATTGCTTCCATGTGTTTGATCAAAAAAATTGCCATTCACCTTTAGCACTACAAACAAAAGACAATCAGTAAACTCATCGTCACTTGGAAAAACAAAGTCACCAAAATACTGTAAATGCTGATCATTATGTGACATCACATCATCACACCCTTCCCTATTGCTGACTTGCTAGAAAAAGAAACACTCCAGCTCACTCTCATGGTAGGAAACATCCACATTCTCAACATTAGTTTGCACCACAGGATAAGCTTCTTTTACATCAGTTTGCAAACTAAAAAAGAATGCCTCTAAACAAAAATTAGATTGCAATAAATAGAGAAATCTTGCTGATCATAACTCCTATCAGCATCTTGTAAACATGGGAAAGCATTGCCAATTAATGGTTCATCATTTACTTGTAAATATGAAAATACACATTCAGATTTATCTTTCTCTTCAGCAGCATGGCTCAAACAAGAATTAAAGAGACTAGGTTCATGAAAATCTGAAGATACACTAGTACACAAATCCTTATACTCATCATACATGATAGTAGAAAATTCATCACAATCATATGTACTCTTAACTTGCATGTCATGAACTTCAAAAATAGGAGAAAGGAACTCATCATAGCTCTCACATTTGATGCCCTCGCTAATACTCTCTTTATCAAAACATATGTCTGTCGGGCATGAAACTCTAGAATCAAATGTGTGTGCATACCTTTGAAAATCAGCATCTAGGAGTTCTGAAATCTTCTCACTACTTTGCGGGCATTGAACCTCTTGTCCATTTTCTTTGATCTCCTGCTCAATGATGAATACATCTTCCTTGCTGGAAACAAAAGCCAAGACCTCTTGATTTATATCATTTTGTGCAAAAGATTCAATATCACTTTCATCTACATTGTATTCAAACTCTTGTTGTTCACATGAATCATTGCCAAGCTGAAAAAATAAGTCATCATCTACATGCCAAGAATAAGGGAACTCTACAAACTCAATGGAATCACTTCTAGTTATGGATTCTTCCTCATTGTCTTGTTGTTCATAATTTTCACTGTCATCATTATAATCAACACTATTTGCACAAGTAGACTCAGCATCAGCACAACTAAGTTTAGATTCTGCATTTTCAATGTCATCTATCCATCTTGTAACACATTTAGATGTTTCTTCTATACAAGAAGCTGACAAATCATAGGATTCTGGCACACAAAGCTCTACAAATAATTGCACCCACTCTAATTTTGGGAAATCAATATCCATTACAAGTTTATCAACTATACTAGAAAACCTTTGATAAAATGAATATGCTGACTCTTCTTTCCTTTCTCCTACCATTTTTCTCAAAATCAACAGGGCTTTCTCTTGGAATCTTTGCCAACTCAATGCAGTATTTTTTTCTATATTAGCATTTCCAAGATGCTACTCATAAACTTCAGATTTAGAAAATACGTCTTGCTTTATGAATGCTGGAATTTCCATTTTAACCACTTATTTGATCAACACATCATATTCTATCACAGAGATTTCTATCTGACTTTATGCAACCATTATCTTCACAAAACCATAACATACTTCTGATTTCTTGAAACTAAAACTTCAACTAGAAAGTATGAAAAAGTTTGAAACTAATTTCCCTTACCTTTAGTGAATGATTCACCTATTTAGGGACTTTTATGTCTTATAAAAACTTAGGAGTACCTGGATAAAATTTGCAGATGCTGCTCTTTTTTCTTCTTTATCGAATACAAGGTAGATCTAAAGCCCTTCTTGGAATTCCATCCGGTTCTTCTTTTGTAGAGTTGCCACCTCCTTGCAGAGGAAAAATATCAAACAACAAAAGCTATTTGGACATTATTTTAAATTTTGGAAACTCATTCCAACCAGTAAAGTCACATAATCCTTTTTCAAATTGCTACAAATAAAAAAAAACCTCCAGGCTATTCACACATAGAGATCCGAACAAATTTAAGATTCCTTTTCTGACTATCTTTCATAAAATTAGATTCAAATATTGATTTAGCCAAGCAAGGAAACAAATGTCTTAAACTTGATAATCTTAGACATTAAATAAAAATTGATAATCACAAATTACACTGGCACAACACAACCAGGATTCTCCAATTTCAAATAGAGTCACCACCCACAACATGTATGGGATTAAATTTCACAAGCTAGTTCAAAAATGGTCAACAAATGATCAACTCTTATGAGCTTTTAACCTTCACTTCTATCCCCAGAAGAGTCACCAATTTGTTAGCTATTTTTCTTGTATCCCTCAGCTCTAAAAGAGAAATATGAAAACCAGACCCGGGGATCTTTGTCTAGTAACACAAATCTACTTGTTCATGCAAACTGAGGGGCAAGAAAAGACTAATTGATGAGGATTTGATCCTCCTTCTACTTCGAGCTCCACACACTCAGGTGGGTGCACCTATAACATGACAAGATCTACATACATATAACTCACTAGCTAGAACCCTTTATGCAAATGTGACTATGGATAGTTCTTAGACATATAAAACATGGAAGTTCCAATCTCAACCAGTCTTATATAGGATCCCACCTGTATGATCTGCTAAGAACTAGGAAAATGGCCAATGTGACAACAAGGATAAACTCCTTCTCTTTGAGCTTTGAGCTTAGACAGGCTAACCATTGGATTCATTTCTTCAAAGAATCACTAACAACACTTGTATTCAGGAAACAAAAGTTACAAACATGAATGCTCTGAAACATGAAATTAAAGATGAATTGAATTTTAAAGGTTGATGATGAAAGCTACAAAGAAAACCAGGACCAGTGCCTTGTTCATTGGGCAATAGAGTCATACAAACATACATTCGCAAAAAACCTTAATCCCAAACTCAAAGAAACCAAGTGAAGTGCCTTACAAATGACTTCTATCACTGCAGGTCCTAGACATTGAATTCATATACAAACCTATAACTCTTAGAATTTGAAATCAAGACTAATTCTCTCCTTGAAAGAAACTCAAATTCAAACCCATAGGTACCTTATAATTGGTATACTGGCATGCCTTACAAATCAATACACAAGAATTAAGATCATGCATACAAAGACATCAAATGAGAACTAAATAGGGATTCGATCATTTTCTTTAAAATTTATCTGTAACTGTACATTTGCAGAACAAAGAAATAGAAAAAATAAGATCAAAAGCCTAGAAGCTGCCCTGCAGCATAAATTTCAACATCTTTACAAATCAGAAGAAAACTTGAGATATAGAAAATATGGGTCAGTTGAAAACCAACTGACAATTGTCTATCTTTGGCACAAAATATCTTCAACATTCCTCTCATCTGCCATACAAATGATTCCCAAAATGAACCACATTCTGCAGTCATGTCTTGAACAAACTGATCTGATTCTTGTCCTCGGAAATTGAACCCAAACTTCTCTCATCCACTTCACTGAAACTGAAAAACACCATTTCCATTGGATTCCTCGTTCTGAGACCTTTCTGGCGAGATACAATACCTATATGTTTCATCAAAAAATGAACTCCCAGGTAATTAATCCATGAACAGGCTCTGACCATTTAAATATTTGGATTTTAGCCTATAGTTTCAACTATGTCATTTTCTAAAATTCATTTAAATCTGGCATTTTATATTATTTTCTACATTTTACCTCAGAAGGCACCAAGAATGGCCACTTGTCACCATTTCAGTGCATGCTCAGACTTAACTCAAGGCTAACCTCCTAATTGGGAGAACTAGTGAATGCATGTATCTCCAAGTCTTTGAATAAATTCTTTAACCACAGTTACTTCTGGAGAACTGGCGAAATAGTCTATTCTCTAATTCTCCAAATGTTTCATGCAAACTGCCAAAGACTTAGAGAACTGATGACTACATACTCTCCAATTCTCTGAATGCTGGGAACATGAGCGCTAGGATTAGAAGAATGGGTGACTAGACTTATCTCCCATTCTTGGAATGTTTTGGCCAAACCGCCAACTATCTAGCAATTGCACGAACGCAGTTAGTTGACCACTACCTCCAATTCTATGAATTTTTGACTGAGAAGTTTTGTTTTGTGACTTCTAGAATGCATGACACGTGTCATCTTTGGTCCTCTTCACATTCCTACAAAATTATCTCTTCCTGGGTGCTGGCACAGAAATCAAGGTGGCAGCACAGGCTTGCATGGGCAGAGCATCCTCCATTTGATCTATTTCATATTGTTTGTGTTCTTATTTACAAACACCTCAAATTTGCCCAACAGGAACAACGTGGGATATATACTCTGACAGATTTTAAACTTTGCACTTAAAAAATTGTCCTTAGCAGCTAGCTGGCGCGCACAGAGGTGCGGGCCCACAAGGCATGAAGCCACCACTACCTCATCCTTCACTTCATTTATCTTGCTTGTTGAGTGGTAGTTTATTTAAATGCTACACAAATATATCCTTTGTTGTATGTGGGATAAAAGTATCGACTATTTTTTTTATTAAGAAAAACTTACTACCAGCCGCTTTGTGTGATGTCTTTGAGCTAACACACCTCCTCCATGACATGCTCAGGTGTCTTAGCACAAGATCTCCTATATTTGTAACATGAATCCTGCCCCCAAAACACACAGATCTCCATTAGGATATTCATGCCTACCTTGCTTACACTGGCATTCATGCACTTCATTATATTAGAGCGCTGCATCCTTGCATTAACACTGGTCCTATATTATTTTGCACAAACCTCTCCTTCCATTTCTAAATGCCAATACAAAACATCTAAAATATTTCAAACATTCTTTTATGTGAACATAGTGCTTATGGGTCTGTTTGGTTATCATATACTATCTTATGCTGAAAAGAAAAGACCTTTCTTTGCGTGGAACCATGTTCAACATAAGGATTATTATGAAACAACTATCGACTCTTCCTTAAACATTTTCTCTGCAACACCTTCCTTTGTGCAAGGTAATGGTTTGAACAAATCTTTGCATGTTTGACTGGCCCAATACATTTGGGACCCTCAATAACCATTACATGATGCTCCCTTTTTATATTCAAAAGCGCATAAGCATTAGTGGCTGACACTAAATAGTGCATATTTCTCCTTACTATACTTCCTAATAGCACACAGACAGTGGTCTCCCTTATTGCTTACAGAAAGCACTTAAATTACTACACAATTTAATTATGCAAGGCATCTACATGCCTATAGACTTGTTAGCAAGCTGCTCACACAACACTCTTTATTGCTTTGGGCTGGCATCCTTTGAAATTATCCAAGGAAGGCCCATTTAAAAAGGCAACCCACACACTAAGTAAATGCATGGGGCCTAAAACTATCTTCACAGCCCCCTTTTGATTTTAAAGTGCATGCATCCACCTATGTTTACGCTAGCTCCAAGTGAGCACATCCAGGCTGGTGCCAACATACATGCACAAGCATGTAATAATCAAACCAGCAGCCCCTCAATTTGCTAGCTTGATTCTGCCTATATATATTTGCACAATGGTAGAGTTTCCTATTCCTCCTTTGCACAACAAGTAATTCTTTTGGAGGTCAACTTCAAGTTACTAATGTCCATGCCAAGAAAATTAAGATTCAAATGAGAAGCATGATATTTAGATGTGCACTTCTCCAAACATGCAGCCTCTGATACCTACGATGAAACTTCCCAATTCTTGCCAAGACTTTACACATATCAACTAATATTTTCTTAATTTTTCTCATATCTAAATGACTGATAGAAGAATGAGTGTTGATCCACCACTAGGGCTTTTGACTAATGCTTGTGGATGAATGTTCCTGGATAATTGGCTTAGAGGATACCAATGATAGTTCTGGGGATGACATTTTCTTTTATCAACTTAAAATGAATTATTCTCCAAGAGGAAAATATCCATTTGTTAAGTCCAACTCTTCATATTACTTCAATATAAGTCTGGCTACCTGAGAAATTCCTTTTGTCTTGAAGTATATGTATTCCTCTTAATCTCAAGATGAAACTTAAAAAGCCTTTGACAGAATTCATTGCGAGCTCTATCCTTAAAACTTACTTTATGAGATACTACTTTTGGTCATGAAAAAACTGGATCCTAGGAGACTTCATTTGTGGATCTAACATTTTCACTTCAATGTTACCTTTCATTCATCATAAATGAAAAGCCTTGATGATCATAACCATAGTGCATCAAAATCTAATCATACTGCTCAAATTTTACTCTCTACAAAGCTGACCAGATAACACTAACTGGCATCTAGGAGCGGCCTCTAAAACTAACCAAACAGCCTCACAAGAACACGCCATCCGGAGCTCGCATTGAATCCCAACATGACAGTACGCTAGTAAAAGGATAACTTTCAGATGATTCCAGCCAAAAGATAATAAAGATCAAACATGGCCACTTAAAAACATTGTTTGTCCACGCTGTCAAATCTGCACAAATTGCCTCCGGAACTGGCCTCAAAAATTCAACAGTTGAAACTTTCAGAAAATGGCTACTTAGGCACTAATTCACCCTCATATGAGGAATACGAATCAAAAATCATCTTGCTCCAAAGATCAAGTGGTCAACCAAAAATAAACACCAAAGTCAGCTTGTCAATAATATTCAGGATTAAAAACAGTGAAATATGCAGGAACTGGATTTGGAATTGAGCTGGGAAAGTGATTAGATGGATTGGCAGGGACCTCAAAATCTAAAGGTAAGTATTTTTTCATGTCTATAGTATGGAACCATATTCAATTATGTTGTACCATGGATAGGGCACAAAATACAAGGCCTCAAAATAGGCTACTCAGAATTTTGAACAATGTACTTCGATAAAAATTAATAATCTGCAAATGAAATAGCCCTGACAAAGTGACTAAACAGGCACATGGGGGGATAAAAAATGGCATGATGACTCATTCCCATGTCTAAAACATGATTCAACATCCAGAAAATTATGATCAATCTCTGGGAAAAAGATACAATCATCCGAATAGGGCCTCGGACTAAAGTATGCAACTATCTTTCATCCAATTATTAGAAACTGCAAACGGAATCAGATTGGCAAACTGGGCAAATGGATTCATTATGGCCTAAAAATTGAGACACAAGGAGTATTTGACCACTAGAATACAATGCAAAAATAAATTTCTCAATTGGGTTAAAGGGTCGAAAGTTATAATCAGTCAAATAGGGCCACTCAGAAAATTGGGCAGAACAGAGAAACAAGACTTTTCTGAGCAACTGACTTTGGGGGATCCAAAAACCTATCAAATGGATTCGAAGAGGCTTGAGCTTTGAAACATAGGCTCTTTGATATATATTTAAAACATCTCCAAAGTGGCAGGCTATGAAACTCAACAGAGTACAAGATATTCAAAGGCAAACAGGACCTGGTACAACAATTTGACACTTAAATGAAAATATAAATTTGGACAAGTGCTCAAAACAAGACATCATGAAACAGCTTGAAACTTTGAATGTGAGGATCTGGGATGTCTTCTTATGTCAAAAAAAAGGTAATGAACACCTGCCCTAGATGGAAAACTTCAAAATTGCATCCGGGAAAATAGGCACAAAACCACTTCAAAGGGGTCAGAATGCAAAATATCAACAAGGTACTCAAAAACCCATGATGTATTTTTTGAGTACCAACAGAATGTATTGATGCAGGAAATTTATCAATAAAATATACCAAGTTTCCATGTATATCTTGTATTGTCTTTATGTGTAATTTTGATGTCTCCGTGTGTTTAAATTTGCAAGGCATTTTAGATACATCTTTCTACAAGGTAGATAGTGGGGTTGAAACTTGAGTTCCTTTCAAGGGAGGGGTAAATCTTGAGTGAGGTCTCTAAGATTTCATCTTTTTATATGAATTTGATGATTTGATTTATGCATAAGAGGATAATTTGCAAGGCATTTTATCTGGGGATTGGGTGTGTTTGTTTTGAGAGATTTACTACAGATGTGCATTTATTGACTCTGATGCCCTAGGATTTGGCACTGCTCATTTTCTTAGTTTACATTGGTTTTCATCACCAATCAAATTAAAATGATTTACTTTAAGTTGTATGAGTTATAAGAATAGATCTATATCAAGTATATAAGTCATAATTGTGATGTTTGAAGAATTCAATCTTGAAAGGTAATACCCACCTAAAGCTTTAAGCTCAAAGAGAAGGATTGTAAATCCTTAATACCTTAGTGTTGATTATTGTTGATGTATCTATTAGGACTGCTAGAGTTATAAATCGGAGTTCTAATTAAATTTTTGATCATCTACAATTTTGAGCACTAACAGGTACCTTTCCCCTAGGGATAGAGGGGTATGTGCAGGATCATGGTATGCCAAAAAAGTGGCAATGTGAAAAAGAAGCCCTGATTGATAGACTCTTTAAAAAAAACCTATAACTTTCAAACAATATAATATTTTTCAAATTTAAAATATACATCACATTCTATGCTTCACCTAATATAATAATAATAATAAATTCTTTCAATTTGATGAATTTTAGACAAGTTAAGGTGGTCAGACATGAGAGCTTTTATATTCAGGAAAATTTGTAGGAGATAAATCATAAGTAATTATTTTTTTTTTAAAAAAAAAAACTTACATCACATTCGGACAAGAGTCTACTACTTTTATCTAGAATCTTATAAAAAAATATTATCATTTGATTTTGTTTAATGTGGTCAGACATACACCTACTTGTTATCGTTCTAGTACTGATTGATAGACTTATTGAAAAATAGCTATAACTTTAAAACTATATAACATTTTTGAAATCCAAAACATTTGTCACATTCTATGATTTTCCTACAATAAGAAAAATAAAAAAAGTTTTCACTTTTATAAATTTTACACTAAGTTAACGTGGTCAAACACGAGAGTTTTTGTATTCTGGAAAACTTGTAGAATAAAAATCATAATTAATTATTTACTTGGAAACAAATTACAAAAAAATATGTGTCACATTCGGACATGAGTCTAATACTTATATCTAGAATCTTTAAAAAAAATAAAATCATTTGATTGTGTTTAAACTGGTCAGACATACACCTACTTCTTATTTTTTTCTTAAAATTTTTGTACTACTACATTGAAATTTGAAATTTTCAACATATAGAATAATTGTTTTTCAAAAAAGGCCTAGAATATCAGAAACTAAATTCAATTTTCTATAGATTCTCTTGTTACATATTTTTGATATAATATTTATAACTTGTTCAAATTTTTATGTCAACTTTCCTAAACCTGATTTTCTGAATTTTCATTGCCACTTAAGGGCCTAGTTTGGCATACCATGATCCTACACATACCCAGAGACAAGGGGTATCTTTGTAAAACAAATGGCTTAGGAAATATATCTTGAATAAGAATAATGTAAAACCATAGAAAAATAGGAGAGCAAGAATACCAATTAAGCTCAGGACATAATATATGCTAAAAGCCTAATGGATCCTAGGAGACTGGATGAAGATACACCTCTTGCCCCCCAATCATGAGATAAGAGGGGAAGAGAATATACATTATATTAGAAGGAGGGGAATCCTCTATATCAAAATTATGAAGGAATTATAAAACTGCATGAGAGTCAGATATAATTCCTAAAGAAGCTCTTTCTCTAACATATAACTTGAAATGTTTACAATCAACAAGTAAATGTGTATTGCTATAATGAAAAGGACATTTATATTTGTATAAAGCATCTATCGGCATAGGTCTAAATATTTCTTTCTTTGAATTCATTAGTTCAACATATACCTTTTTAGCCACTTCTTGATGAGTATTAGGGTTATCTAATATAGGTGTGGGGAGAAGAATGTGAAGAGGAGGATGATGATTAACATCACCTACCTTGACTTGACATTTTGAACAACCAACACCATACATATTCAGTTTAGGGGATATATGAACTACAAACCTAATACCATGCTCATTAAATCCAAGCCCTAAACCTTTATAATCTTGTTTAGTCACCATATTATATCCGGTAGTGTACATATTATGTAAAGCTTCTAAAGGAGGTGATTGTTTATCATGTTCATTAGTAAAGGTTTTATAAGGTGGAATAATAGGTTTTGAAGAGGTTTCTTTACCCTTTCCTTTAACATCATCATGCATCAGAGGAGAAGGTAAATCAAAGAAATCTTGCACATTTGCATCTTGAACTATAGCTTGAATCCCATCATAATTACGAGAAGAGAGAGGATGAACAGATGGAGAATCAAGTATCAGATTAGGATTAGGAAGATTAGGATTAGGATTAGGATTGATAGGAGATGGTGTATCATCTACCAAATTCTTCACATAATCCAAAAGATTAATAAGGCTACCACATAAATCTTTAATGAAAGTTTTGAACGTAGGAAGACTAGTGTCGATCAACTTCACAAAAGCAATGGCAAGAGCAAAGTGAAGGGTCATCCACATAATGAAGTGAATAATACTCTCATAAACATCATAGGTATTGTAAAGAGATGCTAAAACAAGGGTAATAATCAACATGACCACACACAAAAGCATCTTAACAATCTCCATAGTAAAATCCAAGAAATATTTTTAAATTTTATTGAATATGTAGATTATTTTGTATTTTTGAATTTAAATTGCAAGAGCATAAACTAGATGCAAGAAAGGATAAAATCTAACACAATAAGGCATCTAAATCCACAAAAGAAAAGGGGTAAGTATGTCAGGCTCACCAAAATGAATAGGATGAAATGGTGTTCATCCTAAAATGTATGGGGGAAATATGAGATCTACTTCTAAATCCACATTCCCAAAGGAGAGATCAAAATTGATCAACCGAAAGGTTAATGCACAATTGAATCAATCTATGGAGAATATGAAAGAGGAAGAAAACCTTATATTTCCCTATGGATAATATGTGCTTTAAATTTGAAATAATTGAAAGGAAAGTACTAACCTCAAAATAGGGCAGATTTAGAAAATGTTGTTTTTTGATGTCTGTGTGTAGTTTTGAGCAATTCTACAACTTGTTTCGGACTGGAAATGCCAAGATGAAGAAAACCCAGAAAATTTTTCTCTCTCTAGCAATAGATAGTCTTTGACCCCGATAAAAGGTCAAAGGATACATTAATATTTTGAAGGTCAACCTTGACTTTGTTCATAGATCTCAAAAGTTCGCTGAAAAGGGTATCCAAATCCAAGCTCAGATCCACAGTTTCGTAGCTGTACCTACAAGAAAAAGAGGGTTTTTGTTGTTTGTTTGAGGGGTTTGCCTTGGTCAAACCCCAGTTTGGAATCAACCTTAATATTGAAATTGAAATTGAGAATTCTAGCAAGTAGTAGAAGTAGATCTAATAATGAAGCTATGTAATTCAATAGATCTGCAATTGTATTTGAAATGTAATCAAGTATGTTGATATGAAAGCTTGAACATAAAAATGGAAAATGTAAATAAAAACCATGAATAAAAATCCAAAACCTCCATTATTGTATGCTTGGAATCCACCTTGAGGGAAGAATGAATGGATCTTAGAAGAGGAACAAATGATCTTGAAGGAAGATCACACCATCATGATGGCTAGATCTAGGATTTGAAAGATGAATATTATATGCTTGAGCCAAATCCCTTCAAAGGCTTGAATTCTTGAACCCTTGATCTTCATTAGAGAACTTGAGTTGAGAAGAGGACTTGAATTCTTGACAGAAAAAGGATATATGAAAAAGTGATGGACAAAATGAGAGAGGAAAGCTTCCTTTTATAGTGATCTAGGGCACAAACCTCTAGAGAAGGCTGACATTGGGGAATTAAATCCCAATTAACCTTAACCCCTAGAAATGGACCCATATTAAATGCAATTTAAGGATTTACTATTCTGAAACCTAAAATGGCCAACCCGAAAGTGGGAAAACAAATATCTCAGAAACCCGACATCCAAAAATCACGGATCCTAAAATTTGGACCCTGGGTAAGGACAAGGTCATCATTGATCCTCAAGGTCATCTTTGACCTTGTGGTCAAAAAACCTAGGACCTCAATCCATAATGCTAGGAAATGCAAAAATATACTGAAAACAGGGACAAAGAGAAGAAGACTGGGGAGAACAAGTCAGATCCAAGAAAAGGGCTGATTCAAGGTGCTTGACATGACCCAGACCACTCACTCGGAGGGCTAAATTCTCTTAACATGGAAGTCCTTCCATTTTAAGATGATACATTAGGTATCATTAGGTATTATTATGTCTTAATTGGTATTATGGGTCCTATGGGTCTTATGGGTTTTAAGGGTCTTAAGGGTCCTATTAGGTCGTATGAAGGGTCTTAAGGGTCTTATGGCTCTAATTGGTCCTATTATGTCTTAAGCGGTATTATTAGGTCTTATCTCATCCTATTAGATCTTATGGGTCTAATTGGTCCTATTAGGTATAATTAGGTATTATTATGTCTTAATTAGTATTATGGGTCCTATGGGTCTTATGGGTCTTAAGGGTCCTATTATGTCTTAATTGGTCCTATTAGGTCTTAAGGGTCCTATTAGGTCGTATGAGGGTTTTAAGGGCCTTATTAGGTCTTAAGGGTCCTATTAGGTTGTATTAGGTCTTAAGGGTCCTATTATGTCCTATTAGACTTATTATTATGTCCTATTAGGTCTTAAGGATCCTATTATGTCTTATTATGTATACTTATATATTATTAGGTTTAATTAGGTCTCAAATGGTCATATTAGGTCTTAGTTGGTCTTATTATGTATTAAGTCATATGATTAGGTCTTAGTTGGTCCTATTAGTCCCCATTAGGTATTATTAGGTAGAATTAGGTATTATTATGTCTTAATTAGGTCTTAATTAGGTCTTGTTAGGTCTTAAGAGTTTGAAGGGTATTATTAGGTCTTTTCAGTCTTAAGGCTCTTAAGGGTATTTAATTATGTCTTAGTTGGTCTTATTAAGTCTTAAGGGTATCAAGGGAATTATTACCTATAATTAGGTATTATTAGGTATAATTAGGTATTATGAGGTATTATTATGTATTATAATGTATTATTAGGTATTGATTAGATTTTTCAAGTTTAATTGATCTATATTAATATAAATTGATTATATTGATTCTAGGTAAATTGAATTTATATCTAGATTAGATCAAACATCCGTTAGATTGATTAATTAGGCTTCAATTAGATATGTCTATGTACAAAAATCAAACATGTACATAAATCTAAATGTCTATAGATCAACATATTTAACATGTATCAATGTAAATGTCTATAGATCAACGTAAAACATGTATCAATGTAAATGTCTATAGATCAATGTAAAACATGTATCAATATAAATGTCTATATGTATCAACGTAAATGTCTATATAGATCAACATGAATGTCTAGAAATAAATACTCTAGTACATGTGTAGTAGATCAAAATCAATATCACATCCAAATCTAAATGTATGAACACATCAACAACATCAATGACCGCCATCATGTGCTAGATGTCTAGGTCTATGTGGATCCTCATTCTGCTTGACTTGAGTCTCTACATGCAAATGTAACAATCTATAAAGAAAATTTTAATATATAATGTTTTGAGCTTAAATTAAAATGTAGATTTAAAAAATCAAAAAATAAATTTTAATTTAATTTAAATTATTTTACTTGTGTATCTTGATGAATTAGATTAACAGTCTCCTCTAAGTCTCCATATGTAGCACCCATCGTAATGTCATATACAAGGTTCAAAGAAATTTAAATTTAAATAAATAAAACTAAATAGATATATGTATGTATATATATATAAATATATATATATATATATATATATATATATATATATATATATATATATATATATATATATATATATATATATATATATATATATATATATAATATAGTTAATTGATTGTTATTTAATCTTGAAATTAAATGGTTTCTTACATTCTATAATACACATCCAAGGTCAGATAACTCAAAAGAGTGTAAGAAGACCGCATCAGTATTAATGGCCTCATCCATAAGGAAATATGAGAATCCATTGTGAAATCATGAGGTCATAGGTGTCTACTGTAGGGGAGCCTATGTATGTTGTGGAGCCAATGTAAGATCATCCACACTCTATCATGGAGCTATAGGATATATATGGACATCATCTTGTCTTGAGGTACCTGCCTCTGCATATCCCTCTCCCCGACTACTACCCATGGAAGATCTACGGTGTCCTCCAATAAAAGTATGCATATCACATGACTCAATCCCATACAATGTAGAAATCCTGTGGTAAGCTACCAGAAGATCACTCACTAAAATAGAGCTCATATTGTGTAGGTGATCCTCAGGTAGTCATCCTATCTCATATGGAGTAGGAAGATCAAATATGATGTAAGGATAATAAAATGGACTAGAAGGTGATACACCTATGCTCATCCATGATCTAAGTATGTACCTACCCATAGAATTAGATTACCACTCATCAACCTGAGTCGCGATGGTGGAAATGCTAGAATACATATCTACACATGCATCCTTAGTTGCAACACGTCCAAGTCCAGTGTAGGTCTCCAAACCTTTTGGAAGAACCAAAAGGTTTATACCCACTAATGCCCTCTTCCTAGGAGGCTATGGTATATCAGGTCATCTACACTTATCTTGATATCTCCCTTGACCCTGACCAACATGTAGAGGTAAATCTATGTAATTGACATGGTAACCTAAATGAAACTTTGTAAACAATTTTTTATACAAATATAGGGGCACCTCATCCTTTTGGAACCACATATAATGGGACACCAACCATTTAGGATATATAAAAGGGGCCACTAAGTCATCTATACATTTTGTGACCCTTTATTCTCTAACCACCCTCTTATCTATGTAATGGATCCTAAACATGTTCTTAACCTGAGTGATTGAAACACCTAAATCAATTCTCCTCAAACCCACTGTGACTGTGATAGTGCTAGAGAGGCTATAATAAAAAGAATCAATAAATACATCATCATATATATTATATGATTAAGCCTTTTGAATCATAAGTTCATGAACTCAATGGGTATAGATGTCAATTTCTCCTAATTAGGGAGAGTATGTTAGAAAGTAAAGTCCACCAAGATAACTGAGAGCGGGGGGGGAGGTGAATTAGTTATCAGATAATTATAACTTTTATCATCTTCAAAAACATTAAACCATATAAGCAATATAATTACCAACCATAGAAAGATATTCATACACAATAACACAATGACACAAGATATGTTGACTAGGGAACCTCTTGATCAAAGAGTAAACCCCGGTGGGAATGACGCCCACAAAAGATGCACTAATATGAATATTCCTTGTGAGAGGATGCACTATGTTAGGAGTCTTATGAAATACATTCAGTACATATGAATCCCTGTTAGGAGATTTTGAATCCCTGTTAAAAGATTCTAACCCTGTTAAGAGTTATGGAAGACAGAAGGACCCACTGCCCAAACAACTTCAGGGTAAGATCACTGAACACACTATCCAAATAATCTTTGCATTACTCAAAAAAATAATATGTTACCTCTTCTCTGACTATGCCAAACTAAACTCTCTATTACATCAGATCTCAATTTTAGATCTATGTACTTTGCATGTCTTCCTTCACACATTCACTTTCATACTTATCTCTTTTCTTCACTTCATGCATACAACATCACAACTGCTGCTACTATATCATAATTACACACTTTTTCATTAAAATCACATGCTACTCTCCTATAACAAGGAAATACATTCTTTCCTTTATAACACACTCAAATAATTACAAATGAGTCGGCATACAATTACAAAATAAAAGTTTCCACATGCTACACCAAAATTACACAAAACTGTCGGCTTCCAAATACAATAAATCATCACTCATGTGACCTAGAAGTCTTTGATATCATCCAAATCACTATCAATGTGTCTCCAACTTCCCTTTAACTGCAAAAAACTAGATTCCATCCCGATTAGGAGATATCATCCGATTTCCACAAACTGCTACTCAGGAACACTAGCTGAACACTACTTCCACCAAAATGATCATAACTTCCATGAATCAATGAATTAATATATGTTCTCTTAATCATAGATATATGACATATAAAAGAGTATATCCTCAACATTGCATAGGTCCAACTGCAATAACCCATGTGCGATAATCCAATCTCTATCTACTTCTCTACAAGTCTTCGATAACTCACTGTGTTGACATCAATGACAATCATAGTCATGAATGCAACAACAATTGCTATAGAATGGCTACCAAAAACTTTAGCATTCATTCCTAACAATCTCCACCATTGGCATTGATGGCAACATAGATGAAAAACATCCAATGTTCCAAGAATCCAATACTGCAACACCGCTTTTTCAAATCCTCTTCATCAATCAAATCTTGCTTCATTATCCTATTCAGTTCTCTTCTACAGATGTCTCATATTGTTTTTCATGCATACTTCTTGCCCATTGACATCAATGAAAAAAATTCCATCACTAAGTCAACAACAACTCAATGTCAAAAGACACTTTCCAGAAAATACATTTACTAGAGTCCTCATGACTCAGCTCAGATACACATACTCCCCCATAGAGGAAGTACCAACATCCAGTACAGAAGAAAGATAAGGCTCATATACCACTGGATGGATGCAACCAAATACATCGCTTCTCAAAAGTAGGCTGGGGCATAACCCCAAACATACCTCTCAGATACTCAAATGTATCCTTAGGCAAAGGCTATATGAATATATCTTCTATCTATTCCTTTTTACTTATGTACTCAAGTTTGACTTCTTTCTCAACAACTTTCTCTCTTACAACATGATACTTAATCTCTATATGCTTTATCTTAGAATGTAATACAAGATTATTAGACATACTAACTGTACTGGTGTTATCACAATGTATAACAATAGGTTCAAAAAATTTTATACCAATATACTTTAGCATCTGCTTCATCCAAATTATCTGGTTACAATTGTTTGCTGCTGCTACATACTCTGCTTTTTCTGTGCTTTGTGAGATACAATTTTTCTTCTTGCTTAGCCAAGAAACCAATCTTCCTCCAAGGAAAAATGCTCCTCCACTGGTTCTTTTCTTATCATCAACACTGCCTCCCTAATCAGCATCTATATATGCACATAGGGTAAAATCATCATATTTTTCATACCATAATCCATAGTCCAGTGTGCCTCTTAAATATCTTAGTATCCTCTTTACTGTTGCATAATGTGATTCTCTAGGTTCAACTTGAAATCTTGCTACAATTCCAACTAAATGTGTTATATCAGGTCTTGTATGAGTCAAATACTACAATCCTCCAATCATAGATCTGTATTTCTTCTGTTCTAATGCAAGAGTCTCATCTATGCTAGATAACTTATGTCCAGTCACCATAGGTGTTCCAACTAGTTTACAATCCTCCATTCCAAATCTTTTCAACAAGTCATTCAAGTACTTTGTCTGACTTACAAAGATACCATCATTGTTTTGTGTTATCTGTAATCCCAAAAAGTATTTCATTTAACTAATCATACTCATTTCAAATTTAGTCTTCATTTCATCAACAAATTTGTCACTAGCTTCATCTTCTCCTCCAAAGATAATGTCATCAACAAAAATAACTATAACTAAAAAACCATTTTCAATTTCTTTTGTCTATAGATTACTATCAGTTGTACCTTTTATAAATCCCAACTTTAACAAATACTTATCCAGTCTTTCATACCAAGTTCTAGGTGCTTGTTTAAGTCCATATAAAGCTTTCTTTAATTTACATACCATGTCTCCTTCTTGAGTTAAAGGAAAACCTTTAGGCTGCTCAATGTAGACTTCTTCTTCGAATTCTCCATTTAGAAATGCTGACTTCACATCCATCTAATACACTTTGAATTTCTTGTAAGCTGCATATGCAAAAAACATTCTTACTGCTTCAATTCTTGCAATAGGTGCAAAATTATCTTCATAGTCAATTCCTTCTTGTTGTGAGTAACCCTTATGTACCAATCTTTCTTTTTTTCTTACTACTTCTCCTTGTTCATTCATCTTGTTTTTAAATACCCATTTAGTTCCAATAACATTCCCATGTCTTATTCTCTTCAATCTGATCTATTTCTTCTTTCATAGCATTAGTCCAACCTTCATCTTCACAAGCTTCATTAGTAGTCTTAGGTTCAATTTGAGAAATCAAACATAATTTTTCTTGTGCCTTATTTCAAGTAAGAACTCCTATTTTGATGCTCCCAATAATCTATTCAAAAGGATGATTCCTTAACAAAATCTTGCTAGGTCTCACTATCTCATATCTCTCTTTAGATGTAGGTTCTTCAATAACTTCACTATGGCTTTCATTCAACAAATCACTATCAGTTTCATAAAACAATTCAGTAGTTCCAGTATTAGGCTTAGGATGAGCTTCTTCATTAGATTCATAATCAAGTATTCTTTCCTGAATTTTGAACTTTTCATCAACTTTAACATTTGCGCTCTCAAAAATAGTCTTAGTTATTTTATTGAAACATCTATATGCTTTTATTTTCAAAGAATATCCAAGAAATATACCTTCATCACTTCTAGGATCAAACTTTCCTATATCATCATCTCTCTTTATATAACATTTTCTTCCAAAAATTATAAAATACTTAACTGAGGGTGCATGTCCAAACCATAATTCATAAGGTGTCTTGTCTGTGTCTACTCTGATTTGTACTCTGTTCATTGTATATACTATTGTGTTCACTGCTTCTCTCCAGAATATCTTTGCCAAATTATTTTCAAACAACAAAGCTCTTGCTACAATGCCATTTTGTTCAGGTGTTCTAGAGGCTGAATAATGTCTTTTAATACTATTTTATTCACAAAATTTGTTAAACTCTCTAGAAATAAATTCTCCACCTCTACCAGATCTTAAACATTTAATCTTCATTCCAGATTGATTCTCAACTTTATTCTTAACAATCTTAAACTTATCAAATGCTTCAAATTTTTCTTTAAGAAATGCAATCCACATCATTCTTGTAAAATCATCAACAAGAATCATGAAATACCTTTCTCCATATAATCCTCTAGTCCTGGTAGGACCACTCAAATCTGTATGAACAATCTCCAGCTTCTCTATACATGTAAACTTCTTACTAGGAAGAGAACTTCTCTTTTGTTTAGCCATTACACATTCTTTGCAAATCATGTTAGTAGGCTTCATAATTCTAGGTAAATCTATTACTACAAATCTAGTACTTACTTTCACAATGTTATCAAATTTTATATGACAAAACCTTTTATGCCATAACCAACTATCATCAATCTTTGTAATCAAACATGTCATCTCAGTAGGATTCAACTGAAATACATTACCTTTGGTTCTAGATCTAGTTCCTATCAGATTTCCATCTTTATCCTTTATCCCACAAGTTTTCTCAATAAACCAAACTTGATATCCCTTATCAACTAACTGTCCAACACTCAAAATATTATGTTTCAATCCATCCACCAAATAAACATCATCAATATTAGTCTTTCCATCAATAGTAATAGATCCTATACCTTTAATTAAACAAGGTGCATTGTTTCCAACTCTAACGACTCCTCCATCATATTCATTCAACTTTATGAACTTTTTCATGTCTCCAGTCATATGCTGTGAACAACCACTATCTATAATCCAATAAGCTTTCTTTTCAACTTGAGAAACTAAGGCTTTTTCTTCCTTAACATTCGATTTGGGATTTTATTCTTTAATTGCTACAAATCCTATGTCATCATTATTCTCAGTATCACTTTCACTTAAAGTTCTTTCTATACTAGCTTCAAGATCTTCATCATTAGCATAATAAAATTCCTTAGATCTTCTAGGTTTGAAATTACTTCTGTACTTTTTAACTCTCTTAGGACATTTAGATGCAAAATGACCATATTCTTGACAAGTCCAACATTTAAAAATTTTCTTATCATCTGGTTCTCTTTTCACAAGAAAGGCAATACCTTCTTCAATCTTCTTGTCTTCTTCATTTCTAGATGTATTGCTGCCAGCATAGTCTCCGCTCACACTAATGCTTCTTGACAAAGTAGGGTGAACACTAAGAGAACTGAATGCTATCTCCATTCTAGGTAAGTCTCCTGACAATCTCAGGTTCATTTCTGTTGCTTCCAATATTCTAGAAAAGTCTCTCTTGTAAATTTTGTTGTACAAGGTATCACTTGTTCAATCATCTATGCTATCTACTTAAATACAGGAGTTAATGTCCTCAAAATTTTCCGTATCACTTCATTCTCTGTCTATTTTCCTCCACAAGATTTTATACCTAAAATGATCTTTGACATTCTACCAATATAACTTCTAACAGATTCATCTTCCAACATTCTTATATCTTCAAATGCACATATCCAATTATGTAATATAACTCTTTTTGCATGTTCATCACCTTCAAAAGTAGAGTGTAAAGCATTCCAAATTTCATGAGATTTTTTCAATATTTTACTTGACTGTACTCATTCTCTGGAAGTGTTGTCAAAAGTGCTTCTCTTGCAAGTATGCTACACATGAATAGATCTCTCTCTTCCGCAGTACATGTTTCAATATTGTCCTCTTCAATGATAATCTTATTATTCTTTGTAATCAACCAATAACCTCATCCTAAACATAATAGGTGTGTCTTCATCTTTTATTTCTAGCTGTCAAAATTTACTCCATCAGACTTAGGGCTTTCTTTCTTGAAATTCACCATGGATCTCCTTAAGCTGTTAAACTTCTTTTTCAAGGACCCACCACTCTGATACCAATTGTTAGAAAGTAAAGTCCACCAAGATAACTGAGAGGGCGGGGGGGGGGGGGGGTGAATCAATTATTAGATAATTATAAATTTTATCATCTTCCAAAACATTAAACCATATAAGAAATATAATTACCAACCATAGAAAGATATTGATACACAATAACACAATGACACAAGATATGTTGACTAGGGAACCTCTTGATCAAAGAGTAAACCCCGGTGGGAATGATGCCCACAAAATATGCACTAATATGAATATTCCTTGTGAGAGGATGGACTCTATTAGGAGTCTTATGAAATACATTTAGTACATATGAATCCCTATTAGGAGATTTTGAATCCCTGTTAAAAGATTCTAACCCTGTTAAGAGTTATGGAAGAAAGAAGGACCCACTTCCCAAACAGCTTCAGGGTAAGATCACTGAACACACTGTCCAAATAATCTTTGCATTAATCAATAGAATAATATGTTACCTCTTCTCTGACTATGTGAAACCACACTCTTTGTTACATTAGATCCCAATTTTAGATCTCTATACTTCACATGTTTTCCTTCACACATTCACTTTCATACTTACCTCTTTTCTTCACTTCTTGCATACAGCATCACAACTGCTGCTACTATATCATAATTACACACTTTCACATTAAAACCACATGCTAATCTCCTATAAAAAGGAAATACATTCCTTCCTTTATACCACACTCAAATAATTACCAATGAGTCGGCATACAATTACAAAATAAAAGTTTCCACATGCTACACCAAAATTACACAAAACTGTCATCTTCCAAATACAATAAATCTTCACTCATGTGACCTCAAAGTCTGAGCTATCATCCACATCACTATTAATGTGTCTCCAACTTCCATTTAACTACTCAAAACTAGATTCCATCCCGATTAGGAGATATCATCCGATTTCCACAAACCGCTACTCAGGAACACTGCTTAAACACTGCTTCTACCAAAATGATCATAACTTCCATGAATCAATGAATTACTATCTACACTCTTAATCATAGACATATGACATATCAAAGAGTATATCCTCAACATTGTATATCTCCAACTACAATAACCCATGTGCGCTAATCCAAACTCTGTCTGCTTCTTTGCAAGTCTTCGGTAAATCACTGTGTTGACATCAATGACAATCATAGTCATGAATGCAACAAAAACTACTATAGAATGGATTCCAAACAATTTATCATTCATTCCTAAGAGAGTATTACTATTCTACAACATCCACTCTAACACAGTTAGAGTGGCTTGCATCCTAGAAATAGTCTCATCTCGATGACTATGTCTACTCTGTGGGACCTGGGTACCATGCTGGTCTGAGGGAGCTGATGATCCCTAACTATTATGGACACTATGCTCTAAGCCATTAGAAGCTATGATGTGCAAGCATAACTTAAACATAACTTGATTTACATACATACATCTTGAACATGAAAACATTTAACTTTAAACATGAACTAATTTGAACACATTTACGTATATAAACTAAATATTTAAATTCATGCATTTACATGTATAAGTATGGTATAAGAACTAATTCATGCATGCATAATTTATTAATTCATGCATATATACATATTTAACAGCACATGAGAAAAATGAATTTAGAACAAATCCAAAATCTACCTAGATTCAAGTGACAATAATTTTGAGATAAATTTGAAATCAGTTTACTAACATGTAAATCCATAACTAGGGATGGAAAACATTATAAATACTAAAAGAAATGGTATCCAAATATAATAATCAGGAAAGGGGTTCATTGGAAAATAATTAGGTACTAGATGAAATCATTCAAGTCCATGAAATAATAGATTTTCTTTATTTTTTTGCACTTTTTCCATGGAAAAAAAACTTCCGTGCAAAGCATCAGATGGAACATAGATTCCTCCTTATGAAATTTAGGAGGGGGAAAATGATCTAGAGTTTAAATAATTAACCCATTTCAGGGAGAAGATGTTGGAAAAATGGTTTGTGCTCACCTCGGGATTCTTCACATGGCTTAATCGCCTCATATGTCTTCTATAAGTCTAGTGGTTGTATTGGGCATTAACATGTTGATCTTTTGGTGCAATGGAAACCACTACTTGTGTCAAGCCCAGATTTCCTTAGGCAAAACACAAATAATTTTTTTTTTAAATGTTAACATAATATATGTTAAAAGTGTATAGCTTACTAAGAATTCTTCTAAACACATTTTACAACAACAGTACAAGCACTAGTATGGAAAGATTATCACAAGAAACATAAATAAATAAAGAACATTACTCTTCCTACAAGTTACAACTACAATCAAAGAGATACATCAATAAGTATTTCTTTATTTTTTTATTACAACTTGGAAGCATGTCTCTTCTTACACACACTACAAAACCTTACAAAGAGACTCTATCTTACAAGATCTTTCAAGAAGAAATAGATGAGACAAAGACTTATACTACATTTTTACAAGGTGCACTTTACACCCAAAACCACATTGAGGGGATTCACAATCACTACATTCTTTCATAGCCCTGGCCTAGTCCAACCAAGATATCTTGAAAAACTTGTAAGAAAAGAAAATAACTCTTCCATGGAATACTCTCCTCCCTACCATATGGCATCATGAGACCCCGTAGGTCCTAGCCAACCCCCGAGCAAGGGGAAAACAAGCCAATAGGGAACACCCATAAAACCCTCAATATTGCACACATCACATTACTTCATGAAACAACATCATATAGATCATACTTGCCTTCACACAAGGATTTACAACAAAAACATTTCTTACATGGCCTTTCACAAACAAGGATCTACTAAGACCCACTCAACAAGAAGGAAATAAGAACTTCAAAGAAAAAACAACCATGCTTCATCACTAGCTCTCATAACATACACATTTATCACTACAACATAAGAGATTCAAAACACTTTTCCCACACAATACTCTCATGAATGAACTCAAGGACTTACATAAAGCATAACAACAACTCACAACACACATATACAAATTGAAATACCTTCCTACTCATATGAACTCATAAAATGCATAAACTCCATTAATGGAGGTTGAGGTGCTCATACCTTCACCTGAAGTTATGGTAAATAGATGAAGTGAGTCTTCCCTTTTCTTCCCTTTTTCTTCTCTAACTTTCTCCAAGATCCTAGATTGTCTCCAAAGTTGGAGAGTGGGTGATTAGGCAACACAATCCAAGTTTGCCACTAAAATAGGCTTCTCACACTCCCCCATGCTCTTGGGAGAGTTGTGAGCTTCCCATTGGGTGACCTACCCAAAACCTTACAACTTTCCTAAAGTGGAACTGCAAAAGGTGAATGGGGAAGAGATTTGGAATCTTTTTGACTCGTGAAGTTTCACATGTAAGTTTGATTTTCGCCATTTGACAAAAGCCCACTTTTGGAGGGCTTCCCAAGGTGGCTGTAGGGTTTCCTATGGTTAAAAAGGACCCTTACCCATAGGTATAACCCATGGGCCTTCTATTTTTGTGTAAAACAACTCCCTAGGGGTCAATTTGACCCCTCAAAACCCATCCCAAAGGCAAAATTCGAAATTAGAGAGGATGTGACTACTCATGTGTGCCCTAACCAAGGTAAAGGTGTGGGGAAGACAAATTGTATGAGGGTTAGATGGTGACATGCATTCACTCCATGAGGTCCATTGCCAACTCAAAATACAAACACGTGTCAATTGACACCACAACACATTCACAATTACACTTAGCACTTCCACTAAACAACTTAATAAAATAAACCAACTTAAATACATTCACATCCACATACTTTACAAAATAAATTACGTCATAGGGAGGTCTTGTATCTCTTTGGGACATGACCTTGGTGTCACGGAGATAATATACACATGTTGGCTTGACTCCCCTTAAATTCCATGGTTTTATCCCTGCACACACACACACTCAAGATAATATCAGTAATTCTAAGAATGTGTTATGTACATAATCCAAGTAAAGCACCATATAAACCCATTTGTACATATACATCAATTACATCTACATACCACATCACCTCATTCACATATTTAAATCCACATTTCTCCAAATCCAAAATTGATCAATATATATATAGTAAATTGAAAATATCTCCTAACCAAGTTTCATAACTCAATTCCTAATAGACCATATCCATTTATATTCTCTATTTCTAAAGCATAACACAATTACATTTATTTAAATTACCTCAATTAATCTGGAACAAGTCCCATATATCAATATATGATTCAAGCTCTTTGTTCTTTATCATTTCATTTAGATTGTAACTATGAGCTAGCAAAACATAACCCAAGTAAAATGCAATACCAATGCACCAGGGCCTTTCATCAAATCATGTCAGAATGTATCATATTGTAATAACATTATCCTAATTTAACACATGGTACAAAATCAATAGGTTTAGATCCTAGATTACACAATGCTATCTTAAAACAAGATGGTCCTTATACCATGTTAAAAATTGATCCTAACAACATACTTACCACTAAACCTAATATGCAATCGCCCCATAATACAATTTTGCCATGGATTCCTTTTTTATTAATTTTCTAGTATGTTTCACGAAGATGGTTAACTCAAGGTTATTTTTAATCCATCTCATATTTAATTGTTGATCTATAAGGTCTTTTAATCTAAAACCTCACTAATCAGACTGGTTAATAGTGTGGACATGTCAACTCATAGGGTTTCTATACTTCATTAAGCTTAACTTAGTCTTGGTTATGCTAGTGAAATCAAATCATCAACACTATTGTTGTACAATTCATTATTTTGTATGAAGTTGTTTACATAATCACATTACAAGGATTCTCATCAAGGTAATATGTTCTAGTAGGGATCAACAAGGCTAAAAGACTAACAGTCTCCCAACCTTATCCACAAAAGTGTCTCACATAAAGGGAGAATGGTAGGGGCCAATTAAATTGCATAGCTCAATTCTATCACAAAAATTTACTTTTATTTGAAGCCTTCCTAAATTTATATTTTGATGCATGAACCTATCACTCTAACATAAATTTTACAGTTCTAGAGATCATTACAAACCATCTATGCGTGTGCATCATCCATACCTAAGTTAAGACATTGTAACATATAATGTTTCCAAATAACTTAAAGATTCTATTGGGTTTACTATTCACTTGCTAATTACCAATGATTGTCTTTATTTTAAAATGTCTCAACACTATGTTAGTTAATTTGCCTCATTCTATTTTTCATTAGGGCAATATTCTAATCCACATAAGCTCCCTTATTATAATTTCAAATGGAATTTCCAAGCATCTTAGAGTAATATTAATTCTATCATGTAAGCATAGGTTTACACCACCATGTTCTAATACCACAATAGTTAACTAAAGGTAATATTACTTCAAAAATATGTCTTAAATTAACATATTCCATGAATTCATTTGAAGATGAAATCTATTCTAATTAAGTTGACGAACTACAGTCAAGATATCTACTAACTTCACATAAAATCTACCAAAAGTTTTGCAAGAAATAACCATAGTGCTTACCAAAGTGTTCTTACCAAGATGAGGGAAATGGAGGGGTCCTACAACTTGTAACAAGTGGTATCAGAGCTTGGTCATAGGTTTGAATCTCCTCAGGTAACACTGAGGGGGAGATTGTTGGAAAAATGGTCAGCGCTCCCTTCAAGATTTGTGACATGGCTTAACTGCCTCCTGTGTCTTCTATAAGTCTAGTGGTTGTATCGAACATTAACAAGTCGATCTTTTGGTGCAATGGAAACCACTACTTGTAACAAAATATATACATGTATTATTAGTTGAGTTAGGATCACGTCTAAGGTTTCATTCTTTAAATGATCTTATTAGGTCTTAAGGGTCTTATGGGTCTTAAGTGTCTTAAGTGTCTTATTGGGTCCTATTGGGTCTTAAGGGTCCTATTGAGTCTTAAGGGTCTTAATTAGGTCCTATTGTGTCTTAAGAGACCTATTAGGTCTATTAGCCAAAATTTTCCATGTCTGCAAATTTGTATGAAATTGCCTTAATTTGGAAAATAGGTCTTTATTCTTCGTAGGGTTTCAATTTTTTTTTTCCTATGCCTAAAAACCCTACCCATGGTCTATTTTCATGTTACTTTTTCCCGTGGCACTTAAGTATCCTTTCTAGTACATATTTTTTATTTCCTTTAGTTTTCTAGGTATCACGATGTCTAAAGTGCTAAGTTTGTTAATCCAAAGATCATCCAATTGAATAATTTTCAATGGTTGTCTCATGATCTCATGATCCTAACGGTTAGTGGCTAAGCATCTAGCGATCCGGCAAGCAATTAAGGATTGCTTCAGGTGCTAAATCTCCAAATCAAGTGGTAAAGTATGATAACATTTAGAGATTGAATGGGGGCCGTAGATATTGATTTGGATCAATGAGTGGCACTTGATTTCCTAATAAAACTCAAATCAAGACAAGAATCCAATGAATGCGAGATTCATTGAGTCATGTGATCTCTGAATATAATCATGATCAAGGCTGGTTAGAATTTTCCCTTTGTCGCCAGATCTCTAGATCGAACATGAGTTAGGTTAAAATCTTGGTAACTCAAGGATAACCATAGATGGAGGATTAGATCAAGGGCTAGAGTTTAATCTCAGAAGTTGGCCGAGGTTAAGGCAAATATCTAGCAATTACAAGAATGTCTTTGATCACTTATTCTCTAGATTCAAGCATAGTCAAGACTAACCTTCTGAGATCTAGAGATGCCTTTGGTTGTGTCATCTCATGATGAGATGTGGGTTAATGTAAAGACTTAGAGACTTAGTGGTGGTCATTCATGTAGATGAGATTAGATTGTGGTCGCTCTTTCTCTGAATGAAACCATGAGTTAAAGAAAGATTCATCAAACATGAGATTGCCTATTGTCACATGATCTCTAGACCAAACTTGAGTTAAGATAAATGTTCAGCGATCATGCAAAGCCTTCAGTCATGTGATCACTGATCGATATATGGTTAAGATACTTGTTACAGGTCAAATGAAAGGTGGGTCTAGTTGCAGGTGTATTGACGTGCATGTTTCTGATTGATTGTTGAGGAATAATGTCGCTACTTATTTTCAAAGACTAATTGACTTTTTGTCAATTTTTAAGAGCTGCACAATATGCCAGGAAAAAGTAGGATCAATGACTGTGTTTTAAACTTGACCAGTTAGTCATTGCTGCTAGGATTTAAAAAAATATATTTAAGCATTTCTGCATGGTTTAAGATTGGTAAGCCAGAAATGAAAAGTGCCAAATTAGATCTGATTTTGTTCCAAGGATGATTACAGGTGAGAATTGATGAACAAGATATAGGTAGCCACCGTGATCTAATTTTTCTTTCCGAAGGGTGCCATGCTAGTTTAATGCATCCACATAGGGCTGATATCCTAGAATTTGTTGGAGAAGTGGGAGAGACAATTGAACTCATCAATGCCACTTAGGCATTTTTTAAAGGTAAAGCTAGCTAGGTCAAGGCCAAGACATAAATATTTGGACCTGATACTAGTAAATACTTGCCTCCAATTCACAAGGGTGATGGTAACAACATAAGTACTAAGGAGTGGAAATTAGGAATGGATCGGTTGTTGACAAGACAAGAGGCCTTCCTGAATAATGATGTCACTTTGAGCATTAGTAGATTCAACAACAACCTGGATGATGTTTTTAAGGTGTTGAATGATTTTAACAAGTTTTTAGTTGATGCCAAGGCCATAAAATATTCTAAATGGGACAAAAAGTTGAAGGTACTACAAAATTTGAAAGAGTAAACCTAGCCTACTGAGGAGGAAGTTGCATTGTGGGATAAAAGTACAAAGCCCAAGAAGTAGAAGCTAGTGGCTATTGATGTGGAAACAATAGAGGAGGGCTGAGAAACATCTAGCACCTGATCATTAAGCACAGGGAGGGTAGCTATCATGAAGGGGACAATTTATGTTAGTCGGCTGAGGCAGTCATTGTCCATATAACAACTTATGAAACTACCTTAAATATATGCAGATGAAGGTGCTAGCTGTTGAAGATTTGAAATGACTGGGAAAATATTACTCCATTTTCCTTTCCTTGTTTTTTAATGATTTTTAAATGTTTTTTTCTTCTAGTGCTTTTCCCTCTCCTAGCCATCTAAAGCTTGTTGCATCATGATTCTTCTAGCATTCCAAGATGGCTAGTGAATGCCATATATAATTGGTTGTAACTTTTTGATAAGGATGTTGAATTTTTTAACTAGATAATATATAGCATTTTGATCTCCAGTTTTTGTTCTAACATTTTTCCATTGGTAATATACTAAATAGATGTGATTTGGAATCATCTCTATTTGTGTATGTGTGTAGGGAAAATGTAAGATTCACTCCTAAATCCAAATTCCCAAAGGAGAGATCCAATTTGATCAACCAATAGGTTAATACACAATTGAATCAATCTATGAAGAATATGAAAAAGAGAGAGAAACCCTATACTTCCCTATAGTTGGATCAAGCTTGAAATTTGAAATAATTGAAGTGCAAATACTAACCTTGAATTAGGGCAGATCTAGAAAATGCTAAATTCTAGCTTCTGTATGAACTTTCTAAAGATTCCTTCACCTATCCTAGACTGGCAATTTCGAGGCGGACAAAACCTAGAAATCTTTTCTCCAAATTCACAAGGGTTGACTTTGACCTTTTAAAAGGTCAAAGACCACATTATTTATTTGAAGTCTGATTCTACTTCTGTTCATAGATCCTGAGATATTGTCAAAAAGGGTATCCGAATTTTCTCTCAGATCCAAGATTTCCCACCTGTAACTGCAAGAAAATGGGGGTTTTTGGTTGTATGTGGGGTTTGCCTTGGTCAAACCCCAATTTGGGTAACCTTGAAATTGAATTGAAATATATGGTCCATAAATAAAGTAATTGAAACAAATCACCTTGCTTATGTTGAAGTCCTTGTAGAGGATTTGAATCCTCAAATCCACAAGTAAGAATGCTTTAATGAATGTAGGATGTCTCCAATCAATGGTATTTTGATCTTCAACACCAATCTTGATTTGATCTTTGCATATGAGAAGGTTTGAATGAATGGTGAAGGATGAATCTTCAAGGGAGCTCCAAAGATATTTTATCCTTCAATAGCTAACAATGGAACTCCTTGATGGATGAATACTTGAACACTTGAATGCTTGAAGACTTGCTTGCACTTGAGAAATTGAGAGCTTGATTGCTTGAGATGTGATGTAAACTTGATATGAAAATGAGAGAGGAAGGCCTCCTTTTATAGTGATCTAGGGAACACTCCTCTAGATGCGCCACCTTGAAGAATTAAATCCCAATTATGTCCTCACCTTTAGAAAATATACCTTGAATAAATACCATTAAAGGATTTACCATTTTGGAACCCGAAACAGTTGACCCAGAGGTGGGAAATAACTTTCCCGAAAGCTAAATTATCGGCAAATGAGATTTTGAAATCCTGGTGGGAAGAGATCAAGGTCAAGGTCAACCCTAACCTAGTCAGGGTCAAGGTCAACCCTGACCTAGTCAGGGTTGAGGTCAACTTTGACCTCAAACCCTAACTTTGTCAGGATTTGCAGCAGAGGTTCCACGAGATGCCAGAGATGCGGGATTTGATATCAGAATAGGACCCAGTGTCAAGAACAGATAGAAGATCCTCAGAATGATGTGATGAAGGACTAGGAGGTCTCCTAGAAAATAGAGCCATGGAAGAGGGAAAATCAAGAAAGTCCTTAAGACCTTAACCTTAATTTCACCTAGAATGAATAAATCAAGTGCGGAGAAGAAGTGGAAAGCGGGGAGAAAGCCAAATACATGCAAAGACCCAATCAAGGTGCTTAAAATGACCCAAAACCACTTACTCAGAGGGCTAAATGCTCTTATCATGGAAGTGCTTCCAGTTTAAGACTATACATTAAGCCCCCACTTTAGCAAGAGTATGGACTCGATGCAAACTCTTGGTAAAGGAGATAAAAATAACAAGATAATCTTATCATAATCTAAGGGACAAAGAAAACTCCCAAGCCCCTAGGGACTCAAGTCTTCATCAACTCTTAGATCATAGATAAGAGAGACATCTCTAAAGAGAAAAAGAAAAAGTGTGATTACCTCACCCAATGAGAACTTATGTCCCATTGTGAACCACACAGGAAAAAGGTGCAACTAGAAAGATGGAATTGAACCACCTAGTGAATGTGGCTACTCACTAGTCAACCCATCAAGGATTTATCCTTAGGAATATTCTATTCCATAAGAATAAATAAAAAACAAAAGAGATCCAGTCTTAAGGACACTTCTGACCTTAAGGGATCATAATATATGTGTAAACTGGAGGGATCAAGAGATCCTCATATAAATTCATACTTTAAGGATTAGTTCTTAATCCAAAAAGAAAGATTGAAAAGTAAATTTAAAGTGCATGTCTTCCTCATGTTTTAGCAACTTATGTGTGTTACCTTTAAAGATTTAGCATGTTTTGAATTTTTCATAAGTGCATGTGTGTAATCAGTGAGTAGAGCGTATGCCCCCATGTTAAAGTCATTGCTGACACTTTAATAGGAGCAATGGTTTTAACGGAAACATAAACAACTCCACTGATTATGTTTCCACGTCAAGATGCCCCCAGATGAAGACAAATCAAGGGAAATATCACAGAAACATACAGAGAACACGAAAGGGATCTACCTACCATGGGGTCAGTATGATCATAAGATAATATATATATATATATATGATATTATTTGCAAATGAATTGACATCATTCCCTAAAGGAAGTAGAACTACAATCACAAAGGAGGAAAGATCACATAAGATATACAAAGAAGAATCTTTTCAGACCATGACATGGAGACCAAAAATATTTAGTGCTACCATATCTTGAATCCAAGCAGATTACACAAGGAAACATTTATGAACAATAGCATAGTTACAACATAACATTGAACAACGCATAGAAGAGTAGAGATAAATATAGAATAATTTGAACAACTTTGATTCCTTCATCACCTTGTACCAACTGAGTAAAAGGGATCGTATAAAATAATCTAACAACATTTAGCAATCACATTATGGGAGAAGCACAATATAGTAGACAAACACACAACAAAGCTACCATGAAGGACAAGCCACTCAAGCATGTCATCTACTTTCCCCATCTCATTGTATATCATTTAGAGTAGGTGGGTAACTCACAAGAGGGACTATATCCAGCACAGTAGGAATGATAGCCAGTTCCAAACAAGGATCCTCTCGAGAATCACTATGTTCGATACTAGGTGTAAGAGTTAATTGAGATGAAAGCATATTTGGCAAATCAATGTCAATGTCAATAGTCTCATATTCATTAGTAACATTATCAATATCATCAAGACTATCTTCATCATCCAAATTAATCAAAATAGGATCTAAGATATGAATAGAATCATCATAATCATGCATGTGAACATCATTATTAGTAACAACATTATGCATAGGTGTATCTATAAAAAGTAGAGATCTTTTAGCTTTAGCATGAGCATGACACTTTTTATGATGTTCATTAGTAGATCGGTTACCTTTTGATTTATTTGAAATAGGTTGAGAACTAGGAGGAACACTCACAAGATCCTTCACAGGTTCTCTAGGAATATCAATAGGATTATCAACCATAGGAGGAGCAATCACAAGATCTTCGACAGATTTAGTAGGAGGAACTTGATTAATAGAACAAGAAGCCATAGTTGAAGGAGGTATTGAAGGTGTAGGTAAAAGACCATGATTAAGATCCATAAGAGGTATGCTTAATTGAAGAATTTTATGATGCTTATAAGCTTGATATGATTGAAAAAGATTATCAGGGCAAGGAGGACATGAATGAGGTAAGGAAGGCCAAAAGAAATCTAGAGTAGCACAATCTCTAGGCCTAGAAGGTTGATATAGACTATGATTGATCATCTTCACTTCACCATCATGAATGAACTTAAGACACTTATGGATAGGTGAAGCAATAGCATTCATGGAAGTCAACCAAGGAAAACCTAGCTTAACTTGAAATTGATCAAAAGTAGGAACCACAACAAAGGTAGTGTTCACAAGTTTTCCAAAAAGTTCAACCAGTAAAGTAATAGAACCAAATGAGGGATAAAGAAAACCATTAAAATTTTGAATCCACACATCCGATGTATCATAGAAGTCACATTTTAAGCTTTTCATAAAAATATTTTCTTCAGTGATAACATTGACTAAGGAGGTAGGATCAACAAGACAACCACGAGTAGGTATCTAAGAAACCCTAGCAGCAATGTAAAGGGGACCATGAGGAGCCTTAACAATCTCAGAGTCATCAAAGGTAATCAAAAGTTCCCGAAGTCTTTTATCCTTAATTTTTTGTTGAGGTTTAGGTTGAGGTTTTACTTTAGGTTTGGGTTTATCTTAAGGTTGAGATAGAACTTGAAGTGAAGGTTGAGGTGGAGATATAGACTTAGCAACATGCTCCACTTGATTAATGACATGATTAAGATCATCCATCTTTGAATCATATATAATTTCCATAGCAGATGGTTGAGAAATAGTATTAGTATTGTAGACTAGGATTTGAGCATGCACCTAAACCTGTTTTGAAGGCCAAAGACAAACAAACGTCATAGCATATAATCAAATCAAATTTAATGGTAAACAAACTAAAATCAAAGCCACCTTAGTTTAAGCCTAAAACGGATGCGCCCATGCACCGTTTGATATGCTTGGATATAAATGGATGTGGGTGTGCAAACTCAACCACTTGGAGCATGCAAGATAAATGATGATTTGAGGTTGATGAAGACCCAAAATGACACAAAATAGGTATGAGGAACCTATTTTGCCTCAAAGGCCTCAAGAACACACAAATATGCAAAGTTAAAAGATGAACTAAGATTGATTAAACAAGAAATGAATCTATGTTAATCCCATTAAGCTAATTTAGATGTGATTTAAGCTTGCAAATGATCTAAAATGATGAGTTTATGCTTATGCTAGAATGAAAATGGCATTATAACTTTGCTATTGAGTTTGAGAGTTGAAAGATGAGAGAGGATTGTTTGCTCAAAGAAATGAGGCTATTTATAGGAAAAGGGAAGGTCTTGGGTTAAAAGGATGAGTCAGAGTTAGGGCTAAGGTTAGGGTTGAGTCAAGGACAAGTGTCCTGACAAGTGTCAAGGGAGGATTGAGTTGAAAGTTTGAGGGCATGTGCACAATTTGGTAAATGTGCCCAAGGCCAAGAGGTGGCAAGGAAGGGATAAGAAGGTCTTAAATGCATAATGAATGCATGTAAGAAAGATAAGGAAGGCTTAAATGCATCCTTAAATGCATTTGCAAGAGGTGGCCAAGAGGTGGCCATCTTTGTTGACTAAGGAGGAGGTTAGCATAAGTTTTGGTAAACCTTTTGCTAATGGAATGTGACAAGATTAGAAAGGGGATTAGGATTAGGATTAGGAGAAAGGGATGGGCAAGTGGCTTTTGGTGAGATTTAGATATTTATTAAAAGTAAATTTAATAAATATTAAATATCTAGGCTTAGGGTTTGAGGAGACTAGATTAGGGATTTGACCCATTTAGAGGAAGGTTTAGGACTTTGTAGAAGAGTTTAGTGCTCTTTAGAATTTTGGCCAACTTTGGGATAAAAAATAAATTAAAAATAAATTAATTTATTTTTGAAGTTTTTTGGTCAATTTATTAATTAAATAATTAATAAATTAGGGATAATAACCAAATGACATTTTTAGGCTAGATTCCTTAATTAAAGATTTTTAATTAAGAGAGAGGGATTTAATGCCATAAAAATAAATAAATTAATTAAATAAATAATTAATTAATAAATGATGATGTCACCAAGGATTTTCAGAAAACAAAAATAATTTATTTTCTGAAGGATTTTTCGGTGTCTACAAGTATCATGCGTACGTAAAGGATTTTTACAGATTTGAAGGTTTTGATTAGGAGGAGAGACAGATTGATTCCCACTACTATCTAGATTATCAATAGATAAAGCTTTATCATCAATGAGATCTTGGACCTTATGTTTTAAAGAATAACATCTCTCAGTATCATGACCATTCTAATGATGATATTGATAAAAAGCATTTTGATCAAAAGATTTAGATGTAATTGTAGTAGGTAAAAGAGGTTGAATTAGAGGTAAAGTAATCATATTAGTAGCTAACAACCTATTCATAATAGCATGTAAAGTTTCAGAAAGAGGAGTAAATGTATGATTTAATTAAAAAGCAGTGGATGCAGAAGTGGCATTATGAGATGCAACATCAACCTGATCAGCAACTACATTTGCTTGTTTTTTTATCTTGACATAATTGTTGAGTTTTTGAAACTTATTTGGATTAGGAGCAACATCACTCTTATCAACGGGAACAGGAGCCATTGTAGTGTTTCTCTCAAATTGACTCACTTGTAATTTATAATGATGAAGCGCTGCACAAAGTTGTTGAAAAGAGGTAAATTCAGTAAGCAAAATCTTATCTCTAATATCCTTTTGCAAATTTGATATAAACATACACTGAATATCAATATGAGGAACATGATAAGAAATTTGAGCATGCAAATGCTTAAATCTACCAATAAATTTAGTTAACTTTTCTTTAGCACTTTGTTTACAATGCATTAAATCAATCAAAGACGCTTGCAAGCCAATATTGTTTTGAAATTATTGAATAAAGGCATTAGGAAGTTGTGGAAAGGAATCAATTGAATAAGGAGGTAAGGAACAAAACCATTGTAAGGCCTTGTCACGAAATGTTCTAGCAAATAGTTTGGATAAAATCCTATGGTCATGAGCATAATCACTATAAAGGATTTGGAATGTTTTAAGATGATGAACAGGATCTCCCTTTCCATTATAATTCTCAAGATGAGGCATATTGATTTGCTGAGGAATAGGAGTTCGGATAATATCCCTAGACAAAGGACTACCCATGTCACATGTAGGAATACTAAACTTGTTTTGAGTTAAGGAAGCAAGTTGTTGTTGTAAGGATGATACAGTTTGAGCCAAATTGATGATGGTGGAATCATTAGAGGAAATAGGAGTAACAACATTATACACACTAGGTAAAGTATAAGAAGCTATAGGAATAGATGACACAACTGGAGGAACACTAGGAACTACAGTTGGAAGCAGAGTGGAATAAGTGAAAGGAACACTATGATATCGAGGTTGTGATGTAGGAAGGGACACAAGAGGAACACTCATAGGAATAGAGGGAACTATCATAGTCACCAAAGGAGGAGTATAGCTAGGAATACTAGGTAAAGGATTAGAAGGAGGTTCAACACTAGTGATAGGAGCAGTGAAACCTAAATCTTGAGCCTCTTGAGTTAAAGGTTTAACATTGGAATGCACAAGATGAGTAATACCACACAAGAGGTTAACACCTTGATCACTATCATGGAGAACTTTCTTAAGAGCCTCTATAGCTTGAATAGAATCTTGACCATGGTTTTCTTGAAGAAGCCAATTACCCATTTTATCAAGTTCAGTGGAAAGTTTTTGGACTAGTTCAGGAGGAACCCTTAAAGCATCATCCTCATCATGAGATGCGTGAGAAGAGTTTTTCTCCATAGTCAGATTAGAATCATGAAGAATCAAGTTATCATTGAGGATCCTAAGGAAAGGAGAAGATTCAGGCTCAAAGGCACCCATGAGTCTACGACTTCTTCTAATTGGAATGTTATAAGTAGGACTAGTGGTAGTAAAGCTCATAAACCAATATAATGCAAATGAACTAAACTAAGAACACATAATGCATGAATATGAAATCTAATTATCATACAAGATCAATCACAAAGGACAAATCTAATACTAACAAGATAAAAGAAAATCTAACACCAAAAAGAAAGAGAGTAAGCTAGTCGGGTTCACCAAAATGAATAGATGTGATTTGGAATCACCTCTATTTGTGTATGTGTGTGGGGAAAATGTAAGATTCGCTCCTAAATCCAAATTCCCAAAAGAGAGATCCAATTTGATCAACCAAGAGGTTAATACACAATTGAATCAATCTATGAAGAATATGAAAAAGAGAGAGAAACCCTATACTTCCCTATAGTTGGATCAACCTTGAAATCTGAAATAATTGAAGTACAAATACTAACCTTGAATTAGGGTAGATCTGGAAAATGCTGAATTCTGGCTTCTATATGAACTTTCTAAAGATTTCATCACTTCTTCTGGACAAGAAATGTCGAGGTGAACAAAACCCAGAAATCTTTTCTCCCAATTCACACAGGTCAACTTTGACCTTTTAAAAGGTCAAAGACCACATTATTTATTTGAAGTTAGATTTTGATTCTGTTCATAGATCCTGAAAGATTGCCTAAAACGGTATCCGAATTCACTCTCAGATTTGAGATTTCGCACTTGTAACTGCAACAAAATGGGGATTTTTGGTTGTATCAGGGGTTTGCCTTAGTCAAACGCCAATTTAGGAATTAACCTTGAAATTGAATTGAAATATATGGTGCATAAACAAAGTAATTGAAACAAATCACCTCGCTTATGTTGAAGTCCTTGTAGAGGATTTGAATCCTCAAATCCACAAGTAAGAATGCTTCAATGAATGTAGGATGTCTCCAATCAATGGTATTTTGATCTTCAACACCAATCTTGATTTGATCTTTGCATATGAGAAGGTTTGAATGAATGGTAAAGGATGAATCTTCAAGGGGGCTCCAAAGAGATTGAATCCTTCAATAGCTAACAATGAAACTCCTTGATGGATGAATACTTGAACACTTGAATGCTTGAAGACTTGCTTGCACTTGAGAACTTGAGAGCTTGATTGCTTGAGATGTGATGTAAACTTCATATGAAAATGAGAGAGGAAGGCCTCCTTTTATAGTGATCTAGGGCACACTCCTCTAGATGCGCCACCTTGAAGAATTAAATCCCAATTAGGTCCTCACCTTTAGAAAATATACCTTGATTAAATACCATTAAATCATTTACCATTTTGAAACCTGAAATAGCTGAGCCAGAGGTGGGAAATAACTTTCCCAAAAGCTAAGTTACCGGCAAATGAGATTTTGAAATCTTGGTAGGAAGAGGTCAAGGTCAAGGTTGACCCTAACCTAGTTAGGGTCGAGGTCAACCCTAACCTAGTCAGGATCGAAGTTGACTTTCACCTCAAACCCTAACTTTGTCAAGATTTGCAACAGAGGTTCCAAGAGATGCCAGAGATGCAGGATTTGATATCAGAATAGGACCCAGTGTCAAGAACAGATAGAAAATCCTCAGAATGATGTGAGGAAGGACTAGGAGGCCTCCTAGAAAATAGAGCCATGGAAGAGGGAAAATTAGGAAAGTCCTTAAGACCTTAACCCGAATTTCACCTAGAATGAAAAAATCAAGTGCGGAGAAGAAGTGGAAAGCGTGGAGAAAGCCAAATACATGAAAAGACCCAATCAAGGTTCTTAAAATGACCCCAACCACTTACTCGGAGGGTTAAATGCTCTTATCATGGAAGTGCTTCCATTTTAAGATGATACATATACTAATATTGAAAAATATTAATGAGAATACACAAGAATTCCATCTCAAATTTGTATATGTATTCTTCTTTTAAAGCTTGAATTCTCATATATTAATATTGCAAAGAAAAATTGATGTATGGTTTACAAAGTAGGTTGTGAATTTTTCTTTGAGTTCCTTTTCAAAAAAGGGATAAATCCTTTAGGGAAACTTTAGACAATTTATGGTTTCTGCAAAAATTTGATGTCTGAGTGTGAGAGTGAGAGGAATAATTTGCAAGGCATTTATTTTGGGTTTTGGGGGTGTTTGATTTGGTTTTTCTATTGATGTATATTATTGATGAATCTATGCCCAAGAATAAGACATTGGTCTATTCTTAAGAAGTAGTTCTTCACATCAAACAATTTATAAATGATATAATCTTTAAATCAGAATAAGTAACGTTCATGCTAAACAATATAAATATTTTTTTTGATTCCTTTCAAGAAGTGAATCCATAGGTATACCGGCCTAAGAATCAAGACTCAAAGTGTAGGAGGATAATTCTCTTAATCCTTGTTAATTGGTCCTTTCCTTGTCAAATTTGGATTAGGTTTAAAGAGTCATGGACACTAGTTTGTCAGTGATATTGTAAATCTGCAAGTGGAAAGAAAAGGAACCAACAAAATGGTGACCCTACTGGGGACTATAATAGCACTAAGTATTTTAACTTCTTTCAAGTCATTAGGTTTAACAAATTCTTAGAGGTCTCTAGCTACATTATTAAACAAAAAATTTTCAGTGCACATTTATCTCTTCCTGGAGCCCCGTGTTTTTCCTCTTTTGTCAAGTTTTTCTTTTAGATTCTCAAGGTTTGTCTACAAAATTTTAACATTAAACATGGGTGGCGACTCAAAGGGTAGAAATAGTGTGGTTATAAGTTAAAACCCATGGATAAAAGGAAAAATACAAGAGCCTTTGTTAAGAGAAACCCATAGATCAATCTAGAGGCGTTGCCATGGTCAAGAAAGAAAAGTTGGATTAGAAAGGGTGGGGAATCCACTAGTGCACCTCTAAGGGACCAAGATAATGCTAAAGATGGGGTAGTACATACATATACCAATGATGATGTGCCATTGTACAAGAGTTTAAAATATGACAGTGGTGTCTCTGGAGATAATTTTTATGACAGTCCAGAAGTGTTCTTCCAAGATAAGATAGTACTCCCTGCAAATCAAAACACAAAGGCATGAAGTAAGAATTATATGCTAAAAATGCATCAAAATTGAGTTAATTTAGAAATTAAATTAGTGGATCCAATAATGGTCCACTTTCTATATCAAAAAATCAATGATATGGATGTGTCATGGAGCTCTGAAGATATTAGGGTAGACCCTAGTGATTTTAGTGCTTTAAGATTGCAACTAGTGGAGCAAGATGAAGTTTACAAGAGGTTACAAAAGGAGAGAGAGGCTGAGACCATAAATGCCTTAATGGAGAGAGAGTGTCTTCTTAGAAAAATTAATGAATTAAAGGAAAGAAGTTCTTTTTTTTCTTCTGCTCCTAAATCATTGCAGCCTGATCTTTTTGGTGACCTTCATGCTTTAAGAAAAGAGAAAGAACAACTCTTTCAAGACTAGGAGTTTGAACAAGAGGGCCTTGTGATTAGACAAGTCTAGAGTTATGCCCCTTAGCCTAAAGAGGAAAACATAATTATATGAAATCCCCGAAGTGTTCTTCCAAGATAAGATAGTACTCCCTAAAAATCAAAACACAAAGGCATGAAGTAAGAATTATATGCTAAAAATGCATCAAAACTGAGTTAATTTAGAAATTAAATTAGTGGATCCAATAATGGTCCACTTTCTATATCAAAAAATCACTGATATTCATGTGTCATCAAGCTCTGAAGATATTAGGGTAGACCCTAGTGATTTGGGTGCTTTAAGATTGCAACTGGCGAAGCAAGATGAAATTTACAAGAGGTTACAAAAGGAGAGAGAGGCTGAGACCATAAATGCATTAATGGAGAGAGTCTCTCTTCTTAGAAAAATTAATGAATTAAAGGAAAGAAAAAAAATATTTTCTTCTGCTCCTAAATTTTTGCAGCCTAATCTTTTTGGTGACCTTCATGCTTTAATAAAAGAGAAAGAACAACTCTTGTAGGACCAGGAGTTTGAACAAGAGGGCCTTGTGATTAGACAAGTCCAGAGTTATGCCCCTCAGCTTGAAGAGGAAAACATAATAGAAAACACCAGACCTAATACTATTGTAAATGAAAAAGGAAAGAAAAAGATGGTTGGGATTAGAATAAATGAGCCTGTAGTTGTACCAAAGATCCTGTTGGTTATATTTCTGATTTTCTGAGAATTTTCTTCAGGTTCTTGTTTAGTGTCCCTGCAATTATTTTTGTCCGGTTTAGGTTTTAAAATTCCTCAAAAGAGTCATGTTTATGCTTTTAAATCCTTTCGCTAGGTCTTTTTTCCCTTAGTAGGGTTTAAATCCTCTGAAAATCCTTGAGTGTGCCCTAGTTGCTTATATTTGCGCATTACTTTTTAGCCACTTAAGATCTCCCAATTTGTACGTGACCTTTTGTTTACTTATGTCATCACTGAATCACACAATAATCTTTCATGTCACTAAGTCTTTCAAAAAATTAGTGACTATGTGTGAGTCATTGTTAAGTTTTTCCTTAGTTGCTAAATCTCCTAGTCTATGCCACGGTTAGTCTTTTATGAAACGAATTGGTGACTGTGTGGTCTCCTATTCTCTTAATCCTTGGTGGTTTTCTCTTAACATTCAATGACTGAGTGTGGCAGTTATCTCTTATTCTCTGGATTGGGCAGTAATGCTCTATGTTTTCTCACAACTCAATGAGGATCATTGATGATATCTAAGATCAAAAATGATGTCTTAATCTCACAATGAATGGGCCCTACAACAAGTTATCTGGCGATTCAACGACTGAGTCTTAATCTCACGTTCACTAATTTTGGCAGCCCTGATAAAATAATTTGGAAAAGGATAAAGTTTTCTTCATTCCCTAGATCTCAGGAAATTTGGTGAAGTTCCAAATCATTTGGAAAATTATCAAATTGAGCATTCACTCAGTATCATGATCAGTTAATGAAGCTCTAAGTCATTTAGTGATTCAGTGAACAAAGTAATAATAGAGGTGTGTTTCCTTCAGTCACCTGATCTTAGAATAATATAATTAATGTTTAAAACTTTGGGAGACTCAGAAAATGTAGTGTTTGTTGAATCTCATGATTATATTGTAAAGGTTTAAAAGTCTAAGCCAACTAGTGACAACCATTGATAGTTTTCATGATCTACGGCTAGCACTTAATCTGTAAATAAAACTCAAGTCAAGGAAAGAATTCAAAAAATTGGCAAATACCTTTGGTCACCCAATCTCGTAATAAACCCAGGGTTAAGAATTTCATTTAGATACTACAAGATTACCTTGTTCGCTAAGTCTCATGATAAATCATGAGTTAAGAAAGGCATTCTGAGACTAAGAGATGGAAGTGGTCGCCGAATCTCTAGATTTGATTGTGGTAAAGGTTTCAATTGCATGGGTTCAAGAAAGACAGTGTTCCTTGGAGTCTAGATGGTTGCTAGGTTAAGTAAAGGGTTGCAAGAATGGGCGAAGTCTTTGGTTGCCTATTCTCTAAATTAAACCATGGTTAACTTTCAAATTTCAAGAACTGGAGAATGCCTTGAGTTGTTTATTCTCTGAATAGTGGTGAAGTTGTCATGAGTTTCAAAGCTTAATTAGAGGACTGTTGATCATTTTTGGGATCAATGGTGGTCACCGAATCTCCAAAAGAAACCATGAGTTAGGAAATCATTTCAAGATCATGCGAATGGCTCTCTTATTGATTCTCCAAGCTTAACATGGGTTGGCATTTTATTTAGAGATCACGAGAACCTTTGTTCGCTGGATCACTAAATCAAGTCAAGTTAAGAATTCATTAATGAAGGATTATGTGTAATTGCCTATGTGGAAAAGTACAGTGCCATGCTGGAAAAAAGTAAAAAAATATCTAATCAAATTTAAACCAGGGTTTTTATTAGTTAATGAGGGTTTTAAAGTTGAAATCCATAATCATTCCTTTTGTGCTTTATTCCTTAGATTTTAGTCAACCTGTCAACATCCATACCATGGCTATCATTGATTTGAAGTTGGAAATATGTAGAAGTGATTGAAGATGGATTTTTAATGATTTTGGGAACATCACGCATTCAATTCTCAATGATAAATAGACATAGCCTCATGGTTTTTTGTGTTTGAAGCTTTCTAAAGTGAATAGTAATTTCAAAGTAGTAGTGGAGTTGTGTGAAGTGAGTAGAATTTACAGAGCTAGGAGATATTCATACTTTCAAAGATGAGTCAACCAGAAGCAAGCATGGCATCATCCAGTGGTCAGGCCAAGGAACAGAGTGGTGAAGAGAAAGGGAAGCCCAATTATTCAAATGAATTCCTCAGATTTCTTCCCGGGTCAAACTAGAACAAGAAAGCTATTGCTACAGCTTTCGAGGATTTCATGGACAAATACAGAGACCCTATCACACCTTCTACCTCAGGTTACTCAATCTTCACTTACTTTTATAATAATAGACATAAGGCTATACCAAATTGCAATGATTGGGCTTTGGGGTTGGCTAAGTTAATTGTCCCAAATATTTTTCTTGATGTTGACCTTATCATGGAGTTGGCTAAATTGTACGATCCTATTTCTAAAACTATAAGGTGTGTTGACCAATCTACCTTAGCTACGTTGGATAGGGGGTCGTTTATGAAATATTTTGATTACTTTGCCTTTTCCTCAACTACAATTGATTTGAAGAAGGAAAAATAGAAGTATGCGAGTCATATTGGATCTATGAAAAGTCAAATGGTTAAGCACATCTCGAAGCAAGATAGGTACATATCTCCTCTCCCTGCGAGCATGAATGCTCCATACGAGTTGAAGTCCCTTAACTTCTATATGAAGTTCCTATGTTATGGGTTGTGTAGAGTTTTAGGTATGGATGGAGATGAAGAGAAACTGCATGTTGATCTACTGATGATAATTCTAGACATTCAAAATTCTCATGCCAACACTAATTATGATTACATCTAGTATGTAATCGATAGAATGCATGAGGGTTTGATGTCTATTAAAGAAAATAAGAGGCCTATTAGGTTCATGCACTACTCCCTCCTGATGCACCTGATTTTATATTTCCATGTCAATAGTCTAGATGCAAGGATGTTGAAGCTAAGGCTTACATACGAGGGCCATCCTAATCCAGTGCAATATTGGTTGAGGGTATGGAATTACACTTCCAATGAGTGTGATTTTTTCATTTTCTAGAATTTCTTTGTTCTTCCAATTCTGTGGTTGTTAGGGACAAATGTGATGAGGTTGCAACATAAGGTTTTTCAACTTTTAAGGCCCATGCAGTATTAGAATGGTTGGTAGGGAAACCACAATTGGGGTGACTTCTATCTAGGGGAGAATTTCATAGTTATCAGGGTTTATGGTTTCCCTCAGCCCCCACATTTGCTTCCAAGAGATTTTGGACTAATAAAGAGATTTTGGCCCCACATAGGAAGGGCACTTTCACACCAAGACAATTCAAGATAGGTAGTTTCCTGATTGGGAAGAAAGTATTGGATGAGCTCAGTGGCTAGCTCAGTCACTTCAAAATGATTTTTGGTACTTCTAGATATGTTGATTCTAAAGATTTTATTAAGACTGCAAGAATGATATTGATCCCCAATATTGGCACAATAAGAGATCATGAGGGCTTGGATGAGGAAGATGTAGTAAGGAAAATCTTAGATCAAGATGAAGCTAGTAGGAGGTAGACCAAATATTTTTATTTGCTAAGGTTGGAGGCCAAACTCAAGGAAGCTAAGATTGCTTTAGAAATTTTTTCCCCTAATCTTCCATACTTGAAGAGGATGGAGAAAATGACTGAAATGTATGGCACCTAGTCCAATCAATTGGAAGGGATGATTAAAGATAAATTAGATGTGAAAACGGATTACTCCACTTCTAAACCTAAGGAGATTACTAATGAATCACAAGAAGGTGATAGTCTACCTCAGGATAGCGAATCACCAATCATTGATCTGACTCAAGATCTACCAAAGATAGGGGATTCCTTAGAACCACCATTAAAGAAATAGAATCTTGAGGTAGGTGAACCTTCTAAGGAGAAAAAATAGAGAAGGATAATTGATAGAGCTTCTGGTCTAGTACCTAGTGATAGGGCTTACCATCATCAATTAAGGAAGGCTATCAAGGTAGGTAAGAAGGTGGTGTCCAAGGAAGATGAAGAATTGCCTCTACTGCTAGGAAAAGATGAGAGAGAGTTGTATCAAGAAGAGTTCCTTAGTGATGACCAACTCATCAAAAGTGATGAATTCAAGAACTTACTCAAATGGATGAAATCTCAAGAGGTTGCAAAGGCTCTACTTGAGGGAATGGAACCAAGTGAGGAGACTATGCTGGCTCTCACATCTTATGACCCAATCCTTGAGAAGATTACTATTGAGGAGGCCAGTGAGATGGTAAAATCAAGTGGAATGCTTTTGACTCCTAGATGGGACCTGACCTTGGCTTTCATCATTGATCAAGTTAGAAAGTAGCCAGAAGGTAACTTGTCTTATGAGGTACATATAAGAGACATGATAAGAGGAAGTGCCTATGACCCTAAGTCTCAGGCTATTGTATTATGGTCTCTTTCTCCTAGAACTCAGAAGCCATCTTTGGTGAGTATTGACAATAAGATGGAGGGAGATAAAATTGTCTAGATTGTTCAAAATACTAATGATCATGAGGTTTCTAAAGTGGTAAAACACTTTTCCCACTTCAATGAAGCAAAAATAGCTCAGTTGTCTGACACGTATACCAAGTTATTTAAGAATTCAATGAAGGTATCTAAGGACAAGGACTTCAATTTGATGATTATTAAAAAAATGGAGGATGAACTAACTGATTTAAAGATCAAGCTTGAAGAAGCTACAAAGGCAGTTCCTCCTCCTCCTTTTCAAATTGAAGCCCCTTCCCAACTAGAGGCATTAATTCCTGACAAACCATTAGAAGATATAGAAAAGGTAAGGCTTGAGGCATCCTTGAAGACCATGTCAGATGTTGTGTAACATAGATTGGAAAAAATAAAGGAGAAAATGGACTTAGTCCATCAATCAGTTGTCTTGTTGCATAAGGCAAATGAGAAGGTGAATGAGTCATTGGCTACTTTAGAGCCACTTTACAATATCTTGTTTGGGAGGAGTATGTTGTTTGAGAAGCTTGATGCACTACAAATGCATAGGTGTAATATCCCTGAGTTAGTTATATAAGTGTTTGAAAAGATAGGGTTGGTCAGTGCCATTTCCATGTTTTTCAAAGGAAAGTCAAATCATATAAAGGCTAGGATGGCTATGTTTGAAAAAAATTATAGTAAGTATTTTCCCTCTGTTTATAGTGATGATGGAGGCATAATCAGTGTGGATGAGTGGAGGTCAAGAATGGGCCTAATAATAATTAAGCAAGAGGCTTTCCTTGGAGGTGATGATTCTTTAGACTTACAAGGATGTAACAACATAATAGACAACTTGATAAAAGTTGAAAATTACATCACAAAGTTTGTTACAGATGTTAAAGGCATTATTGACTCCATGTGGGAGTTGTAGTTGAAATCATTGTAAGACTTGCAGGGGTATTGTTGTTATCTCTATTGAGCCTTCTAAGGTTGTCATTAGTACCAAAGTTATGTATAGATATTTGTTAGTTACTTACAATGAGCTAATCGGTAACATAAAGAAGAACAGACTAGTCAGTAAAGCCTATACACTGAGTAGTAGACAATTTACCATGTACCAGCAGACACTGACACCAATAGATAGTAAACACTAAGCATCATAGTATACACCAATCAGTTTACATAATATTTACCAAGGATCACAGGAAATGGTATAGTAATCAAGAATGGCACATTCTTCTATGCAAATAGTTACAACAGTTTGTAAAACATTTTACCAAGATTGAGGAACATTTAATGTAATGATATTCATTAAATACAATGTATATCTTTTGTAATAGATGGTCTAGGTTATTAGTGTACACCATAGATCTTAGGGTTATGATTATAGTGTGTAACCTAATTATGTTAAAGTGGTAAAAACATAACACTATATATTTATGTGTTTGCATCATTTTGAGAGAGCTGATATATGAATCACAGAGCACTTGAACCACTTTTGCCTATCTTCAAGTCTATCAGTTTATAGAACAAAACCAAGAAAAATAGAATTTAGTTTGAGCAGAATTAGCAGAGGCTACCAAGAAGATTCAGAGCAAAGATTCATCACAAGTAAGGTGATATTTTTATCAGAGCTTATAGATCTGTAACAAACAATTGAGTGTCAAACAAGTAGATAAATTCCTATTTCTTTCTGACAATTGTAATAAAGTTTTGGATAAAATCTCTTAACTGAGTGAACACTTCATTAGTGTTGCTAAAATCCTATAACTAAGTAGATCTAGCTGATCTAACATGTCACTCCTAATAGGGTGAGATCATCAGAAGTGATCAAAACTTGTAGCCCTAATAGGCAAACCTTTTCTATCTGTAGTAGTGAAGAATTTGTGGGTGTCATCTCCACCGTAGTTTTTTCCTTCTTACAAGGGTTTCTGCGTTACCAAAATACTTGTGTCATGTGATTTTTTTATGAATTTCATGTTGTTTACTTACTTATGTTAAGTAGATAAATTATTGATGCAATTATATTCAAGTTATATTGGTCAGTTATCATTGTTTATAGTTTTCAATATGAAAGGTTTTATAAGTAAAGTTTTGTAAAGACTAATTCACCCCTCGCCTCTCAGTATCTATCTCTCCTAATTCCAACAATTGGTATCAGAGCTCAATTCTCTTATTGAATAGTTTAACCATTGAAGGGTAAAGATCTAAGTCATGGAGAGATACAAGCTTGACAAGACTATTGAGAATCAGAAGATACAAATGCAAATGTATGTGGAATAGTATAAGCAAGCCAAGGAAGGACTGAGGAAATTACTAGATGAAAGGAAGAATCTAGACTATAGAATGAGATCAATTATCATGAAGAGCCTATTGATGACATATTCAAGCACACTGGATCTAGTTTTGGAAGCATCTCTGATGGATCTGAAAGCATAATCACTGATCTATTTGAAAAGAATCAATATTTAACTGATCAAGTGAAAGCACTAAAAATCGATCAAGAATATCAGATGGTAAGAATGATAGAAAAAATGAACAAAGAAAATCAAGTCGAGAAAGAAAGAAATCTAGCAATTGATGACTGAAGATAGATGAGTGAACAACTCCAAACTAAAGAAAGTGAGATACAAAGACTCACTGACTGACATTTTCAAGTAACTAATCAAGTGATGACTGTGAATCAAGAGGTAAACTAAGTAAATGCAGAATTGTCAAGAAAACTAGAAGATGTTGCAAGAATTAGAGAAGAAAATGAGAAGCTGAGAAATGAAGTGAAAAATCAACAGAAGCAAAATGAAATGAAGAAACTTGTTGAGGATAGTTCCAAGAAGATTGATGACTTTTTAACTAATCAAAGAAGATTTGGGAGCAAAGCTGGTATAGGCTACACCGGTAAAGGAGAAACATCACAACAAGTTGAACAAGTCAACATCAATCAAAATAAAAAACCTAAAGTGTTGACATGTTATCATTATGGAAAACCTGGACATACATCTAATGTGTGTAGAAGAAAAGGACAAGGTAAACCTCCTGTCACTCCTAAGTTTAATGGATATTGTTATTACTGTGGAAAGTTTGGACATCTTGCTTATGAGTGTAGAGCTAAGAAAAATTATCTTGCTAATAATACTACTATGGAGAAAATATGCTATACTTGTAACAAGCCTGGACACACTACATGAGACTGCAAGGCAAAAATGAAGCAAGTCTGGACACTTAAGGAGAAACCTCAACGCAGACCATATCAACTGAAGAGACAAGGTAACTCTTATGTTTGGGATCATAATACATGGACTAACTATGTTGTATGTGATAGATATGGATACATTGTAGAAAACTATTATAGAAAGAGTTGGATTGGACAATCAAGAAATTGGACAAACTCTAGGATGGCTTGTATGAACTACCATAAGGTCGGTCATTTAAGCAAGAACTGTAGAGACCGAGCATGAGATGATAACCATATATTTGAAAGTTGATACACTATTGCTGATATCACAAAGTTAAGAAACACTATGTAGAAGAAGGCATCTAATGAGAATGCTAAGTCAAGTAATGTTGTCGGTGAAACCTCATCCACTAGATTGGGTGACATCGGTACCTCCACTTAAAGTGAAATAGGTATGTATGGGACTGATATTTCAAAAGATCATATTTTACATATAGTTCCTTATGCATAATGTTTTTATACCAAATTAGCATGAATAAAGATGCACTATGGTTTGGCTGTCATGAGCTAACAATGTTATATAGTCGGTAAAAGAGAGACCGAGAGTTGGTTACCCATCGGTAATCACTACCTAAGGTTAACCGAGCATATGTATCAACCAATGAAGAAACCTATGTTAACTAAGTGGATGAAAGTTTTAGTAGTCACCGAGCTGATAGCTATGTTGTACCAATAGTTAGACAAAGCATTTATTACATAAAAATTTGAGTGGGAACATCAAAAATCTATAAATACACGGGAACAGAGTTCATTTCTACAATACAATTTCAAAGAGCGGAGAATTTCAAAGAGCAGAGTTTAAGCTAAAGGATTTTCTAAAGGATTCAAGGCTACGCTAGATCAAACTAAAATCACTCTTTGCAATACTGAGTAAGTCTATTTGCAATCAAACACTTCCTATTTTGTTGCTTGCCAAAACCCTAGAATCAATTTATGGCATCGACATCATTTGCAAGCAAAACTCAAAGTATTGAAGAGGATGTTAACCTAATAGTTAGGGAAAATTTTGTTGAACTAAAGTTTAAACCACATCCCAAGGTTGTAGCATAGATAGATATAATGGGAACATTTTTGTGCATACCAGAAAGGGTTTTACTAAAAAAAGACATAAGGTCTTATATTCAATGCAAAATCATAGAAGTTGGGAACTTTGAAATAATTGCAACTTATCAACCACTTTGTGGCCCCGATGGAAAAATGAAATTAGAGTACCAGAAGATTAAGGAATTAGGTTTATCATATTTTATACACTTTCTACAATCATTCAAATTAGATTAGATCAAAATCATTCTGAGCAGATATCATGATGACAAGTTATGGTTGGATAAATTGATTAAGGTCAACAAGAAAGTAATCAGTAGAGTTACTGGGCTCCCTACTACTGAAAAAGCTAAGGCTTTCTGAAGTTCATCATGATCAGATGTTGAGAAGTACACTAGAGCACAATGGGATGGTTGGGCATTAAAGATTTCAACTATCAAGGACCCAACAATAAAATTTGCAGCACATGTGATCGGGTATAAGCTATTTCAATCTAGCAAACTCAACAACATACCCTGCAGCGCAGTAGACATGGGGCACAAAATTGTGGTGAAAGGTCACCAAGTTGATCTTGCTGAGGTACTATTACATCAACTCCAAGAGAATATGAAGACTATAAGGAAAAATAAATCTAACACATGTAAGTACGGATCTCTACTTGCATACATGTTCTTCTATTTACAAAAGTTTGTGCCTCGCACTACTAAAGTAAACTAGATATCGGATGTACCGATAAAAAAATAGATCAGTGAAATGATGAACAAGTTAGGAGACAAGTTGAATGTAGAGTTCAATGCTTACTTCATTTAATTTCAAACCAAAATGAAAAAGAGAAGCAAAATTCTAAGGGAATTAGTACAGAAATTTGAATATGACATATGTTTTGTGGTAGACACTGATTACACCATGAAAAAAGTAGTTGAGCCTAGGATAAAATGGTTGGCACTAATGGGATATGAGATGAATCATGATTTCACACTGAAATCTATCAATGCACTACTTGCAGTACCAAAGGATCCCATAGCCACTAGGTTCAGAGTATATGAAGAAGCTAAATCTAGGATATCTACTAATCTTGAGATCAGTAAAATTCATAGAAAGGTAAAGAAAATGAAGAAGGATCTCACTACCAAATATGGAGATAAGTCAGAAACATCTGAAGGGATACCGGTTGAACAGGAAATCAAAGGTCAGCTATAGTTAGCTGACAAACCATATGATAGTGAGGAGACTAAGTCAGATAAAGAAGTAGATCCTACACAGGTTCCTCCACCTGAAACTCCTATAAAGATGCAGTCATCGATACATGAAGGTATGAAGACACTTTCATCAACTGTAGCACCACCTACCAAGAAAGAAGAAGCATTAAAAGTAGCAAAAAGAAGAGCAGCTACATGGATGAAGAAATACATAAAGATAAAGAACAAAATAGTAGCTGAGGCACCAAAGAAAAAGAGGAAATACATAAGAAATAAGGAAGATTTAGAGGATATAGAGATAGAGGATGATATAAATCAATTCAAAGTGGTTAGTAGCAAGGCCAAAACAATAGATGAAGTTATTGAGGATATAATTGAACATGGAGACCTCACTAGTCCTTTGCTAGACAAATTTGACAAAATGTCAAAAGAAGATCAAACTAAAATTGAAGAGGCTATCATCCAAATCATGATAAAGTTTAAGATAGTTCCAATGGAGTTTGCATGTGCATTGCCAAAGAAATTGGATGATATAATTATTGAGAAATGGGTTGTTGCATTAGATACTGAGAAGAGAAAGAGAGAACACTCTCTAGTTTGGGTAGTTGCATACTTAAGCTTTGGGCAAGTCAGTGAATACTTGACCAAGTACGAAGAAAAATTTGTGATCAAGAATAGAGCCTTAATGATCATGGATGGCAATGTAGCAGATATGGATATTACTACAGATTCTATATGGACATCAATTATGAAAGCTGAAGAAAAAGTTGAGCAACAAGCATTTTTAAACCTGTCTAAGAAGAGACAAAATTCTAAGGGCAAAGGCATTTACATTGATGAAGGACCATAAATGAAGTCAAAGAGTACTGGTATATCAGTTACCGAGGCAATCAATATCACCGAGGACAAGGAAGAAATAAAAGTTTCACAAGATGCACTAGATAAAGTTGAATTCCAACTAGAGAAGAAAACCAATGATGATGTACTCGTTGTAGACATCACACATGGTGATCTTGATGACCAAGATGATGAAGATGTAAATATTGCACCAAACAAAGATGAAGCACAAGACACTACTAGTCTATTTACATCTCTACTAGGTGAACTTCCTGTACTTGCCAAAGAAGTAGAAATTCTTTCCCAAGTACAACCCCAGCAAAACAAAGATACAACTGGAGATCAACACACAGAACAACCTATAGAGACAAATGAGCCTACACATACAAAGGCACCTTCCACCAAACCAAAAGAAACAGATAGAACAAATGACACACAAGAACCATAGGCAACTGAGGTGATTCCACTGAACACCACAACTGAGAATCCTACTACAACAACTGAGACAACCACTACTGAGGAGTAGAAGAAGGAAGATCAAGTGCAAATAGGGAAGGACACTCCAAAGATTGGAGATAGGTCCATTGCTTTCATTGAGAAGAAATCACCCCTAGCACAAAAGAAGAAAAAGAAAGGAAAAGGTTTGATCACCCTAGATGAAGTGATTGTTTTATCTAAGTGTAACCTGAGGACCCTAAGCCCCAAGGAATTGAGTAAATATGGGGAGTTATGTTCAAGAAAGGCAGCGCAAGAAAAGCTAAAGCAAGAGCACAAAAGAAAAGAAGTACTAAATAATGTGCAGGATATCCTCCAATAGGTAGTACCTAAGATACACATTGATGAGGATACACTGATTATAGATCAACATGCTACACTTGTAGAGAAGATCAATGCCCCAGACACCGATGCAGATAAAAGAATTGAAGAAAGGGTAGAATCCAAAATACAATGCAAATTAGCAGAGAAAATCAGCCAAGAAGTGGCAATACTTAAGGTCAAATTATCTGAGGTAATTACTAACACAAAATCCATCACCCAAACAATTTTTCAATACTTATTGAAGCTATGTACTCTAGATACCTTCACTATTGAAGTCAGTGAAAAGATCAAAGGTTTAGAAGCAGAAATACAGTTGAGTACCAATGCATCTATCACCAAACCACATGCTTTCCTAAAGCATATTCACCAAGTTCAAGAACTTCGGCAGTTGATAGTAGATTTGAAGAAACAAGAAGTGAACTTAACAGATCAGGTTACTGAGTTGCAGACTGAACTCATTCCATACCTGAAGATTTTTGAAGCCCACATTGTCAAAGCTGAGCTATTAGTTGCAACACTAGAAATATTGGTGTTATAAAACATCTTTGATATGCATGCACAAGTCAATCTCAAGCACATCGCTCTCACCAACTTGAAAGAGGAATGGGAAAACCTCTTAGAGTCACTAAAGAAAACCCACCAGTCAATTTTTGATAAACTGTGAGTATTCTACCTCAAATTTTGTTTTTGGCATTACTATCAAAAAGGGGGAAAATAATGTATCAGACATTATTATGCCAAATATTATGTACATGGATGCTATGAATACTATATTACCGAGAGCATGTACCGAAGGGGAGTACTTAGTACTTAGAATTTTTTTTTAATGTATATGGCAGAGACATAAGGAGATATAAATCACATAGACATTTTTGTCTCTATACATTCAAAGTTTTGATACTAATGCCAAAGGGGGAGATTGTTATCTCTATTGAGCCTTCTAAGGTTGTCACTAGTACCAAAGGTATGTATAGATATCAGTCAGTTACTTACAATGACCTAATTGGTAACATAAAGTAGAACAGACTAGTTGGTAAAGCCTATACACTGAGCAACAAATAGTTTACCGAGTACCAGTGGACACCAACACTGACAGACAGTAAACATCGAGCATTGCAGTATACACCGATTAGTTTACATAGTGTTTACCAAGGATCACAGTAAATGTCATAGTAATCAGGAATGGCACATTCTTCTATGCAAATGGTTACAATGGTTTGTAAAACATTTTACCAAGATCGAGGAACATTTAATGTAATGATATTCATTAAATACAATGTATATCTTTTGTAATAGATGATCTAGGTTATTAATGTACATTGTAGATCTTAGGGTTATGATTATAGTGTGTAACCTAATTATGTTAAAATGGAAAAAATAGAACACTATATATTTATGTGTTCACATCATTTTGAGAGAGCTGATATATAAATCACGGAGCACTTGAAGCACTTTTGCCTATCTTCAAGTCTATCAGTTTACAAAACATAATCAAGCACAGTAGAATCTAGTTTGAGAAGAATTAGCAGAGGCTACCGAGAAGATTCAGAGAAAAGATCATCACAAGTAAGGTGATATTTTTATCAGAGCTTATAGATCTATACCAAAAAATTGAGTGTCAAACAAGAAGATAAATTCCTATTTCTTTCTGACAATTGTAATAGAGTTTTGGATTAAATCTCTTAACAAAGTAGACTTAATAGTCTTATGTAAATCTCTTAACCAAGTGCACACTTCATTAGTGTTGCTAAAATCCTATAAATAGGTAGATCTAGCTGATCTAACATGTCACTCCTAATAGGGTGAGATCATCAGAAGTGATCAAAACTTGTAGCCCTAACAGGCAAACCTTTTCTATCTGTAGTAGTGAAGAATTTGTGGGTGTCATCCCCACTGTAGTTTTTACCTTCTTACAAGGGTTTTTGCATTACCAAAATACTTATGTCATGTGATTGTGTTATGAATTTCATGTTGTTTACTTACTTATGTTAAGTGGATAAATGATTCATGCAATTATATTCAAGTTATATTGGTTGGTTATCATTGTTTACAGTTTTAGATCTGAAAGGTTTTATAAGTAATTTTTGTAAAGACTGATTCACCCCTCCCCTCTTAGTATATATCTCTCCTAGTTCCAACAATTTTTGGCCCTCAGATGTTGATGTGGAAGCTTGGGATGAGAGTACAAAGAGGCAAAAGAAGAAGCTAGTTGTTGTAGAGCTAGAAGAAGAAGAAGAGTGAGCCCTACCTAGCACCTAATCCAAAAATAAAGGAAGAGCAAGTAATCATACACAAAATGATGTAAGATATCCTATAATGGTGGTCATCATTCATGCAAAAACCATAGAAAACTACTTAGAAATATCCTTAGACGAAGGTGCCAACTATAGTTTTGATTTATTGGAAAGCTACTCTTTGTTTGTCTAGTCTGTAGTCATCATATTTTGGATTTTTGTCTGTAGTGCAAGTTACTATCCTGGCTATCTGAAGCTTGTTGCATCATTTCTTTGAGGATTCCAAGATAGCCAGTGACATATATAATGAGTTATCTTCATTTGTAAAGGGGGTGGTGAAAATTAATTTGTAAAGAGAGTTCTAATATTTGTATTTTTGTCTTACGATTCTTTGTCAAGAATGTACTAACACGGTTTGAAATATCAATACAATATACTAGAATTTATTTGTTTATTTTGGTTATCTTCTCATATGGATGCTTGAATTATTTTATGTATTAATTTGTAAGGCATTTTAGTGCATTATTTACGAGGTAGATATAGGGGTTAAGCTTGAGTTTCTTTCAAGGAAAGAATAAACCTTAAGGGAGATCTCTGGGCATTCAATATCCATGTATGAATTTGATAGCACAATTTTCAATTGGGAGAGTGGAGTGTAAGGCACCTCATTTAAGTTTAAGCATATCTATTTTGATAATTTTCTATTGAAGTGGATTTTTTACTCTGATGCCCTAGGATATGGCACTGGTCCTGGATTAATATACATGTGTTCACCATCAATTAATCAAAAAACCTATTCATTTAAAGTTGTTGTATGTTTTTGAAATTGTACAGATCTATGTTAAGTACATAGATTATTGTTATAAAGCTTTATAGAAGCATTTATGAAAGCTACACTCGCCTAAGTGTTAAAATCAAAGAGAAGAAGGTTTTTCAACCTTAGCACCTTAGTGTTTGAATTTTGTTAGATGCATTTGTTAGGAATGCTAGAGTTTTGATTTCAATGGTTTCTGAGTCCTTTTTATCATCTACAAGTTCAAGCTCTAACAAAAATGGCAACTCTACTAGGGATGAACCAGATGATGTGCAATGGAATTTTTATATTCATGCTAAACCATGTGTTGTCTTTGTTGCAGACCAGATTATAATTGTATTATTCCCATTTGTTTGTGGGTGGTGACTCTGACTCTATGTCCTCCAGTTTATTTTAAAGCGTAAAGAAATTTATCTAATTTTTTGTCAAAATTACCATGAATAGACAGAGAAATACTAGATCTTATTATAGGGATCACCTAGACACCAATATGGATGATGAGATCCATACCCCTGCTAGAAATAAATCGTCTAAATGAGGTATGTTTAACCTTAGTGCCCCTAGACCATCTAATGAGCATGTTCTAACACCTATCCCGAGAGAGGCCCCCTTTTTTCCTGAAGATCCTGAATTTCTAAGAAGAATGAATGCTAACTCTGTCAGTCCTCCTTAGGAAGAAGAATTCATGGACACTAGTTTCTTTCTTGCATGAGACAATTTATATCAAACTAGATACACCTCTGCTATAGAAACTATTTCCCATGATTCTGAGAAATTATAGGAAGAAGTAATTGCTTTAAGGAAGAAAGAGCGGGAGCAATTGTTAGAGATTTCTAATAGAAAAAAGGTCAAGGAAAAATAAATTTATGAGCTCCTTATGGAAAGAATAGATCTCATAAGTTAAACTAAGAATAATGAGATCCAGGTGGAAAACCTAAATGAAAATGTCCAAGGTCTTGACACTGAATTAATTGGTGATATAGGAGCCTCAAGAAGAAAAACTGATGGTATTAAACTTGCTCCACAGAAATATGAATTTGAAGGATAAGGTCATGTTCTTAGACAATTACACCCATCAGAAATCAAAAGGAATGAAGAGCTTAAAAATGCAAAAAGGGATGTCTCTGATAAAGGAAAACAAAAGGTGGTTGGTATAAGTATTAATGAACCAAAGAAGAATGTTTTCATCCCTAACACTATGTCCCAAGAAAGCTTGGAATTGGAAAAGGCTAGAAAGGCTAAGGAGGATTTAGCTCTCTAGCTTGAGAAGTTGGAATTGGAGGCAATTGTAGATGAAATGAAAAGAAAAATAGCTTTTCTACATGCTAGCATGAATACGTCTACCAGTAGCTCACTCCCTATCACTTTGGTGATAGTACAATCAAATAAACCTTGTAGTATAGTTCCCATTCCCCAAGTTTCTAATCCCAAGCCAATTTCACCTGCACTAGTTTTAGGTACCATTCTAGTAGCCCTATTGATTGGTGGACCCATTGGAGGTGTGCCTAGTAAAATTATTGTAGGAGGGACACAAATCCCACCAAATTTCCAAAGAAGACCAGTCCATTTGGATAGATATAGGCCTTTATTCTTTGATGGTATCCCTAGCCAACCTAATATTACCCCAAATGAGATAAGAGAGAAAATTCCTATGTTTATTGGGAACAATGTTGTTACTTGTAAACAACATCTGAAATTATTTACAGATAAAATTAATGACTATGAGATTGAACATGAAGATGTTTTAATGAAGCTTTTTGTTGAGTCACTAAATGAGGATGCTAGGGATTGGTATAGAGGTCTGCCAGAGAATAGCATTTCATCCTGGGATGAATTTGTTAGAAGCTTTAAGGAACAATATGCAGAGCATGTTACCTCAAGCTATATGCTCAATGAGTTTAACAATATCAAAAAGAATCAAAATGAGAGCATGTCATAATTTAATGGCAGATTCAAAAAGGCCATATACAAATTGTTCCAAGTCTTAAGGTTAGATGATATTGTCTGTTTGACTACAAATTTTAATGCCTTGGAGGGTAAGATGTCATATCTTTTGAGAGATAAGAGTCCTGATACTTTGAGAGATGCTTTTAAATTGGCAATAAATATTGAGAGCAATAGAAAGGCATCAAGTTGGATGTATAAAAGGGATGAGGAAAAGTTGTGGAAGGAAACTAAGCCACATATTTCAAGACCAACAAAAGATGAAGACAAAGTTGACAAGCTGGCAAGTGTGGTCAAGGATCTCCCAAATAAATTTGAAAAGGGTGGGAGAAACTATCAAGACACTAGAACACATTTTCAAAGGCAAGAAAGGTTCCCAAGATTGCAAGATATGCCTTACAAGACAAACTGGAAAGATGGGAAACCTCTCTCTAACAATCATGAAACTCAAAATGGAAGGGATACCCCAGATCCCTTAATGAAAAATACTGCACATAATGTGGAAAGCATTCCTTGGTGTGTGGCATGTAACATGCCTCATTCACCTTTCCAGTGTGCAATAGCTCAAGCTTTGGAAGAAGAAGCTGACAACCCACATGCAGGAGATTATGAAGAATCTGAAAATCCTGCAATTAAATGTTTACCACTAAAAAGGTGGAACAACTCTTGTCTTCAGATGATGAAGAAATTTTTGCTGATGTTGACCATAAGAGGAGGATTTTCCTTGATTATGAGAAATAGATATTTACCCAATATGATAATGATGAGTCTGATTTTGATATGTGTAAAGCTAATATGATCAAATCAGAAGTGGATGGGACTCAGTGGAGAAAACCTAGTGAAGAAGAAATCAAAATTTTAACTGTGGCTACCATTTCACAAGATAGGTCCTCATACAATTTGAGGAATAGAAAAGTTGAAGTTGATCAAGGGATACCAAGGTTAGTATTTGTTAAAGAAGATCCTTAGAATAAAGAGCCCTCTAAACTGGGTGTCATCAAGGGTAAAGGTGGAAATAATAGGAAAGATGAACCTATTCTTCAAAATAAAAAGACTGAGGAAGTTTTTACTAACAAGATCAAGAAGAAGGTTGGTAGAATAAAAGATACTTATGATCTTTCTACTGATCCCCCTAATTTTGACATGACACATGCCTTTTCTCAAATGACGGTCTCTATTCCTTTGTTGGAGATGTTATAGATTAAAGAGCATAAGACAATAGCTTTAGCTCTGATAAGTGAACAAGGTGTAGATCTTGTTATGTTAGAAAAAGGAAATGCAATGGACAGACCTGAAGTAACTAAGGATATTTATAACTTTTGTGTTGGAAACATTATCACACAAGAACCATCTTCTATTGATCCTTTCTATGTTATGTTGATTGTAAATAATTTTTTGCTAAAAAATTTGATGATTGATTCTGGTGATGTTGCCACTGTAATGCCATATCATGTGATGAAAGATCTAGGGTTACAAGTAGATACATCCAATGGTAGGTGCTATGCCATGGATAATAGAGCAGTTCCTATTGTGGGAACCTTAGTAGTGATAGAAGTGAAGATTGTTGCTTTCCCAGAAGCCACATATAAAAATGATGTGGTTGTAGTTGATACTAAACCTCACTGTGGCATGCTTTTGTCAAGACAATGGGCTGCTGCAGTTGGAGGGAAATTGCAACTGGACCTATCATATGCTACCATTCCTATTAATGGAATATAAGTGAAGTTTTATAGGGAACCCCATTCTTCAGTAATGGTTGAGATAGTTGCACCAGAGGAGTTGAATTTTTGTGTAGATATTGACATGGAAAAATTCATGGTGGAAGAGGTAGTACCCCAGATGAAAAATACTAATCCAATTGAAGATCAACTGATAAAACAATAAGGTGGAATCTGGAAAATGTATTTTGATGGAGGGTGTTCTAAGGAAGGATCAGGGGTTGGTGTTGTGCTTATTTCCCCATTAGGTACTACTTTCAAGTACTCATTTATGTTAACCTTCCAATGTACTAATAACACTGTTGAGCATGAGGCTCTGATATTGGGTTTAGATGTTGCTATAAAACATGGTATAAAATGCTTAAAAGTCCATGGTGATTCCCAATTGATCATAGCCCAAATTAGATCTAGGTATTCTGCTAAAGACGACAGACTAAAATTGTACAAAGATGTTGTCTAGGTTAGATTTGAATTCTTTGAAGCTTTCAATATCCTTTGGGTAGAAAGGTCAAATAACATCATGGCTGATTTCCTGGCCAATGTTTCCCTGAAAGACAATGATATTACTTTGACTAGTGTATCAATGTTGGAAGTCAAAAGTAGGGATGCAATACCTAACAATGTGTATAATTAGCAACTTTTTGAGGATGACTTTGATATCCTTAAATTTCTTCAAGGTTTAGATCAATATGATGGGAAGCAAATAGATTTTAATGCTTCATAGAAGATTGTTGATCGAAATGAATGTGTTATGGGAAATGAGATTGTCCAACTAGCTTCAAATCACATACCTAAGGTATTAGTGGAGTTAGAAGGAATGTTTAAGATAAATGATGGGTATATGTCACAAAATTCTAATACCAAAATGGAGTACCTAGAAGGAATCAACTTGGGTTCAGAGACATCTCCTCAAATGATATACGTTGGGAAAAAGATGAGCAAGGAGATTAGGGGAAATTTGATAAGATTGTTGAAAAGGTACAAGCATGTATTTTCTTGGTCTTATGATGATGTCAAGGCCTATAGAGTAGACTTATTTCAACATGAGGTCCCTCTAAAGGAGGACACCAAACATGTTAGGCAAAAATAGAGACCCATTAATTTCCTATTAGCCACAAAGATGAAAGCCGAATTAACAAATTTGAGGGATGCTGGTATCATTGAGCCTATTAGGAATTCTTCTTGGGTTTCAAACCTTGTACCAGTTAGAAACAAGATTGGTGATATCAAACTTTGTGTGGATTTCAGAAACCTGAATGTTGCTTCACTAAAAGACAATTATGGACTACCAAATATGGAGTCTATTCTTCATAGAGTGACTGGTTGTGATCTATTGTCTATGATGGATGATTTTTTGGGCTACAACTAGGTCTTAGTGAAAGAGTATGAATAGTTTAAGACAACATTCACCACTCCATGGGGAACCTATGTCTATCTCCATATGCCTTTTGGTCTAAAAAATGCTAGAGAAACCCTTCAGAGGGCAATGGATGTTTCTTTTAAAGAATTTATTAATGTCCTTATGGTTGTGTATCAAGATGATTTGATTGTATACTCCAAGAAGGCTCAAGACCATTGTAAAAATTTGTAAAAGGTCCTTGTAAAGGCATTAGAATTTGGTGTTTCATTAAATCCCAAGAAATGTCAATTTTTTGTAACTGAAGGAAATTTCTGATATTGCTATCAGGATTCAACTGTGTAGTTTTTTGTGTCAAGCTCATTGACCCATATTTCATGAGTAATTTCTTTGACATATAGTGTCAAAATCAGGAGTAAGAATTGACCCTGAAAGGGTTGAGGCAATCAAAAAGGTCCCTCCCCCAAAAAATGTTAAAGGTGTGCAATCCTTTTTGGGATAGATTAATTTTGTCTAGAGGTTTATTGCTAATTTTGCAGAGCTAGTCAAGCCCATAGTCAAGTTTTTGAAGAAAGGTATAAAGTTTGATTGGAATTGTGAAGCTTGACAAGATTTTGAAAAAATCAAACAATCAATCCAAGAGGCCCCTGTCCTGATATCTCTGGATTACTCCAAGCCCTTTTCTTTGTTTTCTTTTGCATCTTTTCACATTATTGCAACCATTCTGTTACAAAATGATGCAGAAGGATTTGAACACCCAATTGCTTTCTTCAGTAAGTCATTACAATCAACAAAATTAAATTATGAACTAATGGAAAAACAAGCATATGCACTAGTCAAGGTAGTAAAAGCTTTTAGACCTTATCTTGTCTATGCTAAAGTTAATGCATATGTACCACATGTTGCAGTAAAGGACATTTTGGTTCAAAGTGAAGTGACCAGGAAAAGATGCTAATGGTTCAACAGAATTCAAGAAAATAATCTAGAACTCCATATTACCAAGCTTGTAAGAGGTTTGGGACTTTCTAAGCTGATGACAAAAGAGATTATGGACCTTGTAAAAGTAAATAATGTTGCCATTGGTGGAGGAAGTGTAACTAGTATTGAGATGTAGCCATGGTACACAAACATTGTTCATTTTCTCACACATGCTAGTTGCCCATAGGAGTTGAATGATAATCAAAGGAGGAGCTTGAGATTGTAGGCTAAGAGGTATGTGCTGATACAAGGTGATTTATATTGGAATGAAAATGATGGAATATTGATTCTTTGTTTAGACAAGGGGTAATCTGAAAAGATTTTGAGTGATATGCACTCTGGATTATGTAGAGGGCATCATTTAGCTCGGTCTACAGCTCATAATATCTTAAGGGATGGATACTACTAGCCTGTATTATTTAAGGACACCCATTATTTTGTCTGAAAATGTGAGCCTTGCTAGAGGTTCTCAAAAACCTTCAAATTCTCAGGTGCCTTACTATTGAATCATGTTGTTGCAGAAGTTCCTTTTTCTATGTGGGGCATGGATTTTATTGGAGAATTTTTTGAAAAATCTAGTGGTGGGCATAGTTGGATTTTGGTTGCCACTGACTATTTCAACAAATAGATTGAAGCCATTCCAACTAAAAGGAAAACCAGTACAGTTGTGACTAAATTTTTAATGAATATTATAATTACTAGGTTTGGTGTCCCCATCAAACTAGTTGTAGACAATGTAATGAGATTTACATCAAATGAATTTACTAAATTTTTCTCAGAGATGGGAATAGTTCTTTCATATTCATCCCCATACTGTCCATAAGCTAATGGGTAGGCATAATCTAGTAATAAGAGTATTCTGTAGATTTTTAAGAAGACTCTAGAAAAGAACAAAATGAGTTGGCATGTAAAGTTAAAATTGGCTTTATGGGCTGATCGAATTGTTGAGAAGAAAGCAATAGGGAAATCTTCTTTTGAGATTGTTTATGGAGTAAAGTCCAGACTTCTTATAAATAATTTGTTACTTATTTACCAATTTATATGAGAAGAAGATATGGAAATCAGTGATCCATTGCAAGATAGGATGATTCAGTTAGTTGAACTGGATGAGATCAGAAGGGAAGGTCAAAAAGAAAATGTAAATTTGCAACAGAAAATGAAGTATCTTTTTGATAAGAGAGCGATTATTAGAAAGTTCCAGCCTAATGATATGGTAAACATAAAAAATTTGAATCCCTGTGGTTAGGACCTTTCATTATTCATTAGATTCATGGAAAGGATTCATATTTTTTAAGAAATATGGATGGTGAAGAATAGGAATTGCCAGTACATGGACAATTCCTAAAATACTTCAATTAATTCTCAATCTTCTCCATGCACAATAGCCTTTGTAAGTATGTACAGGTGTGTTTGATTTTGTTGTGTGTTTGTTTCCTGATTTAGGTTAGGGTTTTGTGGTCTACCACCCAGAGCTTCATGGTTTCTTTCTATGAACTTACATTCAAGCATCCTCAGATAGAGCCACTATTGGTTATATTTTTGGTTTTCTGAGAATTTTGCTTCAGTTCCTTGTTATGTGTCCCTGCAATTATTTTTGTCTGGTTTAGGGTTTAAAATTTCTCAAAAAAGTTGTGTTTATGCTTGTAATTCCTTGCCCTAGGTCTTTTTTCCCTTAATAGGGTTTAAATCCTCTAAAAATCCTTGAGTGTGCCCTAGTTGCTTATATTTGTGCATTACTTTTTAGCCATTTAAGATCTCCTAATTTGCACGTGACCTTTTGTTTCCTTATGTGGTCACTGAATCGTGCAATAATCTTTCATGTCACTAAGTCTTTCAAAGAATTAGCGACTGTGTGTGAGTTCTTATTAAGTTTTTCCTTAGTTGCTAAATCTTCTAGTCTATGCCATGGTTAGTCTTTTATCCAGAGAATTGGAAACCTTGTGGTCTCCTATTCTCTTAATCCCTAGTGGTTTTCTCTTAACATTCAGTGACTAAGCATGGCGGTTATCTCTTATTCTCTAGATTGGGTGGTCATGCTCTATGTTTTATGGCGACTCAATGAGGACCGTTGACCATCTCTAAGATCAACGATGATGTCTTAATCTCACAATGAATGGGCCCTAAGCAAGTTATCTAGCGATTAAGTGACTGAGTCTTAATCTCATGTTCACTAAGTTTGGCGGCCCTAATAAAATAATTTGGAAAAGTATAATGTTTTCTTGATTCGTTGGATCTCGGGAAAAGTTGGCGAAGTTCCAAATCATTTTGCGAATCAGTGAATTGAGCATTCACGCAATCTCATGATTAGTTAATGAAGCTCTAAGTCATTCAGTGATTCAACAAACAAAGCAATAATAGAGGTGTGTTTCCTTGAGTCGCCTGATCTCAGAATAATATAATTAATGTTTCAAACTTTGGGAGACTCAGTGAATACAGTGTTCATTGAATCTTGTGATTATATGACAAAGGTTTAAAAGTCTTAACAAACCAGTGACAACCATTGATTGTTTTCATGATCTATGACCAACGCTTAATCTCTAAATAAAACTCAAGTCAAGGAAATTATTCAGCAAATTGGTGAATACCTTTGGCCGCCCAATCTCATAATAAACCTAGGGTTAAGCATTTCATTCAAAGACTACAGGATTACCTTTTTCACTGAGTCTTGTGATAAATCACAAGTTAAGCAAGGCATCCAAGATTAAGAGATGGAAGTGGTTGTTGAAACTTCAGATTTGATTGTGGTAAAGGTTTCAAGTGCATGGGTTCAAGAAAGGTAGTGTTTGTTGGATCTCTGGATGGTTGTTGGGTTAAGTAAAGGGTTGCAAGAATGGATGAAGTCTTTGGTCGCCTATTCTCTGAAATAAATGATGGTTGACTTTGAAATTGTGAGAACTCAATAACATCTTCAGTCATTTATTCTATGAATAGAAATGAAGTTGTCATGAGTTTCAAAGCTTAATCAGAGGACTATTGATCATTTTTGGGATTAAAGATGGTCGTCGAATCTCCAAAAGAAACAATGAGTTAGGAAATCATTTCGAGATCATGCAAATGCCTCTCTCACTGATTCTCCTAGCTTAACCTGGATTGACATTTTATTTAGATATCACGAGAACCTTTGTTTACTAGATCTCTGAATCAAGTTAGGTTAAGAATTCATTAATGAAGGATTATGTGTTGTTGCCTATGTGGAAAAGTACACTACCAAGTAGGCAAAACGTAAAATGACATCCAATCAGATTTAAACGAGGGTTTTTATTAGTTAATGAGGGTTTTAAAGCTAAAAGTCATAATAATTGCTTTTGTGCTTTATTCCTGAGTTTTTAATCAACTTGTCAACATCCACACCATGCCTAGCTTTAATTTGAAGTTGGAAATATGTAAAATTGAATGAAAAGGTGATTGAAGATGGATTTGTAATGATTTTGGTAACATCGCGCATTCAATTCTCAATGATAAAGAGATAGGGCCTCATGGAATTTTGTGTTCAAAGCTTTCTGAAGTGAATTGTAATTTCAAAATAGTAGTGGAGCTGTGTGAAGTGAGTAGAATTTGCAGAGCTAGGAGATATTCATACTTTCAAAGATGAGTCAACGAGAAGGAAGCATGGCATCATCCACTAGATAGGCCAAGGAATAGAGTGGTGAAGAGAAAGGGAAGCCCAATTATTTAGATGAATTCCTCAAATTGCTTCCTAGGTCAAAACAGAACAAGAAAGCTATTGATACGGCTTTCGAGGATCTCATGGACAAATGCAGAGACCCTGTCACACCTTCTGCCTCAAGTTACTCAATCTTCACATACTTTTAGAATAATAGACATAAGGCTATACCAATTTTAAATACATGGGCTTTGGGGTTGGCTAAGTTAATTATCCTAGATATTTTTCTTGATGTTGACCTTATCATAGAGTTGGCTAGATTATATGATCCTATTTTTAAAACTATCAGGTGTGAAGACTAGTCTACCTTAGTTACTTTGGATAGGGGGTCATTTATGAAATATTTTGATTACTTTGTCTCTTCCTCAACTATAATTGATTTGAAGAAGGAAAAATAGAAGTATGCGAGTCATATTGGATCTGTGAAAAGTCTAATGGTTAAGCACATCCTGAAGCAAGATAGGTACATAGATCCTCTCCCTCCAAGCATGAATGCCCCATATGAGTTCAAATCACTAAACTTCTATATGAAGGTCTTGTGTTATGGGTTGTGTAGAGTTTTAGGTATGGATGGGGATGAAGAGAAATTTTTTGTTGATCTACTAATGATAATTTTGGACATTCATAATTCTCATGCCAACACTGATTATGATTACATCCATTTTGCAAATGATAGAATGCATGAGGGTTTGATGTCTATTAAAGAAAATAAGAGGCCTATTAGGTTCATGCACTACTCCCTCCTGATGCACCTAATTTTATATTTCCATGTCAATATTCTAGATGCAAGGATGCTCAAGCTAAGGCTTACATACGAGGGCCATCCTAATCCAGTACAATATTGGTTGAGGGTATGGAATTACACTTCCAATTAGTGTCATTTTTTCATTTTCCAAAATTTCTTTGTCCTTCCAATTCTCCGGTTGTTAGGGACAAATGTGATGAGGTTGCAACATAAGGTTTTGTAGCTTTTAAGGCCCATACAATACCAGAATGGATGGCAAGGAAACCACAATTGGGGTGACTTCTATCTAGGGGAGAATTTCATAGTTATTAGGATTTATGGTTCCCCTCAACCCCTACATTTACTTCCAAGATTTGTGCCTCCTAGGGTTTCCCTGTTAGAATTCATTTGGCAATTAATTTGGACTGATAAATAGATTTTGGCACCACATAGGAAGGGCACTTTCACACCAAGACAATTGAGGATAGGTAGTTTCTTGATTGGGAAGAAAGCATTGGATGAGATCAGTGGCTGACTCAATCACTTCAAAATGATTTATGGTACTTGTAGATATGTTGATCTTGAATATTTTATTAAGATTACAAGAATGACATTGATCCCCAATATTGGAACAATAAGAGAGCATGAGGACTTGGATGAGGAAGATTTAGTAAGGAACATCTTAGATCAAGATGAAGCTAGTAGGAGATGGACCAAATATGTTGATTTGTTAAGGCTGGAGGCCAAACTCAAGGAAGCTAAGATTGCATTTGAAGGTTTTTCCCCTGATCTCCCATACTTGAAGAGGATGGAGAAAATGATTGAAATGTATGGCACCCTGTCCAATCAATTGGACAGATGATTGAAGATAAATTAGATGTGAAAAGGGATTACTCCACTTCTGAACCTGAGGAGTTTACTAATGAATCACAAGAAGGTGATAGTCCACCTTAGGACAGGGACTCACCAATCATTGATCTGACTCAAGATCTATTAGAGACATAAGATACCCTAGAGCCACCATTGAAGAAACAAAGCTTGAGGTAGGTGAACCTTCTAAGGAGAAAAAATAGAGAAGGATAATTGATAGAGATTCTACTCTAGTACCTGGTGATAGGGATTACCGTCATCAATTAAGGAAGGCTATCATGGAAGGTAAGAAGGTGGTGTCCAAGGAAGATAAATAATTTCCTCTACCGCTAGGAAAAGATGAGAGAGATTTGTATCAAGAAGAGTTCCTTAGTGATGACTAGTTCATCAAAAGTGATGAATTCAAGAACTTCATCATCTGGAAGAAATCTCCAGAGGTTACAAAGGCTCTACCTGAGGGAATGGAACCAAGTGAGGAGACTATGAGGTCTCTTATATCTTATGACCCAAGCCTTGAGAATATTATTGTTGAGGAGGCTAGAGAGATGGTAAAATCAAGTGGAATGCTTTTGACTCCTAGATGAGACCTGACATTGGCATTCATCATTGATAAAATTATAAAGTAGCCAGAGGGTAACTTGTCTTATGAGGTAGATATAGGTGACATGATAAGAGGAAGTGGCTATGATCCTAAGTCTCAGGATGTTGCACTATGGTCTCTTTCTCCTAGAACTCAAAATCCATCTCTCATGAGTATTGAAGATAAGATGGAGGGAAATAAAATTGTCTGGACTATTTGAAATACTACTGACCTTGAGGTGTCTAAGGTGGTATCACACTTTTTTCCACCTCAATGAAGCAAAAATAGCTCAATTGTCTGACAGGTATACCAAGTTATTTGAGAATTCAATGAAGGTGGCTAAGGACAGGGACTTGAATTTGATGATGATTAAACAAATGTAGGATGAACTAAGTGATTTAAAGATCAAGCTTCAAGAAGCTAAAAAGGCAGTTCCTCCTCCTTTTCAAATTGAGGCCCCTTCCCAGTCAGAGGTAGAAATTCCTGACAAACCATCAGAAGATATAGAAAAGGTAAGGCTTGAGGCATCCTTGAAGACCATGTCAGATATTGTGCAACACAGATTCGACAAAATAAAGGAGAAAATGGACTCAGTCCATTAGTCAGTTTTCCTATTGCATAAGGAAAATGAGAAGGTGAATGAGTCATTGGCTACTTTAGAGCCACTTTACGGTATCTGGTCTGGGAGGAGTATGTTGTTTGAGAAGCTTGATGCCCTGCAACTGCATAGTTTTGATATCCCTGAGGTGGTTATAGAAGTGTTTGAAAAGATAGGGTTGGTCAGTGCCATTTCCATGTTTTTCAAAGGAAAGTCAAATCAGATAAAGGCCAGGATGGCTATGTTTGATAAAAATTATAGTAAGTATTTTCCCTCTATTTAGAGTGATGATGGAGGCATAATCAGTGTGGATGAGTGGAGGTCAAGCATGGGCCTAATAATAATTAAGAAAGAGGATTTCCTTAGAGGTTATGATTCTATGGACTTACAAGAATGTAATAACATAATAGACAACTTGATAAAAGATGAAAATGATTTCACAAAGTTTGTTATAGATATTAAAGTCATTACTGACTCTAGGTGGGAGTTGCAATTGAAATCATTGCAAGACTTGCAGGGGTATTTTTTTCCCTTAGATGATGATGTGGCATCTTGGGACAAGAGTACAAAGAGGCAAGAGAAGAAGCCATCTATTGTAGAGCTAGAAGCAGAAGAAGAAGAAGAGTGAGCCCTACATGGCACCTGATCCAGAAATAAAGGAAGAGAAAGTAATCATACATAGAATGATATAAGTTAGCCTATAATGGTGGTCATCATTCATGCAACAACCTTAGACAACTGCTTAGAAATATCCTCAGATGAAGGTGCCAGCTATAGTCTCCATTTGTTGGAAAGGTACTCTTTGTTTGTCTAGTTTGTAGTCATTATATTTTGTATTTTTGTCTGTAGTGAAAGTTACTATCCTGGCTATCCAAAGCTTGTTGCATCCTTTCTTTGAGGATTCCAAGATAGCCAGTGATATATATAACAAGTTCTCTTCATTTGTAAAGTGGGTGGTGAGAATTAATTTGTAAAGAGAGTTCTAATATTAGTATTTTTGTCTTACGATTCTTTGTCTAGAATGTACTAACATAGTTTGAAATATCAATACAATATACTAGATTTTCTTTGTTTATTTTAGTTGTCTTCTCATATGGATGCTTGAATTATTTTACATATTAATTTTAAAGGCATTTTAGTGCATTGTTTACAAGGTAGATATAGGGGTTAAGCTTGAGTTTATTTCAAGGAAAGAATAAACCTTAAGGGAGATCTCTCGGAGTTCAATATTCATGTATGAATTTGATAGAAAAATTTTTAATTGGGAGTGTGGAGTGAAAGGTGCCTCATTTAAGTTTAAGCATATTTGTTTTGATAATTTTCTATTGAAGTGGAGTTTTGACTCTGATGCCCTAGGATATGGCACTGGTCCTAGATTAATTTGCATGTGTTCACCATCAATTAATCAAAAAACCTATTCATTTAAAATTGGTGTATGTTTTGAAATTGTACAGATCTATGTCAAGCACATAGATTATTGTTATAAAGCTTTATAGAAGCATTTTTTAAAGGTACACCCGCGTGAGTGTTAAACTCAAAGAGAAGAAATTTTTTCAACCTTAGCACCTTAGTGTTTGAATTTTGTTAGATGCATCTATTGGGAATGCTAGAGTTTTGATTTTAGAGGTTTCTGAGTCCTTTTTATCATCTACAAGTTCAAGCTCTAACAGATTCCACCACCTATTTCAAAATTTGACATAGAAATGGAGAAGAGAAAAAAGGAAAGGGATGATCTAGCAAAGGAATTGGAGAAGGCTAAAATTGAAGCATCTATTGCAAAGACAAAAAGGAAGATCCAATTCTTGAAGTCTTCATCTACAGACACTCTTGGACCATCTGCAACTGAAATAGGTATGTCATCTCCAACTTCTATTGTTGTTCTACTTGGTAGTATCAACACTTAGAACCCACTTCCTACATCCTCTGCTAAGTTGATTGTTGACCCGAAAAAATAGTCAAATGTACAAGTAGGTGGTTGTATAGCAGAAACTATTGGTCCTAGTGGAAACCCTAGACTAAATTTTCAAAGAAGACCTATGCAATTAGAAGGGTATAGGAAAATTAGTTTTGATGGGATACCTGGTTATCCTAATGCTATTATAACTGAGATAAGAGATAAGGTGCCCAAATTTTTTGGTAATAATGGTTTTAGTTGTGAAGAGCATCTTAAGTTATTTGTAGATATGTTAAATGATTATGAGATACAACATGAGGATGTAGTCATGAAACTATTTGTTCAATCTTTAGTAGAAGATTCTAGAGATTTGTTTGAAAGACTCCCTGAATGATGTATTGATACATGGGATGCTTTTGAAAAGTGTTTTAGAGAAAAATATGGTGATAGACCAAACGCTAGCTTCATGTTGAATGAATTGAATAACATAAAGAAGAATTAAAATGAATACACAACTGATTTCAACATGAGATTCTAGATGGGCATGCACAAGTTGTTTCAGGTTATGAGACTAGATGAAAATGTTTTCTTGACCACATACCTCAATGCATTTTATGGCAAGACTAGATACTAATTGAGAGACAAAGAACCAAGGACTCTCAGAGCTTCTTTTAGAATTGTAGTAAACATTGAGAACAATATGAAAATAACTGGAAGATTGGGTAGGAAGAGAGATGATCCTAAGCTCTTCAGGAGAAATAATTACAAAAAGGATAATTAAAGGACTATTGGGAATAAGAGGCAAGAAGATGACAAGTTGGATAAAGTGCTAAATGCATTAAAAGACATAAAAATGCCTAGTAGTAGGAATGATAAGGTTTCTATTGTTGAAAATCCTCATTTCAACAATAATTTCAACATGCTAAATAGGTTGAAAAATTACCCTTATAACACCCAATGGAAAGATGGTAAACCTATTATCCTGAATGAAAAGGTAAATAATGAAAAAATCATCCCTGATCCCTTGCACAAAGCTACTGTGAATGTTTTAGAAGATACTCCATGGTATATGGCTTTCCAATCTCCTCATTCTACAAATAATTCTATGGTTACATAGTCCATAACTACATATCAAGATGATGATGTTGATGAATTTAATCAAGAAGAGACTAATGCTGATATTGGTTGAAACATGAGTGATTTATATCTAGAACATGAAGATGTCTCTATTGCTATTGAAGAAACTAATGTGTGTTCAAATAAATACAATAGGGCATTATTCCATCAAGAAATCTTTTATGATGATGAAGACATTGATGAAAAGACATGTAACATGAACTCTTCCTCAAAGAAAATAAACTTAAGAAGACCTTCAAGAGAGGAAATTGCTAGGATTATTGCAGAGATGGTGTCCCAAGTACAAACTAGGAACATGACATCAAATGATGGCACTGGTGAGGTTGTAGGAATGTTTATAAAAAGTACTAGGTCCAAGGAACCCATGGGGAATAAATAAAAAAATGACTATGTAGTAAAGTTCATGAATGTCAAAGGTAAGAAGTGGGAACCAAAGGGAACTGGAGCTGTCAAGGTATCTAATGTTCAAGACAAAGACACCCAGAGAGAAATTGAGAGGCCAGTTGATACAATGGCCAAAGCTGAGAAACTGAGGGTGACAATAATAGTTAATACACCTAAGAAACAAAAGGATATTAGGGAAATGCAAGCTGAAATTCCTTCCTCTGCCCCTCTTGACATGCTTCTAGTATTGTCTTAGATTACTATCAAGGTTCCCCTATCAGATTTATTAAGGATCCCTGAACACAAGGATAGAGCTCGAGCATGGGTGGATAATGTTCATGACAATAGTATTGCTTGCAATACTAGTGAGCCATAGTTAGAACCTAAAAAAGAAGTACAGGTTCAAGGAGTGGTATCTCCTATACCACCTATGTATTTGGATAACTCTTTCAATGATAGACTCCTAAACATTGATCCATTTTTACTAACCATCATAGTGAATGGAATGATAGTAAAAAATTTTATGATTGATTTAGGTGCATCAAATATTGTCATGACTTTTAAAATTATGGACAGATTGGGTCTCAAATTTGATACTATCCAGGGTAGATGTTGTGCAATGGACCAAAGAGAAGTGCCTATCATTGAGACTATCAATCCAGAGAAAGAGCTAACTATGAGTGTCTTGGTTGTGGACATTCCTCATCACTATGGAATGCTACTATCTAGGAAATGGAGTGCTTCTATGGGTGGAAGTTTGCAATGTGACCTTTCCTTTGATACCTTCAATATTGATGGTCATTTTGTCAAGGTTGAAAGAGATCCAAGGGTAACCCATATTATTGAGAAGAACATTGACAATGAAATTACCTATTTTGCAAATACTTATATCAATGCTTTCAGAGAAGAAGTCAATATTCTTGAAAGAGAACCCATCTTGCCTCCTATCATTGTGGAAGTGAATACCAAATCTGAAAATGGTCAGTTATGGGTGTTGTACTTTGATGGTGCTAACTATAAAGATGGTTTAGGGGCAGGTATTTTTATCATTTCTCCTGAGGGAAACACTTATAAGTTCTCTTTTACATTAAGTTTATCATGTACAAACAACATAGCTGAATATGAAGCATTACTAATAGGTTTAAAGGTGGCACATAAACATGGAATTAAATGTGTAAGTGTTGTTGGGGATTCAAAGCTAGTTGTGTCTCAAGTGAGATCAATCTATGCCTCCAAGAATTAAATATTGAAATAATATAGGAATGCGGTATGGGATATGATTGAAATTTTTGATGCCTTCAATATTATGTGGAAGGATAGGAGAAAATATAAGATGGCTCACCTATTGGAAATTATAGAAATCAATCCTACTGATATCACTTTTGTAGGCCTCTCAAAAGTTGAGACTTAGAATAGACCCAATATACTAGATAATATTGAAAATTGGAAATTTTTTGTGGATGACCATGATATCTTGAGATTCATGAATTGTGAAGATAAATATCATGGTAAAGAGTTGGATTTCTTAGCTTTGGTTGAGACTGCAGAAGGAAAAGAGGTTATTCTTGGAAATGAAGTCCCAAAGCTTATGACTAACAAGGTTCCCAAGGGACTTGTTGTTTTAGAAATTGTATTTGATAGCTAGGATAGATTCCAAATGGATATGAAGAAAAAAGACCAGATGGACCTAGAAGAAGATAATCTTGCTACCTGAGAAACACAAAAAAAAGTCTACATTGGAAAATAGATGTCTTAGTAGGTAAGAAAGTCTTTGATTGAGTGTTTTAGAAGATTCAAGCATTTTTTTGCATGGTCATATGATGACCTAAAGGTTTATAGAGAGGACCTATTTTGGCATATCATTCCTTTGAAAAAGGATGCTAAACCATTCAAGTAGAAACAAAGGCCAATCAATCCTACCCTACCTCCTAAGATGCAAGAAGAATTGATAGAGCTAAGAGATTCTAGGATCATAGATCCTATAAGGAATTCTTCTTGAGTTTCAAATCTAGTCCTTCTTAGAAAGAAGAATGGAGATATCAGGTTATGTGTGGATTTGAGGAACCTAAATATATCTTCTTTGAAGAACAACTATTGCTTGCCTAACATGGAAGCAATGCTGCAAAGAGTGCTTGGGTTTGACTTGATGTCCATGATGGATGGTTTCTCAGGTTACATCTAGGTTATTGTGAAAGAATTATAAAAATTCAACACATCCTTCACAGTACCATGGGGAGCTTATTTTTATGTAAGGATCTCATTTGGACTAATAAATGCTAGTGCCACTTTCCAAAGAGAAATGGATGTTGTCGTTGTAGATTTTATAGATGTTTCCCTTGTGGTGTACCAAGATGATTTAACTGCATATTCCAAAAAGGAACAAGGTCATTTTTCTCATCTTGAGAAGATATTTATGAGGGCTCTAGAATATGGCATTTCTGTGAACGCATTGGGTGTGACTAAAGGTAATTTTCTTGACCACCTAGTGGGGAAGTAAGGAGTAAGAATTGATCCAAAAAGAGTAGTGGCAATTGACAAGATTCAAAGCCAAAAAATGTAAAAGGAATTCAATCTTTCTTTGGTCAAGTAAATTTCTTAAGGAGATTTTTTATTAACTTTCCCAAGATTACTAGACCAACATCTAACATTGTAAAGAAAGGATCTATGATAAAATGGGATGGTGAGCCTGATGAGGCTTTCAGAATATCAAATAAGAAATCAAGGATGCACCTATGCTAAAGGAACTAGATTATGGTATTCCAATGCATGTTTTTTCCTTTGCTTCTTTTCACACTGTTGCTGCAGTCCTATTATAGAAAAATGATGAGGGTTTTGAATAGCCTATTCCATTCTTCAGTAAATAGTTACAAGTTGCTGAGTTGAAATATGATATCAATGAAAAGAAAGAATATGCACTTGTGAAGGTCGTGAAAGATTTCAAATGTTATCTGATGGGAGCAAATGTGGTTTCTTTTGTACCAAGTGTTGAAATGAAAGAAATCTTTTGATAGCGAGAGGTGTCTGGAAGAATATGTAGGTGGATAAATAGAATTCAAGAATTCAACATTGATATCCAGATAACCAAGCTGGTTAGAGGACAAGGATTGGAAAAACTAATGGGTTAGTCCAATCTTGATGCAAATTAGGTAAATCAAGCTGAAATTGATTATACATGTGATATGAATGATTATATCTGGTATCAAGATATAATTTATAATTTGAGGAATATGAAATTATAGTTAGAAATGGATGATAGCAAGAAAAGAGCCTTAAAGTTGCAAGCAATTAAGTATATTATCATTAGATGCAAGTTATGGAGAAAAAATATGGACTGCATTTTGTTGAAATTTTTTGATGAGAATCAGGCTAATCAGTTGTTAAACAAAATGCATAGAGGATTATGTGGTGGACATTACATGGGTAAAACTACTATTCAAAAGATTATGAGAGTAGGGTTTTGGTGGCCCACAATTTTCAAAGATGCAGAAAGATTGGTGAGGAAGTTTGATACTTGTCATTGTTTTTTCTAGTAAGCTAAAGTTTTCATGAAACATGCTACTAAGGCTAGTAGAGGTATAGGATCCTCTCCAAAAATGGGGAATTGATTTCATTGGAGAGATACCAAACAAATCTAGTGGGGGATAGTATTGGATTCTAGTTTCAACTGACTACTTTACAAAATGGGTAGAGGTTATTCCCACTAGGAATGCAACAAGTAGGGTGGTAATTGATTTCTTACTAAACAACATTACCACTAGGTTTAGTTTCCCTGAAAGAATTATTTGTGATAATGCAATGTGTTTCATATCTAGTGAGTACAAATTTTTTTGTGAAGGTCTAGGGATTCAAATGTCATATTCCTTGCCCTATCATCCACAAGGAAATGGACAAGAAAAATCATCCAACAAAATCTTGGTGAAGATTCTTAAGAGGATTCTTGAAAAGAACAAGAAAACATGGAACTCAAAATTTCCATTAGCTATGTGGGCTAACAGGGTAACTATAAAGAAGGAAGTTTGATGTGCACCTTTTGACTTAGTATATGGAATACATGCAAGAATGCCTCAAAACAACTTGTTGGAAATGTTAAAAAATTTCCTCCTATATGACGATGATTTAGATGATGAGATGCAACTGAGGATTGAAGATTTGATCATGTTGGATGAAACCAAGAGTGAATCAACTTCAAAGAATGCTAAGATGTAATTGCAAGTTAAGAACTTGTATGACAATAAATCTATACAAAGGAAGTTTGAACCAAATGATTTAGTATTACTTTGGAATGCTAGATTGGAGGACAAAGAGAAGCATGGAAATTTTGACCTAATTATCTGGCTAGGGCCATACTTGATTCATGAAAAATGGGGACCATATTCATATATTGTTAAAGAACTCACTGGTGACATTCAAGAATTACCTATTCATGGATACTTCTTGAAGAGATACTTCTGTTAGAGGTATTTTTCTTTCCATGAGTAGTAGTTAGGGTTTGTACATATGTAAGTTTTTGTATAGGTGTGGTGTGTTCTTTCTTTGTCTCGAGTGGTTTCTGTAAGTAGGTTTTTCCCAATGCTCTCTGCATGTTGTTATTGTTGTTAAGTTTGTGATATGATCTCCCAACAATTCTAAGTTCTTGCATGGGCACAAGTTGCCCATCATCCCTAGACAGAGCCACTATTAGCCAAAATTTTCCATGTCTGCAAATTTGTATGAAATTTCCTTAATTTGGAAACTAGGTCTTTGTTCTTCATAGACTTTCAAAATTTGTTTTTCCTATGCCTAAAAACCCTACCCATGGTCTATTTTCATGTTACTTTTTCTCATGGAACTTAAGTCTCCTTTCTAGCACATAGTTTTTATTTCCTTTAGTTCACCAGGTCTCGTGATGTCTAAAGTGCTTAGTTTATTAATCTAGAGATCGGGTGGCTGAATAATTTTCAATGGTTGTCATATGATCTTATGATCTTTATGGTTAGTGTCTAAGCATCCAGGGATCTAGTTAGCGGTTAAGGATTGCTTCAGTCACCGAATCTCCAAATCAAGTGGTCAAGTATGCTAACATTCAAAGATTGAATGAGGGCTGGAGGTGTTGATTTGGATCAATGGCTGGCACTTGATCTCATATTAAAACTCAAGTCAAGACACCCATCCAAAAAATATGAGATTCCTTCAGTCGCATGATCTCTGAATATAATCATGGTCAAGGCTGGTTATAATTTTCCCTTTGCTGCTAGATCTCTAGATCAAACATGAGTTAAGTCAAAAGCTTGGTGACTCAGTTATAATCATAGATGGAGGATTAGATCAAGGGCTAGCATTTAATCTCAGAATATGACTAAGGTTAAGGAAAATATCTAGCGATTATGAGAATGCCTTTGATCACTTATTCTCTAGATTTAACCATAGTCAAGACTAACCTTCTAAGATCTAGAGATGCCTTTGGTCGCGTGATCTCGTGATGAGATGTGGGTTAATGTAAAGACTTAGAGACTCAGTAGTGTCCATTGATGTAGATGAGATAGGATGGTGGTCACTCATTCTCTAAATGAAACCATGAGTTAAAGAAAGATTCAATGACCACAAGATTTCTTATTGTCACGTGATTGCTATACTAAACCTGAGTTAAGATAAATGTTCAATGATCATGAAAAGCCTTTAGTCCCATGATCTCTGAATGATATATGGTTAATGTTATAAGTAGAAGTTGATGTTGCACCAAAAGATCGACCTGTTAATGCCCGATATAACCACCAGACTTGTAGAAGGCATAGGAGATAGTTAAGGCATGTCATGAATCACGAGGGGAGCGCTAAACATTTTTCCATCAATCTCCCCTTCAACATTTCCCAAGGGGATTCAAACCTATGACCAAGCTTTGATACCACTTGTTACATGTAGTAGTTGTTGTTGCACCAAAAGATCAACTTGTTAATGCCCAATACAACCACTAGACTTATAGAAGATAGAGGAGGCAGTTAAGCTGTGTCACCAATCTCGAGGGGAGCACTGACCATTTTTCCATTAGTTAAGAGACTTGGTATGGGTTAAATGACTGGTGGATTTGGTTGTAGGTGTGTTGACATGCTTCTTTCTGATTGGATGCTGAGGAATGATGTGGTTGCTTAATTTCAAAGACTAATTGTATCATCTTAAAATGGAAGCACTTCCATGTTAAGAGCATTTAGCCCTCTGACTAGGTGGTTTGGGGTCATATTAAGTGCCTTGATTGGGTCTTTGCATGTATTTGGCTTTCTCCCCACTTTCCACTTCTTCTTCGTGCTTGATTTCTCCATTCTAATTGAAATTAGGGTTAAGGTCTTAAGGACTTTCCTAATTTTCTCTCTTCCATGGCTCTATTTTATAGGTAAGGTTCAGAAATGAGACCTCCTAGTCCTTCATCACATCAAATGGGGGATTTTCTATCTGTTCCAGACACTGGGTCCTATTCTAACATCAAATCCTGCATCTCTCGCATCTCCTGGAACCTTTGTTGCAAAACCTAGCAAAGTTAGGGTCTGAGGTCAAAGTTGACCTTGACCCTGACTAGGTCAAGGTCAACCTCAAACCTGACCAGGTCAACATTGACCTTGACCTTGACCTCTTCCCGCTAGGATTTCAAATTTTCAACTGTCGATAGTTTGGCTTTGGGGATAATTATTTCTCTACCTCTGGGTCAGCTGTTTCAGGCTCCGAAATAGCAAATCCTTTAATTGTATTTAATCAAGGTATATTTTCTAAAGGTGAGGACCTGATTGGGATTTAATTTTTCAAGGTGGCCCATCTAGAGGAGTGTGCCCTAGATCACTATAAAAGGAGGCCTTCCTCTCTCATTTTGACATCAAGTTTTCTCAATCAAGTATCTAGAGCTCTCAAGTGCAAGCAAGTCTTCAAGCATTCAAGTGTTCAAGCATTCATCCATCAAGGAGATCCATTATTAGCCATTGAAGGATTCAATCTCTTTGGAGCCCCCTTGAAGATCCATCATTCTCCATCCATTCAAGCCTTTTCATATGCAAAGATCAAATCAAGATTGGTGTTGAAGATCAAAATACCATTGATTAGAGACATCTTGTCATCCATTGAAGCATTCTTACTTATGGATTTGAGGATTTGAATCCTCTTCAAGGACTTCAACATAAGCAAGGTGATTTGTTTGAATTACTTTGTTTATGCACTATACATTTCAATTCAATTTCAAGGTTAATTCCTAAATTGGGGTTTGACTAAGGCAAACCCCCCATAGAACCAAAAACCCCCATTTTCTTGTAGGTACAAATGCAAAATCTTGGATCTGAGAGTGAATTAGGATACTCTTTTCGGCAATCTTTCAGGATCTGCGAACAGAATCGGAATCAGACTTCAAATAAATAATGTGGTCTTTGACCTTTTAAAAGGTCAAAGTTGACCTGTGTGAATTTGGAGAAAAGATTTCTGGGTTTTGTCCACCTTGACATTTCCAGTCCAAAAGAGATGATGGAATCTTTAGAAAGTTCATACAGGAGCTAGAATCTAGCATTTTCGAGATCTGTCCTAATTCAAGGTTGGTATTTGCACTTCAATTATTTCAATTTCAAGTATAACACATTCTACCTAGGGAAACATCAGATTTATTATTTCTTTCATAGTCTCCATCAAATTGATCCAATTCTACATTAGCCTTTTAGGTTGATCAAATTGGACCTCCTTGTTGGGAATTTGGGTTTGAGAATAGATCTCATATTTCCCCCCCTAAAAACATATGAACGATATTGAACCCATTTTAACATCATTCATTTTGGTGAACCTTGTTAGAAATTTGGCTAATGTGGATGCATAGATGTTGTCAATATGGCAACATATGATCTCTATTGAGAGCACAGAATCTGGAATGCAAATATGGCAAGTTGAAGGAAGAAATTGTCTAAGTGTGGATACAGTGATCTTGACAAAGCACCCGATGAAGATTTAGTTGGCGACGTTCATTGGAGAAATATTTTTGTTTGTGCAGTTAACTAAAGCTTCTACAGAGTATGAGGATGCCCCATCTTAGTGCACATAAAGTTTGGAGTAGTACAGACAAAGTTATTTGAAGTTTACCAAAGACAGTTTTTGCAAACATAACAGTTTTGGAGACAGTATTAGCAAAAGAGTTAAGGGATTATTTTTTCTTATCAAAATAATGACTTAACATTATGAAGGGATGACATCCTAGATGTTTACTCTTGGATAAATATTTTGGAAGCTGACCATGTAAAGTTATTAGCTCTAATAACTCATATATTAGGCATACTTGAAATGTAATAAAGATATATGTGATGTGTAAAAAGAAAGAAAAGATAACTTGCGATAGTTGTATATTGTGATAGTAGCAAAGGCTATTGATGTGAAGTTGTAAGAAGTACCATATTATAGATAGAAACATTTTTTATTACCTATTTGGGCAGTGAGCTTAGTTGGTGATCAGGTTTTGTAATCTAACTCCTAATAGGGTTAAGGCTTCTAACAAGGCCTAAAGTCCTTTAACCAGGATAGATCTACCATATATTTTAAATTGACTCCTAAAAGGGTCTAGTAATCCTAACAAGATACTTTTGATTAGTGATCTTTGTGGGCACCATCCCTACCGGGGTTTTCCTTTGGCCAGGGTTTCCTCGAGAAGATATCATGTGTTATGAGTTCTTTCTATTTGCTGCTATGTTTGTTAATCAGCTTGATAATCTTTGTATGCACTAAAGTAATTTGTTATATCCATAAGTGGGAAAAAGAAAAAGTTTGTGAAATACTTATTCACCCCCCCTCTCAGTATTTCCTATTTCTAACAATTGGTATCAGAGCATAGTTACTCATAGAAGGAACATTCAGGGAAAGCTTAGCAGCTTGAGTAAGATCTCTATGGATATGGATCAACTTCAGAAGAATATTGAAGAAGCTCTTGAACAGATTGATATGCTTAATGATGAAAGAAACTCCTTAAGAAGAAAATATGAAGATGCAAAGAATGCTATTGACAAATTAAAAGGTAAGATTGAAGATCTGAAATCTGAAAAGAAATCTGATATGCTTGTTGAAGATTGTGATGAATTAGAAAAAGAAAATGAGATACTTAAGCATGAGTTGAAGATATTAAATCTGAAACTTAGCATGAAAGATGGAAATTTGAGATCTGATAATGAAAAATTGAAAATTGAGAATGAAGATCTGAGATCAAGACTTGAAAAGGAAATATCCGAATTTGAAAAAGTAAAAGTGCAGTATGTGGAACTTGAGAAGTATAATAAAATTGTGAAAGGTGAATTAAATCAATCTAAACAACAACTTCAAAGGCTATATTCAAATAGTGATAAGACTGGAAAACAAATTTCTTTTGAAGAACCATTCTTTGATAGGACTAGATTTGGATTTAGTATGTTTAGAACAATCCATGAAAGTAAGAAGCCAGATCTGAAGACATCTGAAAGTGTGGAGGAAATAAAGCTAGATGAGAACACATTGGAAGATCCGCCTAAAGAAGAACCACCTAGAGAGAAAGAAGAATCAAAGAAAAAGAATCAAAACAAGAAAAATCATCTAAAGGTATGCAAAGAGAATTCAAAGGTAGATGTTTTGCTTGTAATACTATTGGGCACATGAAGAGAGATTGCACATGTAAGCAATTTAAACCTCTTAATGGACATTGTTATAATTGTCATAGTTTTGGACACAGAGCTAATGAATGTAGAAGACCTAAAGTAATTTTGAATAATTATAATAGAATGATTGGGAACACTAACAATGCAGATAAGAAATCTATTGAAGAAATGAATCAAAGAAAAGTGGTAGTATGTTTTAGATGCAACAAAGTAAGACATATTGCTAGAAATTGCAGGTCACAGATTAACTAGCAAGGATAGAGATTTGGAAACAATGGAATCATTTGTTAGATATGCAACAAGTTTGGACACTTAGCAAGATTTTGCAGAATGAACAATGGAGGTTATCATCATAACCCTAACCCTAGGAACAATGCAAGAAGGAATGAAAATGCAGGAAACAAAGAGAAAGGTTGTTGTAGCAATAAAGATGAAGTAAAATTTGATAAAGGCACAGATCAAGGAGGTATAGTCAGCACTAAAAGTAGTCAGGAAGGTAATGTAACTAATTGTAAGGATGAATCTTTACTTGACCCTTCTTTAAGTACTTAAATTATGTAAGTTTCTATAATTTAGGACTTACGATTAGTGTAGATTAGGAATTTGAATGAGTTATGTTTTGTGCAGTTAGATATAGGTTTATTATGTTGTACTAATGCTATGGTTAAGTGCAAAAAATAAAATATTGTGTTTTGCGAGGTCACAGAAAGTTTTATGGTTACAAGTTTGTAGAATCAGCTTTTTGAGGTTTTAGCGGCAAAATGAATGAATGCGATGTCAGATCGAGTTAATGAGAAGTGTTATAAGGTCAAAATCAAATTTATCACGATTAAAAAGTGATTGAAAAGAGATTTGAAAGAAGAAAAAGCAAGTTGAGGATGATTTGAAGAAGTTTGGAAGCAGTTTGCAGCGACGATCATATCGAAACCCTAGATTTGCAAAGTTTAGCTATTTTTTGATCTCTAATCAGTTGATAAGATGGATATTTCTATGGTTCATAATGTTAAGGATAAGAATAGAACTAAGATTAAGAAAGAACTAGTAGAACCAGCTGAAATTGATAACAGTCTAGCACTATCATCTGTACTAGACGGAGTATTGCACATTGAGAATGTTAAAGGATATTTAGGTTGCAAGTTTGAAACTTTGGGAGATGCAGATTTTAGTGATGATTACAAGAAATTGTATAATCAAGACATGTTAGTTAAACCAGCTTATGGGCACCTAGAGAACAATGAAATTATCAAATATTCCATGAAGTATGAATTTAATGATGAGGAATGTACCAAGATCATTTTAAGTAGAATCCAGAATGCGAAATTTTGGATGGAGGATAGAGTTATTGATATAACTGCTGACCTAATTCATGATGTTATTGGATTATCAAAAGTTGGAGAGATTCCACTGAATGAAAAGAACATGAGAAAGATTGTTTTAGACAACACTGGATCTAGTTATAATGGTAGAGGAATTGTGATAAGTAAGATTAAGCAAGATGATGTTAGGTACCTTTGCAAGATCCTAACAACTAAATTCTATGGTAGTTCAAGGGAAGATGACATGGCTGCAGGAATGGTTCATGTAGCTTATCTTATGTGTATTGAGAAGAAACAAGTAGACCTATGTGAAATTTTGAAAATTCAGTTATTTGAGAACTTAGAAAAGATTAAGAAGGCGAAGTACACACAGTTTAGATTTTCATCTCTGATAACCTATATGTTTTTCCATATTTTGAGAATATTTCCTTCAAATTTGATTAGAGTGACAATGTGAACACAATGGAAAGAATAAACTCAGTCTACATGAAGCACCTTTTTGATAAAGTTTATAACAATGTGAAGCTTGTATTGAAGACTTTTTAGAATATTGTTAAGAACAAATCAAGGATTCCTCAATCCTTAGTTGAAAAGCATAAAGATGACATTTTTTTTATGGTAGACACTGATTTCACCTACATTGAAGTAGTTGAGCCTAGAATGGAATTCATAGACCCTCTTGGCTATGAAATATCTGAAGCAAAAATAGTAGGATATGTGAATAGATTGTTAAAGTCTGAGTTGGATGGTCATACAAATAGGTTTGGAACCTACGAAGAGAATTTCAACTTTGCAATAAGTTTAAGAGAAAAGAAGCAATCTAGTAAAAGAGTTGAATCTACTATGAAGAAGATATTGAAAGAATCAGGTATGTCAAGTCATGAGTTTGACATAGCTAAGAAGACTATAGAAGCCTTGAAGCTAAGTGAAAATCTTGTAATTTCAACTGAGGTATCTAGTGCAGATCCTGTTGATCCTATTGCAGTAAAGGTAAAAGTTGTTCAGTACCTGAAAAAGATGAAGGAGATAAATCTTTTTCTCCTATTCCTAGCAAAGGAGTAAAAGTGAGTGCAACAGGACCCGACAAGAGATAGAAAGTAATTGTACCACCTGTACCTAGAAATGTAGCAATAATTAAAGATGATGATGTAGTTTCAATCAAGAAGAAAACTTGGAAACCAAGAATTGAAAGAGTTGATGAAGATATATTGAAGCATGGAGACTTCACTAAGTTGAATAAATTCTATGATCTATATGGATCATTCGACAGATTGAATTTTGAAAATGCAATGATTACACATATGATTGTGACAAATAAGAAATTGAGCACTATTCATGGTAAAATCCTAGAAGATTTGTATAACAGACTTGTGAAGAGAAAATAGAGAGCACAAGAAGAGGACATAAAGATGAGAGAACATGTAATCAGATAGTTCTGTGAAGTTGAGGATGAAGATCATTTGAAGAGATTCTTGAAGTCTCTTGGAACTTTATTGAAAACTAAGAGAAGAACAATCCTAATAATGGGAGGCAAAAAGGAGGAAGTACTAAAAGAGACAGAGAAAGCAATAATGCAAGTTCTTGCAGATATAGTTGTAGGAAAGCAAGTTGAATCAGACCCCCAGCAGAAGCAATCAAAGGAACCGCATGCAGAGGAAGTTGGTATTGAAGAAGTTCCATCTTCTTCACATATCAATATTGGCAAAGAATCAATGGACATTGAAGGAACAAAAGTGACACTAGAGTCAGATGATGCAGTATTTCATGATCTAGGAAACATTGTTGACAATTTGGCTTTAGAAGAGCAAGAGAAGATTACAGAATTAGAAAAGGATACAGAGACAGTGGAAGCATTAGCTGTATCAGAATCAGTTCTAGCAGTACAAATAGTTAAAGGTAAACAAATTTTGACAGAGGTCACTACCCCTACTGCACCTGACAGTAAGAAGAGACAAATTGGTTCAATTTTTGAAGACCTTGGAAAAGAAGTTGAAGATGATGATCAGCTTGAGTTCATCTCATCTCTTAATAAAATTATTGGAAAGAATAAGAAGGTGAAGGACCTTGAAGGCAAAGTTAGAGTTTTGATAGAGAAACTTGAGAGTGTGATCAACACTAAGGTATCTGAATCGGATCCACTTGAGAAAGCTAAAACAGTAATAAACTCTTTTGACTCTGAATTTTCTAACTTAAAGGATATTGCTAGAATAAAAGTTCAGGAAGACTTTGAAGCAGAAATGCAACAAAATCTAAGTGTAAATATTCAAAATGATATTGGTAGTTTGGATGTATGCATAAAGAATTTGAGGAAACATTTTGAGACTTGAAAGAGTTTGTATATTCAATGCACAAAATCAGAAATCCTAACAATTGAAGAAGAGAAGAAGATTAGAGAGAAGACAGATGCAATTACAGCTGAAACAAACACCTTGTCAAGCCCAAATGTAAAGATAAGTTCTATAGAGAAGATCATAAGGAATTTAAATGATGAAATTAGAATGTTAGCAGAGGAGAAGAATAGAAAGATGCTTAGGATTAAATCTTGAGAGAGCACATCTCAATCAAGACCTCATTTGTTGAAGACCAAATTGAGCAGTGTCTTTCAGCAAAGACATCTTTTCAGAAGTTTAGCTTCAATTCCCTGCAAGCTTGTCAGACAGTAGCATAAGGATTGAGTACTCTACTCAATGTTGTTGAATCCATCAGGAAGGTATGGGAGAAAGATTTTGAATCATGGAAGTTAGATTTTGGTGACTGTGTTGCAAGCCTACCAGCTTTGCAATAGTTGATAACAAGGTATAAAGTTTTTTTTGAAATTTTTGTACACCCTATCTTTGTCATTGTTGTCAAAGGGGGAGAGATAGACGAAAATTGAATATATGTTGAGAAAGGATACTTATAGGGGGAGCTATTCCATGGAGTACAATATTGTATATGTTTTGTATAACTTTTGGCCACAATTTTGTGTAAATACTTTGAAGTTTTGTTTGCACACTTAGCCAATTTTCCCATATGTTGCCACCAATGACAAAGGGGGAGATTGTTGGAAATTTGGCTAATGTGGATGCATAGATGTTTTCATTATGGAAACATATGATCTCTATTAAGAGCATAGAATCTAGAATGCAAGTATGGCAAGTTGAAGGAAGAAATTATCTAAGTATGGATACAGTGATCCTAACAGAGCACCCGATGAAGATTTAGTTGGCGACGTCCACTGGAGAAATATTTTTGTTTGTACAGTTAACTAAAGATTCTACAGAGTATGAGGATACCCCATCTCAGTGCACATAAATTTTGGAGTAGTACGGACAAAGTTATTTGAAGTTTACCGAAGATAGTTTTTGCAGACAAAATAGTTTTGGAGATAGTATTAGCAAAAGAGTTAAGGGATTATTTTTGCTTGTCAAAATAATGACTTAACATTATGAAGGGAAGACATCCTAGATGTTTACTCTTGGATAAATATTTTGGAAGTTGACCATGTAAAGTTATTAGCTCTAATAACTCATATATTAGGCATACATGAAATGTAATAAAGATATATGTGATGTGTAAAAAGAAAGAAAAGATAACTTGTGATAGTTGTATATTATGATAGTAGAAAAGGATATTGATGCAAAGTTGTAAGCAATACCATATTACAGTTAGAAACATTTTATATTACCTGTTTGGGCAGTGAGCTCAGCTGGTGATCAAGTTTTGTAATCTAACTCCTAACAAGGTTAAGGGTTCTAACAAGGCCTAAAGTCCTTTAACTAGGATAGATGTACTATATATTGTAAATTGACTCCTAACAGGGTCCAATATCCCTAACAGGATACTTTTGATTAGTGATCTTTGTGGGTACCATCCCCACTGGGGTTTTCCCTTGGCCAGGGTTTCCTCGAGAACATATCATGTGTTATGAGTTCTTTCTATTTACTGCTACATTTGTTAATCATCTTGATAATCTTTGTATGCACTAAAGTAATCCATTATATCCATAAGTGGGCAAAAGAAAAAGTTTGTGAAATACTGATTTACCCCCCCCTCTCAGTATTTCCTATTTCTAACAAACCTAACTAGCTTACTCTCTTTCTTGTTGGTGTTAGATTTCCCTTTGTCTTATTGTGTGTGTTTGTGTGTGTGTTCACCTTCATCATTCATTTTGGTGAACCTGACATACTTACTCTCCTTTCTTTTATGGAATTGGATGCTTTATTGTGCTTTCCTTTTATGTTATTAGTATTAGATTTGTCCTTTGTGATTAATCTTGCATGCTAATTAGATTTCATATTCATGCTTTATGTGTTCTTAGTTTATTTCAGTTGCATTATATTGGTTTATGAGCTTTACTACTACTAGTCCTACTTATAACATTCCAGTTAGAAGAAGTCATAGACTCATGGGTGCCTTTGAGCCTGAATCTTCTCCTTCCCTTAGGATCCTTGATGATAACTTGATTCTTCATGATTCTAATCCTACTATGGAGCAAAAATATTCTCACTCATCTCATGATGAGGATGATGCTTTAAGGGTTCCTCCTAAACAAGTCCAAAAACATTCCACTGAACTTGATAAAATTGGTAATTGGCTTCTTCAAGAAAACCATAGTCAAGATTCTATTCAAGCTATAGAGGCTCTTAAGAAAGTTCTCTGTGATAGTGATCAAGGTGTTAACCTCTTGTGTCATATTAATCATCTTGTGCATTCCAATGTTAAACGTTTAACTCAAGAGGCTCAAGATTTAGGTTTCACTACTCCTATCACTAGTGTTGAACCTCCTTCTAATCCTCTACCTAGTATTCCTATCTATACTCCTCCTTTGGTGACTGTGATGGTTCCCTCTATTTCTATGAGTGTTCCTCCTATGTCCCTTCCTACATCACAACCTTCATACCATAATGTTCCTTTCACTTATTCCAATCTGCTTCCAACTGTAGTTCCTAGTGTTCCTCTAGTTGTATCTTCTATTCCTGTAGCTTTTTACACATTACCTAGTGTGTCTAATATTCCTACTCCTCCTATTTTCTCTAATGATTCAACAATCATTAGTTTGGCTCAAACTGTATCATCCTTACAACAACAACTTGCTTCCTTAACTCAAGACAAGTTTAGTATTCCTACATGTGACATGGGAAGTCCTTTGTCTTGGGATATTATTCAAACTCTTGTTCCTCAGCAAGTCGATATGCCTCATCTTGAGAACTATAATGGAAAAGGAGATCCTGATCATCATGTTAAAACATTCCAAATCCTTTATAGTGATTATGCTCATGACCATCGGATTGTAGCCAAACTATTTGCTAGAACCTTTCATGACAAGGCCGTACAATGGTATTGTTCCTTTCCTCCCTATTCATTTGATTCCTTCCCACAACTTGCTAATGCCTTTATTCAACAATTTCAAAATAATATTGGTCTGCAAGTGTCTTTGACTAATTTAATGCATTGTAAACAAAGTGCTAAAGAAAAATTGACTAAATTTATTGGTAGATTTAAGCATTTGCATGCTCAGATTTCCTATCTTGTTCTTGATATTGATATTCAACGAATGTTTATTTCAAATTTGCAAAAGGATATTAGAGATAAGATTCTACTTACTGAATTTAACTCTTTTCAAGAACTTTGTGTAGTGTTTCATCATTATCAATTACAAGTGAGCCAGTTTGAGAGCAACACTCCAATGGCTCCTATTCTAGTTGATAAGAGTGATGCTGCTCCTAATCCAAACAAGTTTAAAAAAGTCAACAACTATGTCAAGATAAACAAAAAAGTGAATGCAGTTGCTGATCAGGTTGTTGTTGCATCTCATAATGTCACTTCTACATCCACTCCTTTTCGATTAAATTGTACATTTACTCCTCTTTCTGAAACTTTACATGCTATTATGAATAGATTGTTAGCTACTAATATGATTACTTTACCTCCTATTCAACCTCTTTTACCTACTACGATTGCATCTAAATCTTTTGAACAAAATTCTTTTTGCCAATATCATTGTTAGAATGGTCATGATACTAAGAGATGTTATTCTTTAAAACAAAAGGTCTAAGATCTCATTGATGCTAAGGCTTTATCTATTGATAATCTGGATAGTAGTGGGAATCAATCTATTTCTCCTCCTAATCAAAACCTTCAAATCTATAAAAACCCTTTACCTACGCATGATACTAATACTATTGCTCAACCATCTGTTATGGAAATTGTATATGATTCAAAGATGGATGATCTTAATCATGTCGTTAATCAAGTGGAGCATGTTGCTAAGCCTATATCTCCACCTCAACCTTCACTTCAAGTTCTATTTCAACCTCAAGTTAAACCCAAACCTAAAGTGAAACCTCTACCTAAACCTCAAAAACAATTTAAGGATAAAAGACCTCAAGAAATTTTAATTACCTTTGATGACTTTGAGATTATTAAGGCTCCTGATGGTCACCTTTACATTGCTACTAGGGTTGCTCAGATACCTACTCATGGTTGTCTTATTGATCCTACCTCCTTAGTCAATTTTATCACTGAAGAAAATATTTTTATGAAAATCTTACAATGTGACTTCAATGATACATTAGATGTGTGGATTCAAACTTGTAATGGTTTTCTTTAACCATCATTTGGTTCTATTACTTTACCGGTTGACCTTTTTGGAAAAATTGTGAGCACTACCTTCATTGTGGTTCCTACTTTTGATCAATTTCAAGTTAAGCTAGGTTTGCCTTGGTTGACTACCATGCATGTTGTTTCTTAACCTATCCATAAGTTTCTTAAGTTCATTCATGATGGCAATGTGAAGATGATCAATCATAGTCTATATCAACCTTCTAGACCTAGAGATTATGTTGCTCTGGATTTATTTTGGCCTTCATTACCTAATTCATGTCCTCCTCGCCCTAATAATATTTTTCAATCATATCAAGCTTACAAGCATCATAAGATTCTTCAATTAAGCATACCTCCTATGGATCTTAATCATGGTCTTTTACCTACACCTTCGATACCTCCTTGAACTATGGCTTCTAGTTCTGTTAATCAAGTTCCTCCTACCCAACCTATCAAAGATTCTCCTATGGGTGATAATATTATTGATCTTCCTAAAGAACTTGTGAAGGATCCTGTGATTGTTCCACCTAGTTTGCAACCTATTTCAAATAAATCAAAATATAACCGATCTTCTAATGAACGTCAAAAAAAGCATCGTGCTCATGCTAAAGCTACAAGATCTCTACTTTCTATGGATACACCAATGCATAATGTATTAGAAGATGTTGTTACTAATAATGATGTTCACATGCATGATTATGATGATTCTATTAATATCTTAGATCCTATTTTGATTAATTTGGATGAAGAAGATACTCTTGATGATACTAATAATGTTAATGATGAATATGAGACTATTGACATTGACATTGATTTGCCAAATATGCTTTCATCTCAATTAACTCTTACACCTAGTATCAAACATTGTGATTCTCAAGAGGATCCTTATTTGGAATTGGCTATCATTCCTACAATATTAGATATAGTCCCTCTTGTGAGTTACCCACCTACCCTAAATGATATACAATGAGATGGGGAAAGTAGGTGAGAGGCTTGATCGGCTTGTCCTTCGTGGTATCTTTTTTGTGTGTTTGCCTATTGTACTATGCTTCTCCCATAATGTGATTGCTAAATGTTGTTAGATTCTTTTATACAATCCTTGTTACTTAGTTGGTACAAGGTAATGAAGAAATCAAAACTATTATAATAGTGTTATTGTTCATAAATGTTTTCTTGTGTAATCTGCTTGGATTCAAGATATGGTAGCACTAATTCTTTTTGGTCTCCATGTCATGGTCTGAAAAGATTCTCCTTCATATATCCTACGTGATCCTTCCTCCTTTGTGATTTTTGTTCTAATTTCTTTGGGGAATGATGTCAATTCATTTTCAATAATATCATATATATATTATCTTATGATCATACTGACCCCATGGTAGGTAGATCCCTTCCATTTTCTTTGTATGTTTTTGTGATATTTCCCTTGATTTGTCTTTGTCTGTGGGCATCCCGACATCGAAACGTAATCAATGGAGTTTTTTATGTTTCCATTAAAGCCATTGATCTTGTTAAAGTGATGAAGGGTGCTCCCCTTAATACCACAAACACATAACAAAAATAGAGAAACAACAACAATATGCAAGAACAAAAAATTGGCTTCTTATTATCTCCACAAATGTGGAATTACAAACTTTCAAAATTACAATATGCAAAGCCACATGGGCATTGCCTTACAATATTTTGTAGGACAAAGCCTCCAATTAATACCTAAATCTACTACCCAGAACTGCCCTAGACAACACTACGAGCCTTCTTTATATAGGCATTTTCCACCGCCCGAGAAGGTTCCAAAAATTTAGCCCTTAGGACATACAAAACTTACAATTATTTTATTTTTCAATTTATTACATCAGATTCGGCTCAAAATAAATTTTGAAACCTGAACAAAAATTTTGAAGGAAAATTATTTTGTGCCATTTCAAGTGACCCGACTTCTAGAGACCATAAGTCATCACCAGTTGACCTGATTGACTATTATAACCCCATTTCGGAAAGGCCACAAAGTGCTCTATAGGCTTGACTTATGCAAGCACCTATCACCCAAATTTTTGACCTCATCTAGGGCCTCTAAAGCCTTCAAAACTAAGTACAAAGTTTTTGTACCCTGCTGCCAATACCGAAAATCTTTAATATCTTCAAAACTAGACCTGATCTAGCCATGAAACTTTACTAGCAAGCTGATATGACTGAGATGAACCTCCACATGTAAAATCAAAATATCCTGATATCGTATGACCAACTTACTAAAAATATCAAGTTTCAATAAATAGCAGCTTTGCACAAGATATCCCTTATTGAATAAAAAAACAAAAATATTTTTGGGTGATGCAAGATTGCTCTTACGCGCAAGATGCTCCTGCATCAAACACCTGGGGTAATTTGAGAAGTGACCCCATCATGTCTTAGGTGTGTAGAGGAAAATGAAGGTGGTTAACCTCCTCTTTTGTCACCAATGATGAATCTTCAACAGGTCATCCTTTCCACTTGACCAGATATTCTTCATGTCTTGTTCCTTGTGCTTCTCCCAACATGACTATCTAGTATATCCTCAATCTCTTTGGTATCTAAACTAGTTGCTGGAATACTCCACTATGCTATTGTGATCTCATCTTCAACACCTCCCTCATGATACTCTGTCAGATCTAAAATGTTAAACACTGGTGAAATATTCAGCTCAATAGGCAATTCTACTTCATATGCATTTCCTGAATCATGCTTCTTCAGTATTTTACATGGTCCAAACTTCTTCATTTTCAATTTTTTATATGTACCAACTGGAAATCAATCCTTCCACAAATGAACCATGACTTCATCTCCAACCTAAAATTCCTTATGCCTCCTTTTGTTCATCTACCTTAGCCTTATATGATGCATTCATCTTGGTAATATGCTTCCTCACCTTTGCATGGATGTCCTTCAAATGTTTTGCAAAATCCTCAGCTTCAGCACTACTTATTTCTCTTTTATCTATCTTTCTCAACTCAGATACATTTCTTGGACTACTCCCATATACAATCTGGAATGGTGATTTACCAGTGCTCCTATTGATAGAATTATTATATGCAAATTTTTCCTGTGGTAAAGTCAAATCCCATCCTGTTGGCTTATCTCCAACCAAACATCTCAACAAATTTCCCAAACTCCTATTCACCATCTCTGTCTATCCATCAGTCTGTGGATGATGTGATGAACTAAACTTCAAATCTATCTTCAACTTCTTCCACAATGTATGCCAGAAATATCCAATGAACTTAGTGTCCCTATCTGAAACTATACTCTTTGGAAAACCATGTAGTCTCACCACTTCTCTAAAAAATAAATCCACTACATGAACAACATCATTAGTCTTCTTGCAGGGAATAAAAAGTGTCATCTTTAAAAATCTATCAACTACCACAAAAATTGAATCATGTCCCTGCTGTGTCCTTGGTAAACCAAGAACAAAGTCCATATTGATATCCTCCCAAGGCTTCTTTGGTATAGGTAATGGCTGATACAACCCTATATTCTACTTCATTCCTTTTACCATCTCACATACTCTCCAACTCTATACAAACTTCTTGACATCTTGCTACAACTGTGGCCAATAATAATTCTCACTAACCAAAGCAAGGGTTTTATCATGACCAAAATGTCCAGCCAATCCTCCGCTATGCCTCTCCTTGATCATATTCTCCCTCATAGAACTTTGTGGAATGCACAACTGACTCCCTATGAATAGCATATCATCCTGGATGATAAAATCCAGCCACTTCATTTTGTCTAGAGTAATAGGTCCTTTACAAGCTTTCCAAGCTTCACCAAAATCAGGATCCTCTGGATACAAATTCTTGAGTTCCTTGAACCCAACCACTTTAATCTACATTTTTGTCAGCAATAGGTGCCTTCTTCTAAGAACATCTACAACCCTATTAGACTTTCCACTCTTGTGTTTCAAAACAAATTTGTAACTTTGAAAAAACTCAACCCATTTCAAATGCCTTTGATTCTACTTTCCTTGACTATTCAAATATTGCAAAGCTTGATGATCAGTATACAAAACAAACTCCTTAGGAAGTAGATATTGTCTCCACTTCTTCAATGTATGAACTATAGCATTAAATTCCTGATCATAAACATAATACTTTCTCTTGGCATCATTCAACTTCTCACTAAAATAAGCAATAGGTTTACCTTCTTGGCTCATAACAGCTCCTATTGTAGTACCACTAGCATCACAATCTACTTTAAACACCTTATTAAAATCTAGAAGTGCTAAAAGAGGTTGTTCTCTAACTTTCTATTTCAACAGTTTAAAACTCTTATCTACCCCATTAGTCCACTTGAACTCTTTTCTATCCCCTCTCATTGTTTTAGTCAAGGGTCCACAAATACTGCTAAATTTTTTGATAAACTTTCTATAAAAGCTAGCCAAACCATGAAAAGATCTTACCTCAGTAGCACTCCTTGGAGTAGGCCATTCAAGGATAGCCTGTACTTTCTCTAGGTCCATTTTTAGACCTTCTGCTAAAACTACAAATCCCAAATACACTAACTGTTTCTTCACAAAACTGCACTTCTTCAAATTAATCAACAATTTCTCATCTCTCAACTTCTCAAACACCATATAAATATGCATCATATGCTATTCCAATGTCTTAGTAAAGATCAAAATATCATCTAGGTACACAATGACAAACTTACCTAGAAATTCTTTCAGAACATCGTTCATGAGCCGCATGAAAGTGCTCGGTGCATTGGTTAGCCCAAAAGGCATGACTAACCACTGATATAGTCCTTCCTTTGTCTTGAAGGTAGTCTTCCATTCATCTCCTTCTCTGATCTAAATCTGGTGATATCCACTCTTCAGATCTATCTTTGAGAAATACACAACTCCACTCAAACAATCCATAATATCATCCATTCGTGACAATGGAAACCTATACTTGATTGTGATCTTTTTTATTGCTCTGGAATATATACACATCCTCCATTCTCCCTTCTTATTTAGTGCTAATAGTGCTAGTATAGCACATGGACTCAGGCTCTCCCAAATCAATCCCTTCTGTAACAACTCATGTACTTGTCTATTCAACTCTTCACTTTCTACTAGTGTCATTCTGTGTGCTGCCTTGTTTGGAAAACTGGTTCTTGGAATCAAATCCATCTGATGGCTAATCTTCCTTACCATTGGTAATCCATTAGGTACATTATTAGATACAATATCCTAAAACTCATTCAACAAATTTGCAACCTCTATAGGTACATCCTCTACTTCTTCTTTACCAGCTTTTGGAATTAAAGAAAAACACACATGCTCATGCCTCATACCATCTAGGAATTTTCTTCCATCAACAAATTTTATTCTTGCATTACCACATACCTTTTCGTTGGTCTCATTCAATGGCTTTAGCTTATGTCGCACTCCATCCTTTGTCAGGGAATAGGTATTTACACAACCATCATGTACATCACATCTGTCAAACTACCATGGTCTACCCAAAAACATATGACATGCATCCTTAGATATGATATCACATAGTACCTCATCTTGGTACCTACTGATCTTGAACTTTACCAGGCATTGTTCATTGACCATGACCTTGCGGTCATCCTGCACCCAGGCAATCCAATATGGATGTGGGTGTTTCTATCACTTGAGCTTCAACTTTGTCACCATCTCTTTTAACACCAAATTTTTAGTGCTTCCACTCTCAATAATCACATCACAACAGATTTCCCACACACTTGCATCTATTGTGAAATAGGCTCCTCCTTTGTTTAGGTTCATTCTCACCACTCAACAGGACTCTTCTGTTAATCAACATTTCTCCTCTTTCAACATTTTTTGAATCTGATGATCTGACATATTCATCTACATGTGCAAATCTGGCCTGGCCTTCATTCCTCCTATCTATACTTCCTTGGTGTTGAGGACATTCAAATGCCCTATGACCTTCTTCTCCATAATGAAAACATGTTCCACGAAAGCCTCATCTTCCTGAACCTTGTCCTCTTCCTCTTCCTCTCTGATCTCTATTATTCTGATCTTGGAAATGATTGGAATTGTTTACTCTCTAATTTTGACTGCTACTAGCCTCATCCTTCTTTTTTGGATCTTCATTTCAGCCTCCATATGACTATCCACCAGATCATCCACAAAGACTTCTTCCATTTTATCTTCTCTCAAACTTCTTGTTCAAATTTTCCTTTTAGGGAAAACTGGTATGCCTCTTCAATACTGTTCATTCAAACCAAATTCAACTCCTCCTGAATGCTTGGCCTCAACCCATTAAGGTAACGAGAAACCTTCTCCTTATTAGCTTCCACATGGCCTGTTCTGATGAGGATTCGATAGAACTCCTCTGTATACTCCTGATTAGATCTTCCTTCTTGATTCAAACTTTGCATCTTCTTTAGTAGGTCAAGCTCATAATCAATAGGAATGAACTACCACTTCAATTTATCGACCATCCAATCCCTTCTTTTGATTTTATCTTTCCCTCTTCTATTTCACTCCAATTGAATCTCTTGCCACCAGATCTTCCCATGACCTTTCAGTCTGGCCTTCGTGGATTTGACCCTATTAGGATCCTCAATATCTTCATACTCAAAATATTCTTCACATTCATTGATCTAGTCGATCAATTCTTTTGGGTTAAGATTTCCTAAAAATGCAGGAACCTCAATCTTAGGTCTTTTTCCGATCTTGGAAATCACCCAAAAAAGCCATTCTTCTTCTCAATTCAAAATTTGGCCTTCTTCTTCTTGATCATCATTTCCTTCTTTGGCTTCATCCTTAGTTTCATCTCTGACATTAAGATTTATTCCTCTGTGAATCTCTTCTTGCAATGCTTGCACGTGTCTTTCGAGTGCACTAACCTTAGGTGTTACAACACCAGGTCTTCCACCATGTTCCCTTCATGGAGGCATTTTTGTGATGCGCATTGAAACCCTAACCATGATCTTGGTGCAAACTGCCTCACAGTCAGTGATCTATTTACACTTAGGAACTCCTACTCTGATACCACTTGATGAAAGGTATTCCCCTTAATACCACAAACACATAACCGAAATAAAGAAACAACAACAATATGCAAGAACATAAAATTGGCTTCTTATTATCTCCACAAATGTGGAATTACAAACCTTCAGAATTACAATATGCAAAGCCACATGGGCATTCACTTACAATATTCTGTAAGACAAAGCCTCAAATCAATACCCAGATCTACTACCTGAAACTGCCCTAGACAACACTACGAGCCTTCTTTATATAGGCATTTTCCACTACCTGAGAATGTTCCAAAAATTTAGCCCTTAGGGCTGACCAAACTTAGAATTATTTTATTTTTCAATTTATTACATCAGAGTTGGCTCAAAATAAATTTTGAAACTCAAACAAAAATTTTGGAGGAAAGTTATTTTCTGCCATTTCAGGTGACCCAAATGCCAAAGACCATAAGTCATCACCAGTTGACCCGATTGACTATTATAGCCCCATTTTGGAAAGCCAACGAATTAATCTACATGCTTGACTTGTGCAAGCGCCTGTCACCCAAATTTTTGACCTCATTCGGGGCCTCTAAAGCATTCAAAACTGAGTTCAAAGTTTTTGTACCCTGCTACCAATACTGAAAATCTTCAATATCTTCAAAATTGGACCTGATCTAGCCATGAAACTTTACTAGTAGGCTGATATGAGTAAGATGAACCTCCACATGTAAAATTAGAACATTCCAAGATCGTATGACCAACTTATTAAAAATAGCAAGTTTCCATAAATAATAGCTCTATATAAGATAGCCCTTATTGAATACAAAAATAGAAATATTTTTGGGTGATGCAAGATTGCTCTTTCACCCAGGATGCTCGTGCATCAGACACCCGGTGTAATTTGAGAAATGACCCCGTCACATCTCAGGTGTGTAGAGGAAAACCAAGGTAGTTAACCTTTACCTTTGTTAGCCATCATAAATCTTCAACAGGTCATCCTTTCCACTTGACCAGATATTCTTCATATGTCTTGTTCCTTGTGCTTCTACCAACATGACTATCTAGTATATCCTCAATCTCTTTGGTATCTGAACTAGTTGCTGGAATACTCCACTGTGCTATTGTGATCTCATCTTCAACACCTCCCTCATGATACTCTGTCAGATGTAAAATGTTAAACACTAGTGAAATATTCAGCTCAGTAGGCAATTCTACTTCATATGCTTTTCCTGAATCATGCTTCTTCAGTATTTTACATGGCCCAAACTTCTTCATTTTCAATTTTTTATATGTACCAATTGGAAATCACTCCTTCCGCAAATGAACAATGACTTCATCTCCAGCCTGAAATTCCTTATGCCTCCTTTTTTCATCTGCCTTAGCATTATACTATGCATTCATCTTCGTAATATGCTTCCTCACCTCTGCGTGGATGTTCTTCAAATGTTCTGCAAAATCCTCAACTTCAACACTACTTATTTCTCCTTTATCTATCTTTCTCAACTCAGATGCATTTCTTGGACTACTCCCATATACAATCTGGAATGGTGATTTACCAGTGCTCCTGTTGAAAGAATTATTATATGCAAATTCTGCCTATGGTAAAATCAAATCCCATCCTGTTGGCTTATCTCCAACCAAACATCTCAACAAATTTCCCAAACTCCTATTCACCAACTCTATCTGTCCATCAGTCTGTGGATGATGTGATGAACTAAACTTCAAATCTATCTTCAACTTCTTCCACAATGTATGCCATAAATATCCAATGAACTTAGTGTCCCTATCTAAAACTATACTCTTTGGCAAACCATGTAGTCTCACCACTTCTGTGAAAAATAATTCCACTACATGAACACCATCATTAGTCTTCTTGTAGGGAATAAAATGTTTCATCTTTGAAAATCTGTCAACTACCACAAAAATTGAATCATGTCCCCGCTGTGTCCTTTGTAAACCAAGAACAAAGCCCATACTGATATCCTCCCAAGGCTTCTCTGGTAGAGGTAATGGCTGATACAACCCTATATTCTGCTTCACTCCTTTTGCCATCTCACATACTCTAGAACTCTGTACAAACTTCTTGATATCTTGCTACAACTGTGGCCAATAATAATTCTCACTGACCAAAGCAAGGGTTTTATCACGACCAAAATGTCTAGCCAATCCTTCACTATGCTTCTCCTTGATGATATTATCTCTAATTGAATTTCGTGGAATTCACAACTGACTCTGTCTAAATAACATATCATCTTGGATGATAAAATCCAACCACTTCATTCTATTTAGAGTAATAGGTTCTTTACAAGCTTTCCAATCTGCACCAAAATCAGGATCCTCTGGATACAAATTCTTGAGTTCCTTGAACCCAACCATTTCAATCTGCATTTTTTCAGCAATAGTTGCCTTCTGCTAAGAGCATCTACAACCTTGCTAGACTTTCCACTCCTATGTTTCAAAACAAATGTGTAACTCTGCAAAAACTCAACCCATTTCAAATTCCTTTGATTCAACTTTCCTTGACTATTCAAATATTAGAAAGCTTGATGATCAGTATACAAAACAAACTCCTTAGGAAGTAGATAGTGTCTCCGCTTCTTCAATGCCTGAACTATAGCATAAAATTCCTGATCCTAAATAGAATACTTTCTCTTGGCATCATTCAACTTCTCACTGAAATAAGCAATAGGTTTACCTTCTTGGCTCATAACAGCTCCTATTGTAGTACCACTAGCATCACAGTCTAGTTGAAACACCTTATTCAAATTTGGAAGTGCTAAAATAGGTTGTTCTCTAACTTTCTATTTCAATAGTTTAAAACTCTTATCTGCCCCATCCACTTGAACTCTTTTCTATCCTGTCTTATTGTTTTAGTCAAGGGTCCACAAATACAACTAAAATTTATGATAAACTTTCTGTAAAAGCTAGCCAAACCATGAAAAGTTTTTACCTCAGTAGCACTCCTTGGAGTAGGCCATTCAAGCATAGCTTGTACTTTCTCTAGGTCCATTTTTAGACATTCTCCTAAAACTACAAATCCCAAATACACTAACTCTTTCTTCACAAAATTGGACTTCTTCAAATTAATCAACAATTTTCCATCTTTTAGTTTCTCAAACAACATACGAATATGCATCATATGCTTTTCTAATGTCTTACTAAAGATCAAAATATCATCTAGGTACACAATGAAAAACTTACTGAAAAATTCTTTCAGAACCTCATTCATGAGCTGCATGAAAGTGTTCGGTGCATTGGTTAGCCCAAAAGGCATGACTAACCACTCATACAGTCCTTCCTTTGTTTTGAAGGCAGTCTTCCATTCATCTTCTTCTCTGATCCGAATCTGGTGATATCCACTCTTCAGATTTGTCTTTGAGAAATACACAACTCCACTCAAACAATCCATAATATCATCCATTCATGGCAATGGAAACCTATACTTGATTATGATCTTGTTTATTGCTCTAGAATCTGTACACATCCTCCATTCTCCATTCTTCTTTGGTGCTAATATGTTAGAAATAGGAAATACTAAGAGGGGGGGTTGAATCAGTATTTCACAAACTTTTTCTTTTGCCCACTTATGGATATAACAGATTACTTTAGTGCATACAAAGATTATCAAGCTAATTAACAAACATAGTAGTAAATAGAAAGAACTCATAACACATGATATGTTCTCGAGGAAACCCTGGCCAAGGGAAAACCCTAGTGGGGATGGTACCCACAAAGATCACTAATCTAAAGTATCCTGGTAGGGATATTGGACCCTGTTAGGAGTCAATTTACAATATATAGTAGATCTATCCTGGTTAAAGGACTTTAGGCCTTGTTAGAAGCCTTAACACTGTTAGGAGTTAGATTACAAAACCTTATCACCAGCTGATCTCACTGCCCAAATAGGTAATACAAAATGTTTCTGACTATAATATGGTACTACTTACAACTTCACATCAATAGCCTTTCCTGCTATCACAATATACAACTATCGCAAGTTATCTTTTCTTTCTTTTTACACATCACATATTTTTCATTACATTTCAAGTATGCCTAATATATGAGTTATTCGAGCTAATAACTTTACATGGTTGGCTACCAAAATCTTTATCCAAGAGTAAACATCTAGGATGTCATCCCTTCATAATGTTAAGTCATTATTTTGACAAGCAAAAATAATCCCTTAACTCTTTCACTAATACTGTCTCCAAAACTGTTCTGTCTGCAAAAACTATCTTCGGTAAACTTTGAATAAATTTCTCCGTACTACTCCAAACTTTATACGCACTGAGCTGAGGTATCTGCATACTCTATAGAAGCTTTAGTTAACTATGAAAACAAAAATATTGCTCCAGTGAATGTCGCCAACTAAATCTTCATCGGGTGCTCTGTGAGGATCACTGTATCCATACTTAGACAATTTATTCCTTCAACTTTCCATACTTGCATTCCAGATTCTGTGCTCTCAATAGAGATCATATGTTTCCATACTGACAACATCTATGCATCCACATTAGCCAAATTGACAACAATCTCCCCCTTTGTCATTGGTGGCAACATATGGGAAAATTGGCTAAGTGTGCAAACAAAACTTCAAAGTATTTACACAAAATTGTGGCCAAAAGTTATACAACACATATAGAATATTGTATTCCATATAATAGCTTCCCCTATGAGTATCCTTCCTCATAATATATTCAATTTTCTGCTATCTCTCCCCCTTTGACAACAATGACAAAGATAGGGTGTACAAAATTTTTTTAAAAAAACTTTATACCTTGTTATCAGTTATTGCAAAGCCAGTAGGCTTGCAACACAGTCACTAAACTCTGACTTTCATGATTCAAAATCTTTCTCCCATACCTTCTTGATGGATTTAGCAACATTGAGTAGAGTACTCAATCCGTATGCTGCTGTCTAACAAGCTTGCAGGGAATTGAAGCTAAACTTATGAAAAGATGTCTTTGCTGAAAGACACTGCTCAATTTGGTCTTCAACAATTGAGGTCTTGATTGAGATGTGCTCTCTCAAGATGTTAATCTTGAACATCTTTCTATTCTTCTCCTCTGCTAACATTCTAATTTCATCATTTAACTTCCTTATGTTCTTCTCTACAAAACTTATCTTTACATTTGGGCTTGACAAGGTGTTTGTTTCAGCTGTAATTGCATCTATCTTCTCTCTGATCTTCTTATCTTCTTCAGCTGTTAGGATTTCTGATTTTGTGCATTGTATATACAAACTCTTTCTAGTCTCAAAATGTTTCCTCAAATTCTTTATGCATACATACAAACTACCAATATCATTTTGAATATTTACACTTAAATTTTGTTGCATTTCTGCTTCAAAGTCTTCCTGAACTTTTATTCTAGCAATATCCTTTAAGTTAGAAAATTCAGAGTCAAAAGAGTTTATTACTATTTGAGCTTTCTCAAGTGGATCTGATTCAGATACCTTAGTGCTGATCACACTCTCAAGTTTCTCTATCAAAACTCTAACTTTTCCTTCAAGGTCCTTCACCTTCTTATTCTTTCCAATAATTTTGTTAAGAGATGTGATGAACTCAAGCTAATCATCATCTTCAACTTCTTTTCCAAGGTCTTCAAAAATTGAACCAATTTGTCTCTTCTTACTGTTAGGTGCACTAGGGGTAGTGACCTCTGTCAAAATCTGTTTACCTTTAACTGTCTAAACTGCTAGAATTGATTCTGATACTACTGGTGCTTCCACTGCCTCTGTATCCTTTTCTGATTCAATAATCTTCTCTTTCTCTTCTAAAGCCAAATTTTCAACAAGGTTTCCTAGATCATGAAATACTGCATCATTTGACTCCAGTGTCACTTTGTTTCCTTCAATGTCCATTGATTCTTTGCCAATATTGATATGTGAAGAAGATGGAACTTCTTCAATACCAAATTCCTCTACATGTGGTTCCTCTGATTGCTTCTGATGAGGGTCTGATTCAACATGCTTTTTTGCAACTATATCTGCAAGAACTTGCATTACTACTTTCTCTGTCTCTTTCTGTACTTCCTCCTTTTTGCCTCCCATTATAAGGATTGTTCTTCTCTTAGTTCTCAATAAAGTTCCAAGAGACTTCAAGAATCTCTTCAAATGATCTTCATCCTCAACTTCACAGAACTGTCTGATTACATGTTCTCTCATCTTTATGTCCTCTTCTTGTGCTCTCTATTTTCTATTCACAAGTTTGTCATACAAATCTTTTGGGATCTTATCATGAATAGTGCTAAGTTTCTTATCTGTCACAATCATATGTGTAATCATTGCATTTTCAAAATTCAATCTGTCAAATGATCCATATAGATCATAGAATTTATTCAACTCAGTGAAGTCTCCATGGTTCAATATATCTTCATTAACTCTTTCAATTCTTGGTTTCCAAGTTTTCTTCTTGTTTGAAACTACATCATCATCTTTAATTACGGCTACATTTCTAGGTACAGGTGGTACAATTACTTTTTGTCTCTTGCCGGGTCCTGTTGCACTCACTTTTACTCTTTTGCTAGGAATAGGAGAAAAAGATTTATCTCCTTCATCTTTTTTCAGGTACTTCAACTTTTACCTTTACTGCAATAGGATCAACAGGATCTGCACTAGATGTCTCAAGTGAAATTACAAGATTTTCACTTAGCTTCAAGGCTTCTGCAGTCTTCTTAGCTATGTTAAACTCATGACTTGACATACCTAATTCTTTAAGTATTTTCTTCATAGTAGATTGAACTCTCTTACTAGATTGCTTCTTTTCTTTCAAACTAATTGCAGAGTTGAATTTCTCTTCATAGGTTCCAAACCTATTTGCATGACCATCCAACTCACACTTTAACAATCTATTCACATATCCTACTATTTCTGCTTCAGATATTTCATAGCCAAGAGGGTCTATGAATTCCATTCTAGGCTCAACTACTTCAATGTAGGTGAAATTAGTGTCTACCATAAAACAAATGTCATCTTTATGCTTTTCAACTAAGAATTGAGGAATCCTTGATTTGTTCTTAACAATATTCTGAAAAGTCTTCAATACAAGCTTCACACTGTCATTAACTTTATCAAAATGGTGCTTCATGTAGACTGAGTTTATTATTTCCATTGTGTTCACATTTTCACTCCAATCAACTTTGTAAGGAAATCTTCTCAAAATATGGAAAAACATATAGGTTATCAAAGATGAAAACCTAAACTGTGTGTACTTAGCCTTCTTAATCTTTTCTAAGTTCTCAAATAACTGAATTTTCATAATTTCACATAGGTCTACTTTTTTCTTCTCAATACACATAAGATAAGCTACATGAACCATTCATGTAGCCATGTCATCTTCCCTTGAACTACCACAAAATTTAGTTGTTAGGATCTTGCAAAGGTACCTAACATCATCTTGCTTAATCTTACTTATCACAATTCCTCTACCATTATAACTAGATCCAGTGTTGTCTAAAACAATCTTTCTCATGTTCTTTTCATTCAGTGGAATCTCTTCAACTTTAGATAATCCATTAACATCATGAATTAGGTCAGTAGTTATATCAATAACTCTATCCTCCATCCAAAATTACCCATTGTGGATTCTACTTAAAATGATCTTGGTACATTCCTCATCATTAAATTCATACTTCATGGAATATTTGATAATTTCATTGTTCTCTAGGTTCCCATAAGCTGGTTTAATTGACATGTCTTGATTGTACAATTTCCTATAATCATCACTAAAATTTGCATCTCCCAAAGTTTCAAACTTGCAACCTAAATATCCTTTAACATTCTCAATGTGCAATACTCTGTCTGGTACGGATGATAGTGCTAGACTGTTATCAATTTTAGTTGGTTCTACTAGTTATTTCTTAATCTTAGGTCTATTCTTATCCTTAACATTATGAACCATAGAGAAATCCATCTTATCAACTGATTAAAGATCAAAAAATACCTCAACTTTGCAAAACTAGGGTTTTGGTATGATCGTCACTGCAAACTGCTTCCAAACTTCTTCAAATCATCCTCAACTCACTTTTTCTTCTTTCAAATCTCATTTCAATCACTTTTTAATCATGATAACTTTTATTTCAACCTTATAACACTTCACATTAACTCGATCTAACATCACATTCATTCATTTTACCACTAAAACCTCAAAAAGTTGATTCTGCAAACCTGCATCCATAAAACTTTCTGCGACCTCGCAAAGCATAATATTTTCTTTTGTAGACTTAACCATAGCATTAGTACAACATAATAAACCTATATCTAACGGTTCAAAACTTAACTCATTCAAATTCCTAATCTACACTAATCCTAATTTCTAAACTATAGAAACTTACATAATTTAAGTACTTAAAGAAGGGTCAGGTAAAGATTCATCCTTACCATTAGTTACATTACCTTCCTGACTACTTTTAGTGTTGACTATACCTCCTTGATCTCTTCCTTTATCAAATTTTACTTCATCTTTATTGCTACAACAATCTTTCTCTTTGTTTCCTGCATTTTCATTCCTTCTTGCATTGTTCCTAGGGTTAGGGTTATGATGATAACCTCCATTGTTCATTCTGCAAAATCTTGCTGAGTGTCCAAAATTGTTGCATATCTGAGAAATGATTCCATTGTTGCCAAATCTCTGTCCTTGCTTGTTAATCTGTGACCTGCAATTTCTCGCAATATGTCCTACTTTGTTGCATCTAAAACATACTACCACTTTTCTTTGATTCATTTCTTCAATAGATTTCTTATCTGCATTGTTAGTATTCCCAATCATTCTATCATAATTATTCAAACTTGCTTTAGGTCTTCTACATTCGTTAGCTTTGTGTCCAAAACTATGACAATTATAACAATGTCCATTAAGAGGTTTAAATTGCTTACCTGTACAATCTCTCTTCATGTGCCCAATAGTATTACAAGCAAAACATCTACCTTTGAATTCTCTTTGCATTCCTTTAGATGATTCTTCCTATTTTGATTCTTCTTGCTTTGATTCTTCTTTCTCTCTAGGTGGTTCTTCTTTAGGTGGATCTTCCAATGTGTTCTCATCTAGCTTTATTTCCTCCACACTTTCAGATGTCTTCAAATCTGGCTTCTTACTTTCATGGATTGTTCTAAACATACTAAATCCAAATCCAATCCTATCAAAGACTGGTTCTTCAAAAGAAATTTGTTTTCCAGTCTTATCAGTATTTGAATATAGCCCTTCAAGTTGTTGTTTAGATTGAGTTAATTCACCTTTCACAATTTTATTATACTTCTCAAGTTCCACATACTGCACATTTACTTTTTCAGATTCAGATGTTTCCTTTTCAAGTCTTGACCTCAAATCTTCATTCTCAAGTTTTAATTTTTCATTATCAGATCTCAAATTTCCATCTTTCATACTAAGCTTCAGATTTACTATCTTCAACTCATGCTTAAGGATCTCATTTTCTTTTTCTAATTCATCACAATCTTCAACAAGCATATCAAATTTCTTTTTAGATTTCAGATCTTCAATCTTACCTTTTAATTTGTTAATAGCATTCTTTGCATCTTCATATTTTCTTCTTAAGAAGTTTCTTTCATCCGTAAGCATATCTATTTGTTCAAGAGCTTCTTCAAGATTCTTCTAAAGTTGATCCATATCCATAGAGATCTTACTCAAGTTGCTAAGCTTTCCTTGAATGTTCCTTCTCTGAGTAATTGTGCTCTGATACCAATTGTTAGAAATAGGAAATACTGAGAGGGGGGGTGAATCAGTATTTCACAAACTTTTTCTTTTGCCCACTTATGGATATAATAGATTACTTTAGTGCATACAAAGATAATCAAGCTAATTAACAAACATAGCAGTAAATAGAAAGAACTCATAACACATGATATGTTCTCGAGGAAACCCTGGCCAAGGGAAAACCCCGGTGGGGATGGTACCCATAAAGATCACTAATCAAAAGTATCTTGTTAGGGATATTGGACCCTGTTAGGAGTCAATTTACAATATATAGTAGATATGTCCTGGTTAAAGGACTTTAGGCCTTGTTAGAAGCCTTAACCCTATTAGGAGTTAGATTACAAAACCTAATCACCAGTTGAGCTCACTAACCAAATAGGTAATACAAAATGTTTCTGACTACAATATGGTACTACTTACAACTTCACATCAATAGCCTTTGTTGCTATCACAATATACAACTATCGCAAGTTATCTTTTCTTTCTTTTTACACATCACATATTTTTCATTACATTTCAAGTATGCCTAATATATGAGTTATTAGAGATAATAAATTTACATGGTCAGCTACCAAAATCTTTATCCAAGATTAAACATCTACGATGTCATCCCTTCATAATGTTAAGTCATTATTTTGACAAGCAAAAATAATCCCTTAACTCTTTCGCTAATACTGTCTCCAAAATTGTTCTGTCTGCAAAAACTATCTTCGGTAAACTTTTAATAACTTTGTCTGTACTACTCCAAACTTTATGTGCACTAAGATGAGGTATCCTCATACTCTGTAGAATCTTTAGTTAACTATGCAAACAAAAATATTGCTCCAGTGAACATTTCCAACTAAATCTTCATCGGGTGCTCTGTGAGGATCACTATATCCATACTTAGACAATTTCTTCCTTCAACTTGCCATACTTGCATTCCAAATTCTGCACTCTCAATAGAGATCATATGTTTCCATAATGACAACATCTATGCATCCACATTAGCCAAATTTCCAAAATAATACTACTGGTACAACACATGGACTCAGCCTCTCCCAAATCAATTCCTTCTATAACAACTCATGTACTTATCTGTTCAACTATTCACTTTCTGTTGCTGTCATTCTATGTGCTGCCTTGTTTGGAAAATTGGCTCCTGGAATCAAATCCATCTGATGACTAATCTTCCTTACTTGTGATAATCCATCAGGTACATTATCAGATACAATATCCTGAAACTCATTCAACAAATTTGCAACCTCTACAGGTACATCCTCTACTTCTTCTTTACCAGCTTTTGGAATTAATGAAAAACACACATGCTCATGCCTCATACCATCTAGGAATTTTCTTCCATCAACAAATGTTATTCTTGCATTACCACATACCTTTTCTTCGGTCTCCTTTAATGGCTTTAGCTTATGTCGCACTCCATTCTTTGTCAGGGAATAGGTATTTGCATGACCATCATGTACATCACATCTATCAAACTACCACAGTCTACCCAAGAACATATGACATGCATCCATATATATGATATCACATAGTACCTCATCTTGGTACCTACAAATCTTGAACTTTACCAGGCACTATTCACTGACCATGACCTTGTGGTCATCCTGCACCCAAGCAATCCGATATAGATGTGGGTGTTTCTGTCACTTGAGCTTCAACTTTGTCACCATCTCTTCTAACACCAAATTATCAGTTCTTCCACTATCAATAATCACATCATAGCATTTTCCCACACACTTGCATCTAGTGTGAAATAGGCTCATCCTTTGTTTAGGTTCATTCTCACCACTCAACAGGACTCTTCTGTTAATCAGTATTCCTTGTCTTTCAGCATCTTCTAAATTTGATGATCTGACATCTTCATCTACATGTGAAACTCTATCTTGGACTTCATTCCTCCTATATGTCCTTCCTTGGCATTGAGGAGATTCAAATTCCCTATGACCTTCTTCTCCATAGTGAAAACTTGTTCCACGGAATCCTCCTCTTCCTAAACCTTGTCCTCTTCCTCTTCCTCTCTAATCTCTATTATTTTGATCTTGGAAATGATTGGAATTGTTTCCTCTCTGATTTTGACTGCTACTAGCCTCATCCTTCTTTTTTGGATATTCATTTCGGCCTCCATATGACCATCCACCAAATCATCGACCACAACCTCTTTCATTTTGTCTACTCTCAAACTTCTTGTTCAACGTTTCCTCCACTTTTAGGGCAAACTCGTATGCCTCTTCAATACTGTTCATTTGAACCATATTCAGCTCCTCCTGAATGCTTGGCCTCAACCCATTAAGGTAATGAGCAAATTTCTCCTTATCAGCTTTTGCATGGCCTATTTTGATGAGGATTCGATAGAACTCTTCTGTATACTCTTGAACAGATCTTCCTGCTTGCTTCAAAGTTTGCATCTTCTTTAGTAGGTCAAGCTCATAATCAATAGGAATGAACTACTACTTCAATTTATCCACCATCCGATCCCATCCTATGATTTTATCCTTCCCTCTTCTATTTCACTCCAATTGAATCTCTTGCCACCAGATCTTCACATGACCTTTTAGTCTGGCCTTTACGAATTTGACCCTATCGGGATCCTCAATATCTTCATACTCAAAATATTCTTCACATTCATTGATCTAGTCAATAAATTCTTCTAGGTTAAGATTTCCTCGATCTTAGGTCCTTTTTCGATCTTGGAAATGGCCCTAAAAAGCCTTTCTTCTTTTGAATTCAAAATTTCACCTTCTTCTTCTACTTGATCATCATTTCTTTCTTCGGCTTCATCCTCACTTCCATCTCTAACATTAAGATTTATTCCTCTGTGAATCTCTACTTGCAATGCTTGCACTTGTCTCTAGAGTGCTCTAACCTTAGGTGTTACAACACCAGCTCTTCCACCATGTTCCCTTCATGGAGGCATTTTCACAATGTGTGCTAAAACCCTAACCACGGTCCTGGTGCAAACTACCTCAGAGTCAGCAATCTTTTTACACACTCAGGAACTCCTGCTCTAATACCACTTAGTGAAGGGTGCTCCCCTTAATACCACAAACACATAATAGAAATCGAGAAACAACAACAATATGCAAGAACAAAAAATTGGCTTCTTATTATCTCCACAAATGTGGAATTACAAACTTTTAGAATTACAATATGCAAAGCCACATGGGCATTCCCTTACAATATTCTATAGGACAAAGCCTCAAATCAATACCCAGATCTACTACCCAGAACTACCCTAGACAACACTATGGGCCTTCTTTATATAGGCATTTTGCAGCGCTGGAGAAGGTTCTAGAAATTTAGCCCTTAGGGCCGACCAAACTTAAAATTATTTTATTTTTCAATTTATTACATCAGAGCCAGCTCAAAATAACTTTTGAAACCCAAACAAAAATTTTGAAGGAAAATTATTTTTAACCATTTTAGGTGACCTGACTTCTAAAGACCATAAGTCATCACCAGTTGACCTGATTGAGTATTATAACCCATTTCAGAAAGGCCACAAAGCGCTCTATAGGCAAGACTCGTGCAAGTGTTGTCACCCAAATTTTTGACCTCATTTGGGGCCTCTAAAGCCTTCAAAACCAAGTTTAAAGTTTCTGTACCCTGTTGCCAATATTGAAAATCTTCAATATCTTCAAAACTAGACTTGATCTAGCCATGAAACTTTACTAGTAGGCTGATATGACTGAGATGAACCTCCACATGTAAAATCAGAACATTCTGAGATCATATGACCAACTTACTAAAAATAGCAAGTTTCCATAAATAGTAGCTCTGCACAAGATAGCCCTTATTGAATACAGAAACAAAAATATTTTTGGGTGGTGCAACATTGCTCTTATGCCCAGGATGCTCCTGCATCATAAAGTGTCAGCAATGACTTTAATGTGGGGTCATATGCTCTGCTCAGTTATTACACACATGCACTTATGAAAAATTCAAAACATGCTAAATCTTCTAAAGGTAACACACATAAGTTGCTAAATCCTAAGTAAGATACACACTTTAAATTTACTTTTCAACCTTTGTTTTTGGATTAAGAACTAATCCTTAAAGTATGGATTTATATTAGGATCTCTTGATCCCTCTAGTTTCAAGCACACCTATATTGATCCCTTAAGGTCGAAAGTGTCCTTAAGATTGGATCCCCTTTTCAATTTTATTCTTATAGAATAGAATATTCCTAGGAATAAATTTTTGATGGGTTGACTAGTGAGTAGCCACATTCACTAGGTGGTTCAATTCCATCTTTCTAGTTGTGCCTTTTTTTTCCTGTGTGGTTCACAATGGGACATAAGTTCTCATTGGGCGAGGTAATCACACTTTTTCTTTCTCTCTTTAGAGATGTCTCTCTTATTTGTGGTCTAAGAGTTGATGAAGACTTGAGTCCCTAGGGGCTTGAGATTTCTCTTTGTCCCTTAGATTACAATAAGATTATCTTGTTATTTTTATCTCCTTTACCAAGAGTTTGCATCAAGTCCATACTCTTGTTAAAGTGGGGGCTTAATGTATCATCTTAAAATGGAAGCACTTCCATGTTAAGAGCATTTAGCCCTTCGAGTAGGTGGTTTAGGGTCATGTTAAGCACCTTGATTGGGTCTTTGCATGTATTTGGCTTTCTCCCCACTTTCCACTTCTTCTCCGCGCTTGATTTCTCCATTCTAAGTGAAATTAGGATTAAGGTCTTAAGGACTTTCCTAATTTTCTCTCTTCCATGGCTCTATTTTCTAGGTAAGGTTTAGAAATGAGACCTCCTAGTCATTCATCACATCAAACAGGGGATTATCTATCTGTTCCGGACACTAGGTCCTCTTCTGACATCAAATCCTGCATCTCTGGCATCTCCTGGAACCTCTGTTGCAAAACCTAGCAAAGTTAGGGTCTGAGGTCAAAGTCAACCTCAAGCCTGGCTAGCTCAGGGTCGACCTCCACCCTAACTAGGTTAGGGTCGACCTCCACCCTAAGTAGGTAAGGGTCGATCTCAACCTTGACCTCTTCCCGCGAGGATTTCAAATTTTCAACTATCGACAGTTTGGCTTTCGGGATAATTATTTCTCTGCCTCCGGGTCAGTTGTTTCAGGCTCTGAAATGGTAAATCCTTTAATTTTATTTAATCAAGGTATATTTTCTAAAAGTGAGGACCTAATTGGGATTTAATTCTTCAAGGTGGCCCATCTAGAGGAGTGTGCCCTAGATCACTATAAAAGGAGGCCTTCCTCTCTCATTTTGACATCAATTTTTCTGAATCAAGTATCTAGAGCACTCAAGTGAAAGAAAGTCTTCAAGAATTCAAGTCTTCAAGCATTCATCCATAAAGGAGATCCATTATTAGCCATTGAAGGATTCAATCTCTTTGGAGCCCCCTTGAAGATCCATCATTCTCCATCCATTTAAGCCTTTTCATATGCAAAGATCAAATCAAGATTGGTGTTGAAGATGAAAATACCATTGATTAGAGACATCTTGTCATCCATTGAAGCATTCTTACTTGTGGATTTGAGGATTCAAATCCTCTTCAAGGACTTCAACATAAGCAAGGTGATTTGTTTCAATTACTTTGTTTATGCACTATACATTTCAATTCAATTTCAAGGTTAATTCCTAAATTGGGGTTTGACTAAGGCAAACCCCCCATAGAACCAAAAACCCCCATTTTCTTGTAGGTACAAATGCAAAATCTTGGATCTGAGAGTGAATTAGGATACTCTTTTCGGCAATCTTTCAGGATCTGCGAACAGAATCGGAATCAGACTTCAAATAAATAATGTGGTCTTTGACCTTTTAAAAGGTCAAAGTTGACCTGTGTGAATTTGGAGAAAAAAATTTTGGGCTTTGTCCGCCTCAACATTTCCAGTCCAGAATAGGTGATCGAATCTTTAGAAAGTTCATATAGAAGCCAAAATTTAGCATTTTCTAGATCTACCCTAATTCAAGGTTGGTATTTGCACTTCAATTATTTCAATTGCAAGTATAACACATTCTACCTAGGGAAACATCAGATTTATTCTTTCTTTCATATTCTCCATCAAATTGATCTGATTTTGGATTAGCCTTTTAGGTTGATCAAATTGGATCTCCTTGTTGGGAATTTGGGTTTGAGAATAGATCTCATATTCCCCCCCCTAAAAACATATGAATGATATTGAACCCATTTTAACATCATTCACTAATTGAATGTTTGTCAATTTTTAAGAGCCACACGATGTGCAGGGAAAAAGTAGGATCAACGACTATATTTTATACTTGATCAATTAGCCGTTGCTACTAGGATTTTAAAAAAATATTTAAGGGTTTTTGAAGGGCTTAATATTGGTAAGCCAAAAATGACAAGTGCCAAATAAGATCTAATTTTTTTCCAAGGACAGTTACAGGTGATAATTGATGAAAAAGATATAGGTAGCCATCGTGATCTAATTTTTCTTTCCTGAGAGTGCCATGCCAGTTTAGTGCAACCACATAGGACTGATATCCCATAATTTGTTGGAGAAGTGGGAGAGAAAATTGAACTCATTAAAGCCACTTGTGCATTTTTCAAAAGGTAAAGCCAACCAAGTCAAGGCCAAGATAGAAATGTTTGGACCTAATTTCAGTAAATACTTGCCTCCAATTCACAAAGGTGATGGTGACATCATAAGTGTTGAGGAGTGGAAATTAGGAATGGATCAGTTGTTGACAAGACAAGAGGCCTTCCTAAATAATGATGGCACATTAGGCATTACCAGATTCAAAAACTTCCTCAATGATTTTTTTAAGGTGAAAAATGATTGTACCAAGTTCGTAGTTGATACCATGGCCATGACAGATTCTAGATGTGACAAAGAGTTGAAGGTACTATAGGATTTGAAAGAGTACACCTGGTCTACTAAGGAGGAAGTTGCATTGTGGGATAAAAGTACAAAGACTAAGAAGAAGAAGCCAGTGGCTATTGATGTGAAAATAATGGAGGAGGACTGAGCAACATCTGGAACCTGATCATTAAGGACAAGGAGGGTAGCTATCATGAAGGGGACAATGTATGTTAGTTGGCTGAGGCTATCACTCTCCATATAAAAACTTATGGAACTACCTTGAATATATACAGATGAAGGTGTTAGCTACTGAAGATTTTAAATGATTGGAAAAATATTCCTCTAGTCTCCTTTCCTTATTTTGTAATGATTTGTAACTTTTTTTGTCTTCTAGTGTGTTTCCCTCTCCTAGCCATCTGAAGCTTGTTGCATCCTGATTCTTCTAGGATTCCAAGATGGCTAGTGAATTCTATATATATTTAGTTGTAACTTTTTGATAAGGATGTTGAATTTTGTAACTAAATAGTATATAGAATCTTGATCTCTAGTATTTGTTCTAGCATTCTGCCATTGTTAATGTACTGATATTGAAAAGTATTAATGAGAATACACTAGAATTTTGTCTCAAATTCATGTATCTCTTCTTATTTTAAATCTTGAATTCTCATATGTTAATATTGTTAGGAATGAATTCTAAATATATCCAATGGGATTATTGGTATCCATTCTATCGTAGTTATTGTTCCATTCACGACAATGATTGTCATTGATGTCAACACAGTGATCTACAAGAGATTAGCAGAGGAGAAGATAGTGTTTTGATTAGCGCACGTGGGATATTTCAGATCAAGCTATGTGATGTTGAGGATTTACTCTTTGATATGTTATATGTTCATGGTTAAGAGCATAGACATCAATTCATTTATTCATTAAAATTATGAGCATTTTGGTGGAAGTAGTATTCAGGCAGTGTTCCTCAGTAGCGGTTTGTGGAAATTGGATCATATCTCCTAATCGGGATGGAATTTGGTTTTGTACAGTTAAAGGAAAGTTGAAGACACATTTTTAGTGATGTGGATGATAGCACAAACTTTGAGGTTTCCTAAGTGAAGAATTATTCTAATTGAAAGCTCACAGTTTTGTGTAATTTTGGTGTAACGTGTAGAAACTTTTATTTTATAATTGGATGCCGACTCATTTGTAATTACTTGAGTGTGGTATAAAGGAAGGAATTTTTTTCCTTGTTGTAATATGGTTTAATATGTATGGAATGATTATGATGAAATGAATGAAGTTGTGAAAGTAATTTTATGAAGGAAGACATGTAAGGTACATAGATCTTAAATTAAGATTTGGTGTAGCAATGAGTGTGGTTTGGCATAGTCAGAGAAGAGGTAACATATTGTTGAGATCAATAATGATTTGATATTATTCTATTGAATAATCAAGAGATTAGTTGCACAGTGTGTTCAGTGATCTTTCCATTGAAGTTGTTTGGGTAGTGGGTCCTTCTGTCTTCCATAACTCCTAACATAGTTAGAGTCTTTTAGCAAGGATTCAAAATCTCCTAACCGGGATTCATATTTACTGAATTTATTTCATAAGGCTTGTAACAAAGTCCATCCTTTCACAAGGAATATTCATATTAGTGCATCTTTTGTGGGCATCATTCCCACCGGGGTTTACTCTTTGATCAAGAGGTTCCCTAGTCAACATATCTTGTGGCATTGTGTTATTGTGTATGAATATCTTTCTATGATTAGTAATTATATTGCTTACATCATTAAAATCTATTGAAGCTGATAAAAGTTATAATTATTAGATAACTAATTCACCCCCTCCCTCTCAGCTATCTTGGTAGACTTTACTTTCTAACAATTGGTATCAGAGCAGTAGGTCCTTGAAAGAAAATTTTAACAGCTTAAGGAGATCCATGGAAAATTTTAGGAAAGAAAGCCCTAAGTTTGATGGAGTGAATTTTGACTGCTGGAAAGAAAAGATGAAGACATATCTACTATGTTTACGACCAGGTTATTGGTTGATAACAAAGAATGTGAAGACTATTGTTGAAGAAGATGATATTGAAACATGTAGTAATGATGAGAGAGATCTATTCATGTGTAACATACTTGCTAGGGAAGCACTTTTTTCAGCCCTTCCGGAGAATGAATACAGTTAGGTAAAATGTTTGAAAACATCTCATGAAATTTGGAAAGCTTTTTACTTTACTTTTGAAGGTGATGAACATGCAAAGAAAGTTAAATTACATAATTGGATATGTGCATTTGAAGATATAAGAATGATGGAAGATGAATCTATTAGAAGCCATATAGGTAGAATGTCAAAAATTGTTGTAGACATAAAATCTTGTGGAGGAACAAAGACAGAAAATGAAGTTATATGGAAAATTCTAAGAACATTCACTCCTACATTTAAGAAGACAACACAGATGATTGAACAAGTTATACCTTGTACTTTGAACTTTGCAAGAGAGACTCTTGTTGGAAGATTGGAAGTAGCAAAAATGAACCTGAGGTTATTAGGAGATTTTCCTAGAATGGAGACAACATTCAGTGCTCTTAGTGTTCGCCCTACTTTGTCAAGAAGCATCACTGTGAGCAGAGATTATGCTAGCAGTAGTAGATATAGAAATGAAGAAGATAGGAAGATTGAAGAAGGCATTGCCTTACTTGTGAAGAGAGAACCAGACGCTAAGAAATTTTTTAAATGTTGGACTTGTCAAGAATATGGTCATTTTGCATCTAAATGTCCTAAGAGAGTTAAAAAGTATAGAAACAATTTCAAGCCTAGAAGATCTAAAGAATGTTATTATGCTAATGATGAAGATCTTGAAGCTAGTATAGAGAGAACTCTAAGGGAAAGTGATATTGAGAATAATGATGACATAGGATTTGTAGAAATTAAAAAAGAAAATCCTAAAAAAATGTTAAGGAAGAAAAATCCCTAGTTTCTCAAGTTGAAAAGAAAGTTGATTGGATTATAGATAGTGGTTGTTCACATCATATGACTAGAGACATGAAAAAGTTCATAAAGTTTAATAATTATGATGGAGGAGTTGTTAGAGTTGGAAACAATGCACCTTGTTTGATTAAAGGTATAGGATCTATTACTCTTGATTGGAAGACTAATACTAATGATGTTTACTTTGTGGATGGTTTGAAACATAATCTTTTGAGTGTTGGATAGTTAGTTGATAAGGGATTTCAAGTTTGGTTTACTGAGAAAACTTTTGTGATAAAAGATAAAGATGGAAATCTAATTGGAACTGGATCTAGAACCAGAGATAATGTATTTTAGTTGAATCGTACTGAGATGACATGTTTGATTACTAAGATTGGTGATAGTTGGTTATGGAATAGAAGATTGTCAAATAAATTTTGATAACATTGTGGAGAAAGGTATTTTATGATTCTTGTTGATGATTTTACAAGAATGATGTGCATTGCATTTCTTAAAGAAAAGTCTGAAGCATTTGATAAGTTTAAGGTCATTAAGAATAAATTTGAGAATGAATTTGGAATGAAGATTAAATGGTTGAGATCTAATAGAGGTGGAGAATTTACTTTTAGAGAGTTTAACACCTTTTGTGAAGTGAATGGTATTAAGAGATAGTTTTCAACCCCTAGAACACCTGAACAAAATGGTATTGTAGAAAGAAGAAATATATCAGTGACTAAAGCAACAAGAGCTATGTTATTTGAGAATGATTTGGCAAAGATATTATGGAGAGAAGCAGTGAACACAATAGTTTATACAATGAATGGAGTACAAATCATAGAAGACACAGTCAAGAAACCCTATGAATTATAGTTTGGACATGCACCCTCAGTTAAGTATTTTAGAATTTTTGGAAGCAAATGTTATATAAAGAGAGATGATGATATTGGAAAGTTTGATCCTAGAAGTGATGAAGGTATATTTCTTGGATATTCTTTGAAGAGAAAAGCTTATAGATCTTATAACAAGAGAACTAAGACTACTATTGAGAGCGCAAATGTTAAAGTTGATGAAAAGCTCAAAATTTAGGAAAGAATGCTTCATTATGAATTTGATGAAGGAAATCATCCTAAACCTAACACTGAAACTACTGATTTATTCTATGAATCTGATAGTGAATTCTTGAATGAAAGCCATGGTGAAATCATTGAAGAATTGACACATGAAGTTAGATCTAAGATTGTGACACCTAACATGAACTTATCAAGGAATCATCCTATTAAGCATATTATTGGAAGCATAGACAAAGGAGTTCTAACTCAAAATAAGGTACAAGAATAGTTATGTTTTATTTCTCTAATTGCACCGAAATCTACTAGTTAAGCTTGTGAAGATGAACATTGGATTAAAGCTATGAAAGAAGAACTAGATTAGATTGAAAAGAACAAGACATGGGAATCGGTCCCTAGACCTAAAGATAAGAATGTTATTGGAACTAAATGGGTATTCAGAAACAAGATGAATGAACAAGAAGAAGTAGTAAGAAACAAAGCAAGATTGGTATGTAAGGGATACTCACAGCAAGAAGGAATTGACTATGAAGAAAATTTTGCACCAATAGAAAGAATTGAAATAGTAAGAATGTTTTTGGCCTATGCAGCTTTCAAGAAATTCAAAGTATATTAGATGGATGTGAAGTTAGCATTTTTGAATGGAGAATTGGAAGAAGTCTACATTGAGTGGCCTAAAGGTTTTCCTTTGACTCAAGAAGGAGACATGGTATGTAAACTGAAGAAATCCTTATATGGACTAAACCAAGCACCTAGAACTTGGTATGCAAGATTGGATAAGTATTTCTTAAAATTGGGATTTACAAAAGGAACAACTGATAGCAACTTGTACACAAAATAAATTGAAAATGGTTTGTTAATTATAGTTATTTTTGTTGATGATATTATTTTTGGAGGAGAAGATGAAGCTAGTGATAAATTTGCTGATGAAATGAGTATGATTGGTGAAATGAAATAATTTTTTTGATTACAAATAACATAGAACAATGATGTTATCTTTGTAAGCCAGACAAAGTACTTGAATGATTTGTTAAAAAGATTTGGAATGGAGAACTGTAAACTAGTTGGAACACCTATGGTAACTAGACATAAATTATCTAGCATAGATGAGACTCCTACAGTTGAACAGAAGAAGTACAGATCTATGATTTGAGGATTGTAGTACTTGACACATACATGACCTGATATAGCACATTTAGTTGGAATTGTAGCAAGATTTCAAGTTGAACCTAGAGAATCACATTATGCAGTAGTCAAGAGGATATTGAGATATTTAAGAGGCACAATTGAGTATGGATTGTGGTATGAAAATTTTGATGATTTTACCCTATGCGCATATATAGATGTTGACTGGGGAGGTAGTGTTGATGATAAAAAGAGCACTAGTGGTGGAGCATTTTTCCTTGGAGGAAGATTGGTTTCTTGGCTAAGTAAGAAGAAGAATTGTATTTCATAGAGCACAATAGAAGTAGAATATGTAGCAGCAGAAAATAATTGTAACTAGATAATTTGATGAAGTAGATGCTGAAGGATATTGGAATAAAGTTTGTTGAGCCTATTGTTATACGTTGTGATAAAACCAACACAATTAGTATGTCTAAGAAACCTGTATTACATTCTAAGAAAAATTATATAGAGATTAACTATCATCTAGCAAGAGAAAAAGTTGTTGAGAAAGAAGACAGACTTGAGTACATAAGCATAAAGGAGTAGATAGCAGACATATTTACAAAGCCTTTTCCTAAGGATACATTTGAGTATCTGAGAGGTATGCTTGGGGTTATGCCCCAGCCTACTTTTGAGAAGTGATGCAAATTGGTTGCATCCATCCAGTGGTATATGAGCCTTATCTTTCTTCTAGATTGGATGTTGGTACCTCCTATATGGGGGAGTATGTGTATCTGAGCTGAATCATGAGGACTCTAGTGAATTTATTTTTTGAATAGTGTCTTTTGACATTAGAGTTTTTGTTGACATAATGATAAAATTTATATCATTGATGTCAATGGGGGAGAAGTGTACATGAAAAACCATTTGTACCATCTGTTGGAGAGAATTGAATAGGAAAACGAAGCAAGATTTGATTGATGAAGAAGACTTGAAAGAATTTTTCAGAGCAATAGTGTTGTAGTATTAGATTCATGGAACATTGGATGTTTTTCATCTATGTTACCATCAATGCTAATGGGGGAGATTTTTAGGAATGAATGCTAAATATATCCTATGGGAGTATTGGCATCCATTCTGTAGCAGTTGTTGTTGCATTCATGACTATGATTGTCATTGATGTCAACACAGTGATCTACTGGAGATTAGCAGAGGAGTAGATAGTGTTTTGATTAGGGCACGTGGGATATTGCAGATCAAGCTATGTGATGTTGAGGATTTACTCTTTCATATCTTATATATTCATGGTTAAGAGCATAGACAGTAATTCATTTATTCATGAAACTTATGAGCATTTTGGTGGAAGCAGTATTCAGGCAGTGTTCCTGAGTAGCGGTATGTGGAAATTAGATGATATCTCTAATGGGGATGGAATCTAGTTTTGCACAGTTAAAGGAAAGTTGAAGACACATTTTTAGTGATGTGGATGACAATGAAAACTTTGAGGTCACACAAGTGAAGAATTATTCTAATTGAAAGATGACATTTTTGTGTAATTTTGGTGTAACGTGTGGAAACTTTTATTTTATAATTGGATGCCGACTCATTTGTAATTACTTGAGTGTGGTATAAAGGAAGGAATGTTTTTCCTTTTTTTAATATGGTTTAATATGTATGGAATGAATATGATGAAATGAATGAAGTTGTGAAAGTGAATTTATGAAGGAAGACATGTGAGGTACAAAGATCTGAAATTGAGATCTGGTGTAGCAGTGAGTGCGGTTTGGCATTGTCAAAGAAGAGGTAACATATTATTGAGATCAGTAATGATTTGATATTATTTTATTGAATAATCTAGAGATCAGTTGGATAGTGTGTTTAGTGATCTTTCCATTGAAGTTGTTTGGGTAGTGGGTCCTTCTGTCTTCCATAACTGTTAACAGAGGTAGAATATTTTAGCAAGGATTCAAAATCTCTTAACCGGGATTCATATTTACTGAATTTATTTCATAAGGCTCCTAACAGAGTCCATCCTTTCACAAGGAATATTCATATTAGTGCATCTTTTGTGGGCATCATTCCCACCGGGGTTTACTCTTTGATCAAGAGGTTCCCTAGTCAACATATCTTGTGTGATTGTGTTATTGTGCATGAATATCTTTCTATGGTTAGTAATTATATTGCTTACATGGTTAAAATCTATTGAAGTTGATAAAAGTTATAATTATTAGATAACTGATTCACCCCCCCCATCAGTTATCTTATTTGAAATCTTGAATTTGCATATGTTAATATTGCAAAGAAAAATTGATGTATAGTTTACAAAGTAGGTTTTGAATTTTTCTTTGAGCTCCTTTTCAAGGAAGGGGTAAATCCTTTAAGATAACTTCAAAGAATTTATGGTTTTGTGAAGAATTTTATGTCTGATTGTGAGAGTGAGAGGAACAATTTGCAAGGCATTTGTTCTAGGTTTTGAGTGTGTTTGAATTGGTTTTTCTATTGACACTATGCCCCAGAATAAGACACTGGTCTATTCTTAAGAAGTAGTTCTTCAACATCAAACAATTTAAAAATGATATAATCTTTAAATCAGAATAAGTAACATTCATGCTAAACAATATAAATAGGTTTTTTGATTCCTTTCAAGAAGTGAATCCACATGTATACCCACCTAAGCATCAAGGCTCAAAGTGTAGGAGGATCATTTTGTTGATCCTAGTGAATTGGTCCTTTTCCTTGTCAGATTCGGAGTGGGTTTAAAGAGTCAAGGACACTAGTTTTTTAGTCATATTGTGAATCTAGAAGTGGAAAGAAAAGGAACCAACAAGGTCTTAAGGATCTTATTGGATCCTATTGGGTCTTAAGGGTCCTATTGGGTCTTAAGGGTCTTAATTAGGTCCTATTTGGACTTAAGGGTCCTATTAGGTTTTAAGGGTCTTACTGGGTATTAAGGGTCCTATTAGATCTTATTGAGCTCTATTGGGTCTTAAGGGGTGATTATTAGGTCCTATTAGGTCCTATTAGGTATTACTATTAGGAATTAATGCAAAGTATTTTGGCATTCATTCTCTAGCAGGTGTTGTTGCATTCATGACTTGGATTGTCATTGATGTCAACACAGTGATATTCTGGATATTAGCAAGAAAGTAGGTACAGTTTTGTTTTGTGCACATGTTGTATTTTAGATTGGCTTTTCCATAGTTGATGGTATGTTTTTTGGTGTTTTATTAACCTATGGTTAATAGCGCAAAAATAAATTCATTCATTCATGAGAGTTATGAGCATTTTGGTGAAAGTAGTGTTTAGACTGTTTCTGTGAAGTGATTTTCAGAAATCGGAGGATATCTCTTAGCTGGGATGGAATCTAATTTTGTGTAGTTAAAGGGATGTTGGAGACTCATTAATGATGATGTGGTTCATAGCACAAACTTTGAAGATATGTTTGGAGAAAGTTACAGTATCTGGAAGCTGACAGTTTTATGTGAATTTTGTGTGTAGCGTGTAGAATTTATTATTTTGTAATTGAGGACCAACTCATTTGTAATTATTTGAGTTTGGTATATAAGAAGGAATTTTTTCCTTGTTGTAATATGAACTATGAAATTTGAAATGCGAATATATGCATGAAGTGAAGAAAAAAGCTAATTCAGTGATGAAGGAAGACTTGTGAGTACAGAGATCTGGAATTGTGATCTTGTGTAGCAAAGAGTGCGGTTTTGGCATAGTGTGAAGGAGCTATATATTTCATATTATTTTGTTGAATAATTCTAAGATATTTCAGATAGTGGGTTCAAAGATCTTGGCTTGAAGCTGTTTGGGCAGTGGGTCCTTCTGTCTTCCATAAACTCTTAACCGGGTTAGAATCTTTTAACAGGGATTCAAAATCTCCTAACAGGGATTTATATGTACTAAATGTATTTCATAAGACTCCTAAAAGGGTCCATCTTCTAACAAGGAACTTTCATATTAGTGCATCATTTTGTGGGCATCAGTCCCACCAGGGTTTACTCATTTCAAGAGGTTCCCTAGTCAACATATCTTGTGTTATTGTGCAATTGTGTATGGTTATCTTTCTATGGTTGATTACTACATTGATTATATTGTTTAAAGTAGTTGAATGGTTAAATTATCAGATAAATGATTCACCCCCCCACCCCCCCCTCCCTCTTAGTTATCTTGGGGATCTTTACTTTCTAACAATTGGTATCAGAGCAGCAAGTCCTTGAAAGAAAAGTTTAACAACTTAAGGAGATCCATGGAAAATTTTAGAAAAGAAAGCCCTATGTTTGATGGAGTAAATTTTGACAACTAGAAAGAAAAGATGAAGACTCATCTATTGTGTTTAGGACCAAGTTATTGGTTGATTACAAAGAATGAGAAGACTATCATTGAGGAAGACAATCTAGAGGCAAGAACTAAAGATGAACTAGATCTATTCATGTGTAACATACTTGCAAGAGAAGCACTTTTTTCAGCACTACCAAAGAATGAATATAGTCAGGTAAGATGTTTGAAAACATCTCATGCAATTTGGAAAGCTTTACATACTACTTTTGAAGGTGATGAACATGCAAAGAAGGCTAGATTACATAATTGGATTTGTGCATTTGAAGATATCAGAATGATGGAAGATGAATCTATTAGAAGCTATATTGGTAGGATGTCTGAGATTGTAACAGGAATAAAGCCTTGTGGAGGTGATAAGATAGAGAATGAAGAGATATGCAAAATTTTGAGAACTTTGACACCAGTATTCAAGTAGACAACACAGATGATTGAACAAGTGATACCTTGTACATCAAACTTTTCAAGAGAGACTCTTCTGGGAAGATTAGAAATAGTAAAGATGAACTTGAGATTATCAGGAGAGATACCTAGAATGGAAACAACATTCAGTGCTCTTAACATTATACCTACAAGAAGTACTAGTGTGAATGGAGATTATGCCTGCAGTAGCAGATCTAAATCTGAGGAAGATAAGAAGATTGAAGAAGGTATTGCATTACTTGTAAAAAGAGAAATAGACGGTAAGAAAATCTTTAAATGTTGGACTTGTCAAGAATATGGTCATTTTGCATCTAAATGTCCTAAAAGAGTTAAGAAGTATAGAAGCAACTTTAAACCTAGGAGATCTAAAGAATGTTATTAAGCAAATGATGAAGATCTTGAAGCAGGAATTGAAAAACATTTAAGTGAGAGTGATAATGATAACTTTGAGGAAATAGGATTTGTAGCAATTAAAGAAGAAAGTTCTGAATCTGATAAAAGGGAAGAAAAATCATTAGTTTCACAAGTTGAAAAGAAATCTGATTGGATTATAGATAGTGGTTGTTCACATCATATGACTGGAGATAAAAGAAAGTTTGTTAAGTTAGATAATTATGATGGAGGAATTGTTAGGGTTGGTAACAATGCACCTGGTTTGATTAAGGGTATAGGATCTATTACTCTTGATGGAAAGACTAACATTGATGATGTTTACTTTGTTGATGGATTGAGAGATAATCTACTAAGTGTTGGACAATTGGCTGATAAGGGTTATCAAGTTTGGTTTACTGAGAAAACTTGTGTGATAAAAGATAAAGATGGAAATCTGATTGGAAAAGGATCTAGAACCAGAGGTAATGTATTTCAGTTGAATTCTACTAAGATGACATGTTTGATAACTAGGATTGATGACAGTTAGTTATGGCATAAGAGATTTTGTCATATAAACTTTGATAATATTGTCAAGGTGAGCACTGCACTTGCGGTAAGAGATTTACCTAGAATTATGAAACCTACTAACATGATTTGCAAAGAATGTATGATGGCAAAGTAGAAAAGGAGTTCATTTCCCAACAAGAAGTTCACATTGACAGAGAAGCTGGAGATTGTTCATACAGACTTGAGTGGTCCTACTAGGACTAGAGGATTCTACGGAGAAAGGTATTTTATGATTCTTGTTGATGATTTTACAAGGATGATGTGGATTGCATTTTTGAAAGAAAAATCTAAAGCATTTGATAAATTTAAGATCATGAAAAGAAAAATTGAGAATGAATCTAGAATGAAGATTAAGTGTCTAAGATCTGATAGAGGTGGTGAATTTACATCTAGAGAGTTTAACACCTTTTGTGAAATGAATGGTATTAAGAGACAACTTTCAGCCCCTAGAACACCAGAACAAAATGGTATTGCAGAAAGAAGGAACAGGTCAATAACTGAAGCAACAAGAGCTATGTTGTTTGAAAATGATTTGGCTAAGACTTTTTGGAGAGAAGCAATGAACATAGCAGTATACACTATGAATAGAGTACAAATCAGAGCAGATACAAACAAGACACCTTATGAATTATGGTTTGGACATACACCCTCAGTTAAGTATTTTAGAATTTTTGGAAGTAAATGTTATATAAAGAGAGATGATGATATAGGAAAGTTTGATCCTAGAAGTGATGAAGGAATATTTCTTGGATATTCTTTAAAAAGAAAAGCATATAGATGTTATAACAAAAGAACTAAGACTATTGTTGAAAGTGCAAATGTAAAAGTTCATGAGAAGTTTAAAATTTAGGAAAGAATGCTTGATTATGAATCTAATGGAGAAGCACAACCTCAGCCTAACATTGAAAATGAAGAATTATTTTTTGAAACTAACAATGATTTGCTGAATGAAAGTCATACTGAAGAAAATAGAGAAGAAAATAGAGAAGAAAATAGAGAAGAAAGCAGAGAAGAATCTACAGTTGAAACAAGATCAGTAACTATGACACCTAACAAGTATACTTCAAGACATCACCCTATTGAGCAAGTTATTGGAAGTTTAGATAGAGGAGTTTTGACTCGAAATAAGGTACATTTATGTTTGATTTCTCAAATTGAACCTAAGACTACTAATGAAGCTTGTGAAGATAAACATTGGATTAATGCTATGAAACAAGAACTGGAGCAGATTGAAAAACACAAGACATGGGAATTGGTCCCTAGACCTAAAGACAAGAATGTGATTGGAACAAAGTGGGTATTCAGAAACAAGATAAATGAACAAGGAGAAGTGATAAGAAACAAAGCAAGATTGGTATGTAAAGGATATTCACAACAAGAAGGAATTGACTATGAAGAAACTTTTGCACTTATGGCCAGACTTGAAGCAGTGAGAATGTTTCTAGCATATGTAGCTTACAAGAAATTCAAAGTGTATCAAATGGATGTGAAATCAACATTTTTGAATGGTGAATTGGAAGAAGAAGTCTACATTGAGTAGCCTGAAGATTTTCCTTTGACACAAGAAGGAGATATGGTATGTAAGTTAAAGAAAGCTTTATATGGATTAAAACAAGCACCTAGAAACTAGTATGCAAGATTGGATAAGTATTTATTGAAATTGGGATTTATAAAAGGAACAACAGATAGTAACTTATACACAAAAGAAATTGAGAATGGTTTGTTGGTTATAGTTATATTTGTTGATGATATTATCTTTGGAGGAGAAGATTAAGCTAGTGACAAATTTGTAGATGAAATGAAGACTGAATTTGAGATGAGCATGATTGGAGAAATGAAATATTTTTTGGGATTACAGATAACACAAAGTAAGGAAGGTATATTTGTAGGTGAGACTAAGTATTTGAATGACTTATTGAAAATATTTGGAATGGAAGATTCTAAACCTATTGGAACACCTATGGTAACTGGACATAAGTTATCTAGCAAAGATGAGACACCAACAGTTGAGCAGAAAAAGTATAGATCTATGATTGGAGGATTGCAGTACTTGTCACATACAAGACCTGATATAGAACATTTAGTTGGGATTGTACCAAGATTTCAAGTAGAACTTAGAGAATCACATTATGCAGTAGTAAAGAGGATACTGAGATATCTGAAAGGAACAATGGATTATGGATTATGGTATGAGAATTCTGATGATTTTACTTTATGTGCCTATATTGATGCAGATTGGGGAGGTAGCGTTGATGACAAGAAAAGCACCAGTGGTGGAGCCTTTTTTCTTGGAGGAAAATTGGTCTCTTTGTTAAGTAAGAAGTAGAACTATACTTCACAAAGTACAGCAGAAGCAGAATATGTTGCAGCAGCAAATAATTGTAATCAGATTATTTGGATGAAGTAGATGTTGAAGAATATTGGAATAAAGTTTGATGAGCCTGTTGTTATACATTGTGATAACACCAGTACAGTGAGTATGTCAAAAAATCCTATTTTACATTCTAAGACTAAACATATTGAGATCAAGTATCATGTTGTAAGAGAGAAAATTGCAGAAAAAGAAGTAAGATTGGAGTACATAAGCACAAAGGAGTAGATAGCAGATATATTTACAAAGCCTTTACCTAAGGATACATTTGTGTATATGAGAGGTATGGTTGGGGTTATGCCCCAACCTATTTTTGAGAATTGATGTAGATGATTGCATCCATCCAGTGGTATATGAGCCTATCTTTCTTCTGGATTGGATGTTGGAACTTCCTCTATGGGGGAGTTTATGAGTTGAGTCATGAGGACTCTTGTTATTGTATTTTTCTAAAAAGTGTCTTTTGACATTAAGTTGTTGTTGACTTGGTGATGGAATTTCTATCATTGATGTCAATGGGGGAGAGATATACATGAAAAACATTGTGGATTGTATGAGAGAGCTGAATAGGAAAATGAAGCAAGATTTAATTTGATATTTTGCAGTGATGTTGTAGTATTGGATTTTTGGAACATTGGATGTTTTTCATCTATGTTTCTATTAATGCCAATGGGGGAGATTTTTAGGAATGAATGCAAAGTATTTTGGCAATCATTCTGTAGCAATTGTTGTTGCATTCATGACTTGGATTGTCATTGATGTCAACACAGTGATATTCTGGATATTAGCAAGAAAGTAGGTATAGTTTTGTTTTGCGCACATGTTGTATTGTAGATTGGATTTTGCGCAATTGATGGTATGTTCTTTAGTGTTTTATTAACCTATGGTTAATAGCACAAAAATAAATTCATTCATTCATGAGAGTTATGAGCATTTTGGTGAAAGCAGTGTTTAGACAGTGTTTCTGTGAAGCGATTTTCAGAAATTGGAGGATAACTCTTAGCTGGGATGGAATCTGATTTTTCATAGTTAAAGGGATGTTTGAGACTCATTAATGATGATGTGGTTCATAGCACAAACTTCGAAAATATGTTTGAAGAAAGTTATAGTATCTAGAAGCTGACAATTTTATGTGAATTTTGTGTGTAGCGTGTAGAATTTATTATTTTGTAATTGAGGACCAACTCATTTGTAATTATTTGAGTTTGGTATATAAGATAGAATTTTTTCCTTGTTGTAATATGAACTATGAAAGTTGAGATGCGAATATATGCATGAAGTGAAGAAAAGAGCTAATTCAGTGATGAAGGAAGACTTGTGAGTACAAAGATCTAGAATTGTGATCTTGTGTAGCAGAGAGTGTGGTTTTGGCACAGTGTGAAGGAGGTAATATATTTCATATTATTCTATTGAATAATTCTAAGATCTTTTGGACAGTGGGTTCAGAGATCTTGCCTTGAAGCTGTTTGGGTAGTGGGTCCTTCTATCTTCCATAAACTCTTAACCGGGTTAGAATCTTTTAACAGGGATTCAAAATCTCCTAATAGGGATTTATATGTATTGAATGTATTTCATAAGACTCCTAATAGGGTCCATCCTCTAACAAGGAACTTTCATATTAGTGCATCATTTTGTGGGCATCATTCCCATCGGGGTTTACTCTTTTCGAGAGGTTCCCTAGTCAACATATCTTGTGTTATTGTGCAATTGTGTATGGTTATCTTTATATGGTTGATTAGTACATTGATTATATTGTTTAAAGAAGTTGAATGGTTAAATTATCAGATAACTGATTCAACCCCCCCCCCCTCTCAGTTATCTTGGGGATCTTTACTTTCTAACACTTACGTGGACATATTATGTCTTAATTGGTCCTATTAGGTCATGTATTGGGTCTTAAGGGTCTTATTGGGTCTTAAGGGTCTTAAAGGTCTTACTGGACCTCCTATTGGGTCTTAAGGATAATATAATGTCTTAAAGGTCCTATTATGTCTTAATAGGTATTATTATATCTTAAGGGTCTGATTATGTATTATTAGGTATTATTAGGTATTATTAGGTCTTAAGTATAATTTTTTCTTAAAAAATATGTAAAGGATTTTAAGATCTATATGTTCTTGATATATATTTATTTTGGAAACTAACTTAGTATGATATATATAAGTTATATCTCTTAATTATTTTAAATAAATTATATTGAATTTTTTTTAAAATTAACCATGTATTGTGTTAATATGATTTAGAACAAAAAAGAGGGGGGGTGAATCAGTTGTTCTCAGGTCTTGATGTATAAAACAATCTTAAAATGTTTTCCTTAAATCAGATCCAATAACCAAAACAAACTTGGTCATCACTAATTCAATAATAGAAACATATAACAATGTAGTCCACTACCCAACTGTAACTTGTAAAAAATAGTAATGTTCAAACCAAAACATTCACACAAGTATTAACACTAGGATTTATAGTGGAAACCCAATATGGGAAAAACCACTTTGTAACATGCTACTATTATTTTCACTCTTCGAAAGTGAGCTCGGTTAAAAGCCAACCCTATCAAAGGTTATAATACACATTGTTAGGTGTGACCCCGTTGAAGGATTTCAATCACCGTGTTAAAAGTGAGCCTTATTATAGGACTTACATACACTCCATTATAACTCAACCTTGTTCAAAGGATTTAACATATGACTGTTAGGTCAACCTTTGTTAAAATGATTTTGACTGTTACAATGGTTAGAAAGTAGCAACAATATTGATCTGAAAAACATACAACTCACTTTCCAAATATCATATTCAATTTCGTACACTAATGCTATTTTACTGACTTTGAAACTTTGCCATCTCCATCTCTAATCTACTCGGAACTTTTCTTCAAGAAACCACCACAATTCTCCTTCACCCTTTTCTGCTTATACAGTTAATAAAACTTTACTGATCTTCCAACATTCTCTTCTTCACCCATGCACATGCATATCCAATGCTCAGGTTCCCTTAATACTTTCCTCAATTAGGTTAACTCATCTTATTCCGCTTAATCTCATTCATAGATCTTAGGATTAGGTCAGATTCATTGAATCTACCTATTTCATGTTCTTTAGCTTCATTTTTAGAATCATCTCAAATCTCTTAAAGATTTACAATAAAATGTTTTACAGTGCATTTAATGCTTTCAAACAATCAATAAATAAAGTCAACACATTTTACATAATCCAAGAATTCAACAATGTCGGCTCCAAAACTAAATTCTCTTCAAATATAAAATGTTGATGCTCAGTCAATACTATGATCAACTACTCGGTCTTCATGTAGAAAGCTCGGTCATTACTAAAAATGTTTCCTCAGCTTTTACTGTCTTCCTCAGTAATTAACTGTTGTTCAGTCGACACTAACATTACTCAGCTTAAACATGATTTCTTCATTTTTTTTCTTGGTCAAGCCTACCAGTTTAGTCTTTAGTCTTACTAGTATAAACAATACATTTTCTCATCATTGTACAACATAGTCAAGTACACTTTGTAGTATCAAGATAACTCAACCTTTCCCTAAGTGCTATTGTTACCAACCTTTCCTATCCCCTTAGCAACACTCAAATAGATATAGTACTTTCCTAAGTAGCAATAGTCTTACCAATTAAGGCTTGACATCAATGACAATACAATAATTGTTTCAATTGTAGTTTCCAAAAATCTCCCTCTTTGGCATTGATGGAAACACCATATGATATCACCCAAATAACACATGGACTACCAAGCAATCCAAAAACTTATTTGTTCATCAGAGAATTATTTGTAATATCCTTAGCTTCATTCTGATTTAGATCCTATAAGCCTCACTTCTGTGACCATTAGAAGTATTCAGATCTCCCTCTATCCTGATCCTTCATTTTAGTTCATCACCCTTACCTTTCAGTGTCATTTTTTATCATATCAGTTCATCTCCCTCTGTGACAAAAAATGCCAAAGCAACAACTAAAACATACATCCATCAGATGTAGATAATATCTATGCAGCTCAGTGTTTCTCCCTCTATCATCTTTCTTATGATTGATTCCTTGTCTTTTCTCCTTTTCACAACTCTAGGCATGCCCTAAAGTGCGACAATCTTCTGCATCAAGTTGTCAAATATTCTATTGTAGCATATTTGATGCAATGCTCCTAGCTTGACTAGGAAGACTCAGTTAGGGGAAGGACCCCTAATTGACTTCTCAAATACTCATGAGCTTCTCTAGGTAAAGCTTTAGTGAATATGTCTACAAAGTGTTCTTTTGTATTCACATATTCCATTCAGACTTCTTTATCTTGTACTAACTCTCTCAAGTAGTGATACTTGATTGCTATGTGCTTGGTCTTAGTGTGCATCCGTGGATTCTTAGAAATATTAATAGTACTTGTGTTGTCATAGAAAATAACAATAGGTTCAGTGATTTCTTCTTTCATGCCTATCAACCATTGTTTTATCCATACCAGATTTGAACAGTTTACTGTAGCAACAACATACTCGGTCTTGACAATAGATTGGGAAATGCAATTTTGTTTCTTGCTCATCTAGGAGACTAATCTCTATCCAAGAAAGAAAGCTCCACCACTAGTACTCTTTTTGGCATCTACATTTCCTGCCCAATCAACATATGTATAAACTCTAAGTTCAAATTTTTCATCCTTCTTATAATATAGACCATAGTCAGTAGTTCCTTTCAAGTATCTCATAATTCTTTTCACAGCCATCATGTGTGTTTCCTTAGGATTGGGAGAGAATCTTACCACAATCCGAACAGCTAGTGCAATATCTAGTCTACTATGTACAACATACTACAATTTTCCAATCATGGATCTATACAAAGTCTAATTCACTTCTACAACATCATCATTCTTAGATAAATTTTATCCAGTAACCATAGGAGTACTCACTAGTTTAACATCTTCCATCCCAAAAGTTTTTAGTATTTCATTAACATACTTTGACTATGTAATGAAAATTCCTTTCTTCCTTTGAAATACTTGTAAACCAGCAAAGAATTTAATCTCACCAAACCTGCTCATTTTAAATTCAGTTTTCATTTCATTTGAAAATCTTTTACACAATGCATCTTGTCCACCAAAAATAATGTCATCCACAAAAATTTTGCCAATAGGATACCTTTACCTTCTTCATCTTTCATGTACAGATTGCTTGTGTTATTTGTTCTTGAAAATCCAATTTATATCAAGTAGTTGTGCAACCTCTCATACCATGCTCTGGGAGCTTGTTTTAATCCATATAGTGCTTTGATCAGTTTGCACACCATGTGTCTTCTATTTGGATCAATAAAACCTTATGGCTATTCTATATAAACTTATTCTTCTAGTATTCCATTCAAAAATGTAGACTTGACATCCATTTGATATACCTTGAAATCTTTATAAGCAGGATATGCAAGCAGAGTTCTTACTCCTTCCAATCTAGCTATAGGGGAAAATGTCTCCCCATAATCTATTCCTTCTTTTTGTGCATAGCCTTTGCATACCAGCCTAGCTTTGTTCCTAGTTATTTCACCATTTTCATTCATCTTATTCTAAAACACCCACTTTGTTCCTATAACATTTTTGTTTTCAGGTCTTGGCACCAGAGTCCAAGTATCATTCTTCTCAATCTGGTAAATCTCTTCATTCATTGCTTGTATCCAGTCTTCATTCTCCAATGCCTCTCTAGCTGACTTGGGTTCAAATTCACATAGTAGGCATGTTGGATCCTTAGTCTTACTTCTGGTCTGAATTCGAGTATTTTTGTCTCCAATTATCTGTTTTGGCTTGTGATGTCTTCTTACATATTTTTCCAAAATAGGTTCAGCTCTTCTCTCCTCTATTTCATCAGGTTCCCCAACAAGATTGTCAGATTCAACTTCTAAATGCTCAGCAAACTCTTCCTAATACTCAGCAGTATTTTCTTGTAGCTCGGCATGTTCTTGTTCTCTTTCAGCACTATTTTCCTGATGCTTGACAATATCTATCTATCGCTCAACATTACTTACCTGAGACTCGGCATCAGGTGCAAGTCTATTACTTTCTTCTTCTTCTTCCTCAATGTACACAAAAGATCTATAATCTTTTGGTTCTCTTTTGTTGTCAACTTCATTTCTTTCTACATACTCATCAATTTTGACATTCACACTTTCCACAATTTTGTTAGTGTTAGAGTTCAAACACTTATAAGCTTTACTTTTTGTGGAATATCCTAGGAATATGCCTTCATCACTCTTAGCATCAAAATTTCCATTCCTAGTGTCTTTTAATATATAACACTTACTTCCAAAGATTCTAAAGTATTTAACACTCAGTGCATGCCCATGCCATAATTCATAGGGTGTCAAATTTGTACCTTTCTTGATCTGTACCCGGTTAAGAGTGTAGAAAGCAGTGCTTATAGCTTCTTTCTAGTATTTTTGTGCCACATTCTTTTCAATAAATAATGTCCTTGCACAATCCAAGATAGATCTATTTCTTCTTTCTACTATACCATTCTATGGAGGTGTTCTAAGTGCAAACATCTATCTTTTAATTCCTCTATCATTGCAAAATAGATTGAATTCATTTGATGTAAATTCTCCACCTCAGTCAGATCTAAGATATTTCAGGTTCCTACCTATCTCCTTCTCAACCTTAGCCAAAACCACTTAAAGAATTGAAAAGCTTCAGATTTTTCTTTTACAGACATTACATGCATCATCCTAGTATGATCATCAACAAACAAGATAAAATATCTAGCACCACAGTAGCTTTGTACACCCATAGGTCCACAAAGGTTAGTATGAACCAAATCTAAAATGTTTTCAGAAGTAAAAGATTTTCTCTTAAAACTTTCCTTTGTCATTTTTCCTAACTGGCATTCCTTGCACGTCACATTCTCAGGTTTCTTCAAACTAGGTAGACCTCTTACCTTTTTCTTCTTACTTATATCTACCAGATTGTCAAAGTTAACATGACATAGCCTTTTATGCCATAACCAAATATCATCAAGTTGTGTAATTATACATGTTTCTTCAAATAGGTCAAGATAGAACAAATTACCTCTAGTCAGATCTCCACTTCCAATTAGTTCTCCAGTAGCATAAAATATTTTAGCTTTCTTGTGATGAAATTCCAATCGGTAACCAGTTCTATTGAGATGAGTAACACTTAACAAATTATAATTAAGACCTTCAACCCAATATGCATTTTCACAAGATATCTTATCAGTTAGTTTAATCAAACCTTTTCCTCTAACAAGACATGGTGCATCATTACCAAATTTTACACTTTTACCTCTGTAATGATGTAAGGTCTCAAGCTTATTTTTGTCACCAGTCATGTGATGTGAACAACCACTATCAATAATCCATTTATCATTCTTGTTCACATAGGATATCAATGCAGTTTTCTCATCCTCATCAGATTCATCTTTCATTGCAACATAGACTACCTCAATTTCAAAATCGTCACTATTAGTGTCAATTTCTTCTTCAGCAATGTAACAAGATTTCTTACCTTTTCCTTTGTAGTCCTTGTTCCTTCGGTAGCTTTTGTCATCTCTTTTGTCTTTGTGTTTTCTTTTTCTTTCATCATCTTTATCCTTCCTATCAGGACATCTAGTAGCAATATGACCAACTTTATTACATGCAAAACATATAATAGGGAGTTTACCTTCATACTTTCCTTTTCGTCTTCTCAGTCTTCTAGCCATAAGAGCTTCTAGATCTTCCAGTTCTTCATCAGAAGTGTCACTATCACTTTCACTTTCACTTTCACTTTCACTGATGCATCTTTCTTTTTCTTTCTTTTGCTTGTTCAGAACTAGTTGTGACTTGAATGTAGATTCAACATTACCAATACTACCAACAGTGAAATTATCATAGTTAGAGAGTTCAAAAGCAGTCATCTTACCATCCAAACTTTCCAAAGTAAGAACATTAGCAGAGTTGCATCTAGATTCATGAATAGCTGAGATCTTAATAGCATATATAGGACGTAGGGTTCTTAGTACTTTCCCAATTATAGTTTCATCATAAATAACCCCATTTGCTCCTCTAATAGCATTCACAACTTCTTTTATTCTACCACAATATTGTGCAATGTTTTCACCTTCTTGCATTCTCATTTCATCAAACTTACCTCTAAGACTCTCAGCCTTTTCTTTCAGTACATTTAAGTCACCACCATAGATCCTTGTAAGAGTGTCCCACATCTCCTTAGCAGTTGTGCAATCCTTAATGTCCTCAAATTCTAGATAGCTTAGGGTAGATGCAATTTACAACATTGCTTGATTATGTTCTTGCTTAGCTCTCATTTCTTCGGCAGTCAAAGGTGTGACAGGTCAAACATAGCCATTCTCAATGTAGTACTTTGTAGAGTCACCAATACCGGCTAGATGCAACTTCATCAAGCTTTTCCATGTAGGGAATTTTTCCTTATTCAGCTTCCGTACCTCCTTCTTATACATCCTGATCATTTGCTCCAAGTCCCTTTAAACTTGATTTTTGTAAACACTAATAATAAGAAACAAAGCTCTGGTACCAATTATTAATATGATTTAGAACAATAGAGAGGGGGGGGTGAATCAGTTGTTCTGAGGTCTTGATGTATAAAACAATCTTAAAAACTTTTCCCTAAATCAGATCCAATAACCAAAACAAACTCGGTCATCACTGATTCAATAATAGAAACATATAAAAATGTAGTTAACTACCCAACTGTAACTTAACTTGTAAAACACAGAAATGTTCAAACCAAAACATTCACACAAGTATTAACACTAGGATTTATAGTGGAAACCCACTATGGGAAAAACCACTTTGTAACATGCTACTATATTTTCACTCTGCTGAAGTGAGCTCGGTTAAAAGCCAACCCAGTCAAAGGTTACAATACACACTATTAGGTGTGACTTAGTTAAAGGATTTCAATCACCCTGCTAAAAGTGAGCCTTGTTATAGGACTTACATACACTCCATTAGAATGAAACCTTGTTCAAAGGATTTAACATATGACTGTTAGGTCAACCTCTATTAAAAGGATTTTGACTGTTACATTGGCTAGAAAGTAGAAGCAATATTGATATGAAAAACATACAACTCACTTTGAAAATATCAGATTTGATTCCATACACTAATGTTGGTTTACTGACTTTGAAACTTTTCCATCTCCATCTTTGACATGCTCAAAACTTTTCTTCAAGCAACCACCACAATTCTCCTTCAGCCTTTTCTACTTATACAGTCAATAAAACTTTACTGATCTTCCAGCATTCTCTTCTTCACCCATGCACGTGCATATCCAATGCTTAGGTTCCCTTAATACTTTCCTCAATTAGGTTAACTCATCTTATTCCGCTGAATCTCATTCATAGATCTTAGGGTTAGGTTAGATTCATTGAATCTACCCACTTCATGTTCTTAGGCTTCATTTCTAGAATCATCTCAAATCTCTTAAATATTTACAATAAAATGTTTTACAGTGTATTTAATGCTTTGAAACAATCAATAAATAAAGTCAACATGTTTTACATAATTCAAGAATTCAACAATGTTGGCTCCAAAACTAAATTCTCTTCAAATATAAAAATGTTGATGCTCAGTCAATACTGTGATCAACTACTCGGTCTTCATGTAGAAATATCGGTCATTACTAAAAATGTTTCCTCAGCTTATACTATCGTCCTTGACAATTAACTATTGTTTGGTTGACACTAGAATTTTTCTCAGCATACACTGACTCGGTCGACACTAACATCACTCGGCTTAAACATGATCTCTCTATTTTTTTGCTCGGTCAAGCCTACTAGTTTAGTCTTCAGTCTTACTAGTATAAACAATACATTATCTCATCATTGTACAACATAGTCAAGTACACATTGTAGTATCAAGATAACTCAACCTTTCCCTAGGTGCTATTGTTACCAACCTTGCCTATCCCCTTAGCAACACTCAAATAGATATAGTACTTTCCTAAGTAGCAACAGTCTTACCAATTAAGGTTTGACATCAATGACAATACAACAATTGTTTCAATTGTAGTTTCTAATAGTATTGTGTGTTATTTACATGTTTTAAGGTTTGAGTTTACATTTTGGGTAAATTATATATGTTTTTAGGTTTTAGGTTTGTACATTTAAGTTTCAAACTTTTGGGTTTAGTTTTAAGTTTACGTTTTTAGGTTTTTAGGTTTTTAGGTTTTAGGTTTATGTATTTAACTTTTAGGTTTTAATTTTTAGGTTTTAGGTTTTTAGGTTTTACGTTTACATTTAACATCAATAATATATCTAGTCCACAAATGTTTATTATTCAAAAATGGGAAAAAATAATCTAAATTATAATGCCAAATAAAAAAAATTCATTTTTTTGCATATAAATACAAGAAATATTTAAAAAACATTAAAAAAATTAAAAAATTAAAAAAAATTCACCGTACGTAGAACTCAATTGAGTAGGCACTTTTTCTTTCCATTCACTAATCCTTAGCCCCTCAATGTGAAAATGAGGAGCTTTGGGGTTTTGGGGGGTATTTAAAATACCTGTCAAATTCAATCGAGTCCTACTCATTTGAGTAGGACTTGACCGAGTCTAACATACCATGCACACACCATTTGGTGGTTTGTGGCACCTACGTATACAAGGTCATGTTTTTCTCAGACGAGTAGGATTCGACTGAGTCTAAATCAACCAAGTCTTTATGTTCAGCATAAAAGGTGAGAGAATATCATGATTTTAACCTTTTACATAAGTTCATTTTATTATATTCAATTTTTTATTTTCTCAATAAAGGGAACACAAGCATTTCCTTTTGATATATTTGTGTTTATATTACATTATCTTAGTTTAATAGATGTTTGTTATCCTCATATTAGAAAGAGGTGTAATTTATTTTATAAGACATTAACACCTTTCATAATGCATTTATTAGTGATGAGGTCAATAATTTGGATGAGGCCTTTGATGACTTCATCTCTATTATGTCTTTATCTATGGCTTATAGACCATCCCTTTGTTGATGATTAATTAATATAAATTTTATGAACTTTTACATTAATTAAAATGATAAAACTAAAGTTTTACTTTATTTTTCTCAAGACAATCTTCAACCCACAAATAAACCCAATATTTTTGTCCAAGGTTGGGATTCCCAAAATAGTCAAACTCCTCATAAACCTTTTATTACTATTAAAGGATGAAAAAAGATTCCTTTGGCCTTTGGTAAAAAAAAACTAGAAATTAGGAAGTGGTTTTCCATACCTACAACACGAGAAAAAATATGAAACCTATCAATCCAATTATTCTTATCTCCATTCTTGCTTCTCAACTGGTGCTTCCTTGTCTACCTCATCTTCCTCAAAATACTTGAAAAAATACAATCTTCTTGATTATCTTAATGCTACTCTTGATAAGATATATCTTTTGGAATTGATTTAAAATTCATTTACTTATCATGAAGTGTTAAAATATTATCTACATAATATAAATATTCCTCTACTTTTACAATACAATGATATAATTGCTTTATTGGAATTCATGTATATAACTAAGTCTAAGGCTAGAATTATTTTTACCAAAGAACAATTAACTTCATTTGAATTAAAATGTTGATATAATCCTCTTATTATTTTTTCTTGTTGTATTATCTGAAAACTTTAGCATGCATAATTGGAGGCTCTAGTAGGTATTGACCCCATTTTGGTGATTTTGTGAATGTTTGTTATCCTTGATCATCTCCCTTAAGATGGAAAAGATGACTATTTTGACATCTTGGGGAAAAGAGAAATGATGATAAATATCCTTTAACACAGAGGAGGTATCACACGAAACACCTAGTTTGAGCCAAAGAGGTCAAAAATGCTATTAGGTCAAGGAAGGGACAAATGCGAAGAGATAAATTGAAAGAAGTGTAACAAGGATCATTTTTTAAGGATTTTGAAAATATATATGAAACCAGAAAGTATTATTTCATGCCTTCTCCATTGCTAAGTAAAGAGATTCTTAAGAAAGGATCATACACTTTTAGCCATTAAGATAAGTGATTTTCTTACCATGGATACTCAATTTGGAACAATGAAAAGGTTATGATCAAGGATTCATATCTCTTATATTAGAGAGAATCTCTAATGTAGACAAAAAATTCCATGTAAGATTGGATATAAATATTTGGACAAGGTTATAAAATTTGTATGATGGAGACCAATACACTAAAAGGGTGAAGTTGCAAATTGGAAAGAAAATATGGAGAAGACGAGAATCTGAGATGATGAGAATGTCAGAGAATATGCACAAAGGATAACTGAGGTTGTTATAGGAATTAGAAACTCTAGAGGACCATATATTGAGGAAGAAGTGATCACAAATATTTTGAGACCTTTGACACAAGTTTACAAAACAAAAGTTGAAGCAATTGAGGAGGTTATTCCAATCACTATGAACTTCAACAGAGAGATATTGATTTCTATTTTAACCACCTTTGAGACTGTAGAGCTACAAGCAACATTACCTAATGTTGAAACTACATTTAAGTGTACTATTAATAATAACAAAAGGACTTTAACTAGTCTTGTGATAACCAGTAGCTGGAAGACATGCAAAGCTTGGAGAATACACTCATGATTCGACTGGAATAGAGGAAGAAGAGAGAAATTTGGATAAGCTCATGGCCCTGATCACAAAGAGGGAAAATAGAGGTAAGGGTAAGTTTGAAGGCAAGTTACCCCTAAAGTTTTTTTCATGTAACAAGATTGGTCATTTTCCATCTAGATGTCCTACAAGGTTTCCTAAGCATAAGCCTCAATTTTTAAGGCCTAATTATTCCAAGGATACTGATGTTAATACATGATAATCATGGTATTTATAGCGAGTCTACAAATTATTAATATGAGATTGGATTTTTTGCAATCAAGGATGAAGAACATGTTCATCAAGATGAATCATTAGTTTCATATGTGTAAAATAAATCAAAATGCATTATAGATACTATTTTCTCTCATTTTATGACTTGTAAAAGACACAAGTTTTTTTAGTTAAAAAAATATGATGGTGGAGTGGTTATATTTTGTGATAACACTCCCAGGTTGACCATTGGTAGAGGATTAATATCTCTTGATGCAAAAAATATGTAGACACCTAAAAATCTTTTATGAAATAAAGTATTTTTATTTTCTGAAAAATCCCTGATGACATCATCATTTATTAATTAATTAATTATTTAATTAATTAATTTATTTTTATGTCATTAAATCCCTTTTTCTTAATTAAAAATATTTAATTAAGAAATCCCTCCCAAAAATGTTTAAATCTTATTTAAACATTAATCCCCTATTTATTAATTATTTTAATTAATAAATTGACCAAAAATTCCCCAACAAATAATTAATTTATTTTTTGACCAAAAGTTGGCCTTTTTTCCTAAAACCACTAACCTCTTCCAAAATCTTCTAAAACCCTCTTTAATTACGATTAAAGGCTAATCCCATCATTTTCTAACCCTAACCCCAACTCAAAATATTTAATTAAGATTAAATATTTAATCCTTATGTTTATTAAATTTATTTTAATAAATTTTCTCAAACCTAAACCCATGGAAATAAATAAATCTTTATCTATTTCCTAAAAATCTTTATTTATCCTAAGGAAGTGCTAGACTCTTCTAGAAAGTCCTAATCCTAATCCTAATCCTAATCACCTCCCTAACCTTGTCACATTCCCTAACCAAGATTAACCAACTCCTAAACTTTAACCAAAGTCAAAAAACTTCTAGAGGCTTCTCTTACATGCATTTATGATGCATTTAAAGCCTCCTTATCCCTCTTACATGCATTTATGATGCATTTAAGAAGCCCCTCACCCCTTTCTTACACCCTTTGACCTTAGGCACATTTCCCAAATTGTGCACATTCCTCCCATCTTTCAACCCAATGCCCTTGTGACACTTGTCACAAGGAGGTGGCCTTGAACTAGCACAATCCATGTGCTCCCCTTTGAATGAATCTTGGCCTCTCTTAAGGATTTTGATCCTAGCCACTCATTCATCCTCCCAAAAGTCTATAAATAGTCCTCATTTCTAAGAGCAAAATACCCATTCACCTTTCATTTTATGCATTGTTATCATGTCCATTTAGCTCTAGACTTAGCATAAGCAATACTAATTGTTAGTTTCTTTTTATCATCTTCAAGATTTCTTAAAGAACATCATAGCTTAGCAATAATAGATTAATATAGTTTCTTTCATTGTTTAGCATAGCATATAGCATCATATCACACCTATATTTGGTCTAAAATCAATCTTAGTATGCATTAGAATATGCTCCAAGTGCTTAGAGAGCACACCCACATCCCTCTAATTGAAGCAAATCAAACATTTGCTCTATAGCACTTGTTTTTAGCGACAATTTCGAGGTGGCTTTGGTTTTGTTTTCATGTCTTATGCTATTTTTTAGTTCATGAACATGTTAGATTAGTCTAATGTTTGAATGTTTCAGCCTTTCAAGACAGGTAACAGGTTTAAAATCATAGTCTACATTCTGGCACACCCGGTGGGACCCACTTCACGGGTTCTTTGCAAACATTCTGATAGATTTTGGAGTGTTTTCAGATTTTTCAAGCTTATAGGTGGATGGAGCTCTTCAAATTCTTCTTCCTCTTCTTGTCTATATTCTTCTATTCCATCTACTTCTTCTTCTTCTAGCAAGGTCATGGCCATTTTTTTTTCAAAAAAAAATCCATAAGGAAGCAAAATCATACAAACCTTGTTTTAGTGCTTAAAATGAACCTCCAAATCATTCTTAAATGCATTAAGAACTAAAACTTGCAAAATTTATTCTAACAAACAAGAAAAAATCAATCAAAACATTTGCATCCTTGCAACATCAAGGTTTTAAATGCATTCATGCAAAGTAGGAACATTTTATGATTTGGGAGCATAAAAAGAACATCAAGTTTGCATTGGAAAGCTAAGTGGTCCCTAATCAACTAAAAAATTATCCTAAATGGTCCTAAATCAAAATTAAAAAGCATCAAAGAGAGCTAAAAAAGAACTTCATTTGCAATGTCTTCAAAGTTTTGTTAAAAATCTCAAAGCAAACTAGGAACAAAATCATCAAAAAGCTTTGCTAAAAACTTTTCAAATTTGGTTCCTAAATTTTCTTAAAGGTTTCAAAATTTTCCTAAATCAGTCCTAAAGCTTTGTTATTGATGTGAACAAGTCTCTTATTGCAAAATCTTGAATGCCTTTTCAAATTCATGCATCAAACTAAATCTAGGCAACTTTGTTTTGAAGTCTAAAATGGAGCAAACCAAATCTTGAATGAAACTAAAGGAATGAAGCTAAGTCCTAAGAGTCATTGTCCATTTGAAAATTGAACTCAATCTTGAATGCATTAAAAGAACAAACATCTCTGTTCCCTCCTTTTCAATTCAAGCAAAATGCAAATTCAATCTTGAATGCCTTAAAGGACAAAAAAAAAAGCACTTCAAAGTTCTAAATCAACACGCCAATCTCAATCTTGAATGATCAATGAAAGAACTTGCAATCGCTCAAATCGCTTACTTTTTGGAAAAAGAACAAATCAAACCTTAAGCACTTGTGTCTTCAAAATTTCAAAGTTCAAACACACTTAAATCAAATTGGGAAAATGAACAAACTTGCTTGATGTGCATCTAGGAGCTTTATCTTCTTGCAAAATCCTTGTTAAAGTAAGCAACGTAGAACATTTGAACTTGGACAAGTTCACTTGCTCTACTTTTAGCGAGGCCTGTCCGAGGAGAAAAGCACTTCCTCCTCGGAGAACGACCTCAAACCAGTATCCCCCCCGGCCGGTATATAAATAAAGTGAAGGCAAAAAGTACTCACTTACATCTCCTAATCGCCGGGCGTCTTGTGCCAAATACAAATGTTTGGGGAAAGGTAAATATTCCTCCCCCAGCGTTGTTGGCTAGGCTCTTAAGTGAGTCATAGGCGGTCAGCATAACCAGGTATGGAGACTCCACGGAACTATTAAAAACCTGATAAAATAGAGGCTACCCTATCTACATCTGAAAGTATCAAAATCTTTGTGCAAGGACCGATTCCAAGGGGTTTACCGGGTCACCTCAAAATTACTCACCATTTGTATTCCCTTCTGGGGGATACCAAGCTGTGGGCAAGCGATTTTGATACTCACCTTCCTTAGGTAGATCTGTTTGAAGTGCTTGACAGTCAAAGACTCCGTGAAAACACTTGTTGAAACATACACTTTCAAAGCTTTATCAGAGTCAGTCATCCTGTTTGTATCCTGCAAGGTTGCGTTGTCAGAAGTCTTTTTAATTTATCCTTTGCCACTTGAGAAAATCAAACCAATCAACAAAATTGATATTCAGGAAATCTTGTAGAAATCAGATATCCAAAGAGCCTTTTGTTCTCAAACCTATCAGAATTTTCCAAAGATATGCCCAATTTGATCAAACATCCAAAAGCCAAGTTGCCCAAATCCAAAGATTATCAAGAGAAGAAAGTTGCAGAGAGGAACCTTAAAAGCCATCAATCCTTTGTCCAAGAAACCCAAGCAGAAGAAAAATATCAAGAAAGACTTGATAATATTGGCTATAATGCAAGAGTCAAATAGTTTGCCTACCATTTCCAAGTAAACCATCGCTACATCAACCTTGAAAGAGAAGATTAGCTGGATTCATAACATGTCCATTCTACCTTCAGATCTCACAATCTTATCTCGGCAGTCCATCATCCTAGCTTCATCCTAGTTTCATTCTTGCATCATCACCAAACCTTAGTTACATCCTAGAAATCCTTCTTAGTTGCATGCACCATCATCCTCCTAGTAGCGTCATAGATCATCCATCCCAGTCGCATCTGCATCATCCTCTTAGAAAGAGCATTGTTCCATCATCCTCCACCATCTTTTCATCAGCAATCCACCATCAGAATCCCATATCCTTCATCCAAATCCAGCATCCATCATCTAAATCAGAACCCACCATCTTTTGTACCAAATCCAGAGATCCAAAATCCACAAACACTTAGTGTTCAAAACCTTTGAGTTGTTTCCATCCCTTATCTTGGATCAGCAAGCATCCCCTTTTTTGACAGAGCATTGTCTAAAGGAAATCCAACTTGTCCTTGCACAGCCTCATCATCTCGAGCAAGAGATTGGCTTGTATTGATAAGCATCCAGTTAACCGAAGATCATCAGTCTATCCTAGGTTGGCCCAAATCCTATCACTGATCCTCCATCAGGGAAAAATAACAACTCATTGTTGACACTTAGTAATCTTCCACCAGCATCCCACCAATCCTCCACCCAATCTTGACCCAAATCAAAGCATCCCACCAATCCTCCATCATCACCAAGCTTTTTTACCAATTTGCCACCATCTCCCACCAATCTTCCGCCATCCTTGATCCAAATCTGAGCAGTTCATCCATCCTTGCATTGCATTCTAGAAAGACATCATCATTAGAAGTTCATCAACTTTGCATCCATCAACATCTTTTAGCCAAACATCTTGCATCCATTTAGCACTTGCATCTCCATGCCTGTTGAGACCAGATCTCCGAAAAGAAGAAGCATGAATCCTTATCCACCAAAAACCTCATCCGATCCCAACCTTTTCACCAATGCCATGATGACCTACAATCCCCAGATCTAAGCCAGTAACCCATGTGAAGATCCAAACATCCCTTCATCCCCGTTGGCAATCCAAGCATTTGCAAATCCTCCAGAAAGCCCACCAGTGACCAATGCCCTTGTACTGCAACATCAGCAAAGCACGTTTGCCCACTATCTACCAGAAAGTACCTCCATCCCACCATCTCTCTATCCACGCATCCCCATCAATACTATCCAAGTTCCAGCACAAGCATATTCTCCGTTTGTCCAATCATTCCCCGATCCTATCATGCAAACACCCCAAGAGCTTTCCACCATTCCCCTTTTCTTGCAAGAAAGCCTCGTCAGTCCCGCAACACAAGCTGCAGCGCCATCCGCTCCATCTCCTACCCCTTTTGCTTCATCATCTGCTATGGCTGCCCAAGCCCAAATCCAACGCTTAACCCAAAGTCAGCTTCCACCTCTCACGCAAGCTTTTACACCAAAAGCTTCACCACCATCTGCAAGTCAAGCAACGCCTTTCACCATCAAAGGAGCACCGTCACCCTTCACCCCCCAAGAACCCGTACCTTCTTCTTTGGGGTTAGTGCAATCGCTTCCCATTCCAACCTCATCTTTCTCTTGGGTGTTTCCTTTATTTTCCTCCTCACAAACATCCACTCAACCACAACCTCAACAAGCTCCTTTCTCTCAACCATCATTCATGTCCCAAGCTCCCGTTGCTCCTACCATTCCATCATCCACTGCAGTGCACCCTAACACAAGCTCTCAGTGGGGCCTTACACAAGAAGAAATGAAGGCATGGGGGATCCCATCTCAATCCCCTACATCTATGGTTGCAAGTCAACAAACCACCTTTGCCCAAGCAGCACAACAGCAACTACCCCAACCACCACCGGCTTCAAGCTATTCATCCCAAATCCCAAATACCTTCCAGCAAGTTCCACCACCTCAACAGCCAACTTTCTCCAGCTATCTTACCCCATCACCCTTTGCTTCTAGCTTCCCCACATCTGTTCCACCTCTAAGTAACGCAGGCATGCACCCAGCTTATATCAGCCAAACCCAAAGCCAACCTCAGCAACTACCACTATCATACCTGCAAGAAGCATCATTCCAATAGCCTCCCCCACAGCAACCACATGTCCCCTTTCAGCAAACACCCATCATTCCTCAACAACAGCAAGTCCCTTGCTATCAGCCCCAGCAACAAATCCCTATCATCCCCCAGCAACAACAAGTTCCCACCCATCAGTTACAACAACAAGTTCCAAATGTCTAATATCAGCAAGCAGTCCCACAACAACCACCAGTTCAACAACAGCAAGCAGCCCAACAACATCAAGCGGTTCCATATCATTTACCACAATATCCCCCTATGCCACACCAGCAATATCCCCAGCAACCATTGCCCCAAAATCAGTTCCAACCCATTTATCCACAGCAAGCGCCATATCCAGTTCCACAGCTTCCATCACAAGCAGAAGTCCCAGTTCCCTCGCCACTCAATGCTGAGTGGGAAGCAATGAAAAATGCTCTAAAGGAGCTACAAAGTGGAATAGAGAATAAAACATACAAGTTCGAAGAGGTGTGCTCATATCCCTTCGATCGGTCCATAGCAACTATCCCTTTCCCCAAGTATTTTGAGATGCCCAAGTTTGACAAGTATCGGGGGAAAGGAGATCCAGTAAACCATATCAAAGAGTTCTACATGGCATGCCAAGAAGTGGCTTACAGTGATAACTATCTCCTGCGCCTGTTTCCCAAAAGCTTGGGAGGAACTGCTGTTGAGTGGTTTTACAAAATACCACATGGGACAGTAAAAACCTTTGCTGAACTCTCTGAGAAGTTCATCACACACTATGCCCATAATGTGGAGAATGAGTTGTCCTTGCTAGACCTATGCAACTCAAAGCAGAAAGATAGAGAAAGCCTTGCAGAATACTTGCAAAGATGGCAGAATCTTACAACCAGGTTATCATATCAGCCGCTAGAGGAGCATCTAACAAAGATCTTCATTGATAACCTGCATCCAAAGCTATCCCATCACATGCGAATGAACTATCTCCAGACATACCAAGACATCAAGAGCAAAGGCATATGCATCGAGAAAGCTCTCCTAGACGAAGGCACTATTCGTCACTTCAAGGATGATTCCAAGAACAAACCCAACAATGATAAATCCCGTTACTGGAATCGTAACAAGAATGTTGTTACAGATGGAGCCACTGACACTAAGAATGTACAATTCATTGTGGCTAGTCCTACACCAGCTCAAACATACCAACCGCCACAAGCGCCCATCTATCAGCAACCACCAGCTCCCGCATATCAAGCACCTATTTATCAGCAGCCTCCTCAAGCTCATCAACCACCTGTGCAACAATATCAGCAGCAATACCAACAGCAACAGCCAGCACATCAAGGCAATCCTGTTAACGCAGTTAACGTTGCCCCAAGGTAGAACAAGCCCAACAATCAGAACAATCCAAAGAGGACTTTCACACCTTTGGGTGAGCCTCTGGATTAGATCTTTTATTGGCTAGCCAAGGCAAATATGATCACATATCCGCCCATCTCACAGAAGGATGACAATGCACCAAAGTCTGATTGGTATAAAGAACATGAATACTGTGATTACCATCGTGTGAAGGGGCACACAACATTGAAGTGCATGCGGCTTAAGAACTACATCCAGGATCTCATTGATCGCAAGGAGATCCAGGTCGATGCACCAGCTCAAGCTTCACCCAACACCGGTTTGCAAATATATCAAAATGTGTTCCCTCAACACGATACCCGGAAGAATCAAGCCAACGCCAATCAACCCCAAAATCGTGGCAAAGGCAAGCAAGAAGATCACACAGCAGCCTACATCAACTATGACAAGTATGTTGGATGCAAAACTCAAGTTGAGCCCATCCAAGATGAGCCCACCATCAATACCATCCACGTCAGAGGGCCGGATCAACAATGTGCTGCAACTACCCGCAGTAGTAGGATAACTGTTGCCGGTGCTCTTCCGAGATTAGCTACTCCTCCAAGGCCAACATCTACTGCATCCACAGCACAGTCTAACACCAGGCCAGCATCAAATGCACGCGCAACACAGCATAATGCACCAAGTGCACAATACAATATCATAGAGCATCTTGGGAACATGCCAGCCCAAATATCTATCTTGGATTTGCTCCGCACATCACCCATCCATCAGGAGATCCTGGACAAAGCTCTAAAAGAAGGCCATGTCCCCACGGACATTAACACAACTTAGTTTGAAATTCTTGTGGGACACCTATCAGCAGCATGTGCCTTATCCTTCAAAGAATCTGATATACCAGATGTCACTCCTGACCATACTCTTCCTCTCCGCATTGCCATCATGGTCAGAGACTTCGCTATCAAACGGGTCCTAGTAGATAATGTCTCAACTCTAAACTTGTGTACTTTAAAATTCATTCAGCAGATTGGGTTCACTTGGAGCATACCTTAGAAGGTACCATTACTTTTCCCAGGCTGATATAGCACATGAAGTGATCACTATCAAAGCCTATGATAACTTGGAGCATACCTTAGAAGGTACCATTACTTTGCCCATTCAACTGGGCCCAGCAACACAAAATACTATTTTCCATGTTGTTGATCTTGACCTACCATTTAATATCCTCCTAGGCCGACCATGGATTCATTCCATTAAGGCTGTACCATCTACTTACCATCAGTGCATCAAATTTCTGCATCAAGGCACTGAGGTTACCATCCATGCTGACCCCCAACCCTTCGCATACTGTCGTGCGATGGAAGCATCATTCCCTCACTCCACTCATTGTCCTGGAACTGACATTGGTACTTCTATTGCCAGCTCATCCCGATCCCATTGCGATCCAGAAACCATTCTCACCTCCACCCTCTCTTCCATCAAGATCAATAACCAGGGTTGTGGTGAATATAGCCTACATGATGCATTTGCCGTAGGGGCCCTTCCGGTTGATCCACATACTCAAGGGCACCCAGATCACCAAAGCAAGCCTATTGAAGAGCATCCTGAAATCAAGAAAATCAGATCTATGACTTTTGAATCCCATGGCAACATAAACAGAAAAGAGATGGAGCCGGATATCAACAAATGGTTGTACAAAGATCCCCCATCCCGTGACACACAACTTCTTGAGTACTTCAAAAAGAAATATCCAATCCCATACAAGAATGTCACAGAACAATATAACTATCAAGGCAGTGGTTTAGGACCACAAGAAGATGGAAATCTGTTTCCTATCACACCATCACAAAATCTTGAACATCGAGGACTTGGCTTTAATATCCCTCGCCTACCCGAACAAGAGCCCAATACCGCAACTAAGGGCACCAACATGACTAGCGTTAACTTCTTGAATAGCCAGGATGACCTCGTGGAAATCGAAGACATCCCCGAAGAGAAAGACATCCCATCCTACGATGATATCTTTGCCGACAACACCCTCCTGGGGACTTCTATCCTCCAACAACTATCCATCAACCTCATAGACCTTCCCCTCACACACCCTGAACTCATAACTTGGGACCAACCAAGCATCGCACACATCGACGAGTTCCAAAGCGCACAAGCACTCCTAGAATTCATGGGGGCATCAAATCCAGCAGTCAACCAGGATCAAACATCGACATCTGTTTATACGCTTCACCCAAAAGGATATTTTGGGGAAGAGGCAAGCTTTAGTCGCAAAAATGATAAAGCAAAAGAACATCATGAGTCTTTATGTGAAAACCCTTCTGGGGCACATTCTGATTCCAAAATAGTAAAAACAAAGGGCATACTTCTAGCGAAAACCTAGCAATTTAGGCGATAGAAGATGAAGCCTTGCTTCTTCCCCCTATCCAAGATTATAGACCAGAGCAGTCGCCGATCATCATAGAGGAAACCAAGCCAATCAACTTGGGAACAAAAGAATGTCCAAGGATCACCTACATTGCAGTCAACCTAACAGAAGGAGAAGAAATGGCTCTCAGCACCTTGCTCAAGGAATCAGTTATCAACTTTGCATGGTCATACACCCACATGCCTGGGCTTGATCCAAACCTTGTTGTTCATCATCTATCAGTAGATCCAAATGTCAAGCCAGTGAAGCAGAAGCTAAGGAAAATGCATCCAAAGGTAGCATTACTAGTTAAAGTAGAGCTTGAGAAGCTCCTTCAAGAAAAAATCATCAGAGCAATCAACTACTCAGAATGGATCTCTAACATGGTGCCAGTCACAAAGCCTTCTAGCGACATCAGAATCTGTACTGATTTTAGGGACTTGAACAAGGCATGCCCTAAGGATGATTTCCCATTGCCAAACATAGACATGCTTGTAGACCTCACAGCGGGTCACGAAATGCTATCACTCATGGATGGCTTTTCCAGCTACAACCAGATTCATATAGCAGAAGCAGATCAACATAAAATAGCATTCACAACCCCATGGGGTACCTTCTGCTACAACATGATGCCATTCGGGTTAAAGAATGCAGGAGCAACATATCAGCGAGCAATGACAGCGATCTTCCATGACATGATCCACAAGATCCTTGAAGACTATGTGGATGATATCCTTGCAAAATCTAAAACAAGGGATGAACACCTCAACATCTTAGAGCGTGTGTTTGATCGTCTGAATCATTATGGCTTAAAGCTTAATCCTAAGAAATGTGTCTTTGGTGTTACATCTGGCAAGCTTCTAGGCTTCATCATCTCTAGACGAGGCATAGAGATCGATCCTAAAAAGGTAAAAGCAATAACGGAGATGCCTCCACCAAGAAATCTCAAACAGCTCAGAAGCCTACAGGGCAAGCTTCAATTAGTTTGGCGGTTCATCTCGCAACTAGCAGACAAGTGCCAACCATTCTCACATCTCTTATACAAAAACACCAACTTCAAGTGGGATCCCATATGCCAAAGAAGCTTTGATAAGCTCAAGGAGTATCTAGCTAATGCTTTGATCCTTGTACCACCAGTTCCAAGATGCCCACTCATCCTTTACATCTCAACAACAGCTACAGCACTAGGGGCACTCCTAGCACAGCATGATGATGAAAACAGAGAACGAGCTATCTACTACATCAGTCGCACTCTTGTGGGCTATGAGCTTAACTATTCACCCATGGAGAAAGCATGCCTAGTAGTGGTCTTTGCCACTCAAAAACTTAGACATTACATGCTTAGCCACACAATCAAGCTCATATCAAAGGTGGACCCTCTTAAGTATCTGTTATCAAGGACAACCCTCACAGGCCGTATGGCAAAATGGGTCATGTTACTCAGCGAATTTGACATTCAGTATGTAGATCGCAAAGTAATCAAAGGGCAAGTCATTGCCGATCAACTAGCAAAAGCACCACTGGTGGATGCCTATCCACTAATCATGGAATTCCCCGATGAACATCTGTGTATGATCAAAGAACAATCCATGTGGAAACTATACTTTGATGGCTCCTACACATCACATGGATCAGGGGCAGGAATCCTATTCGTCACACCTCAAGGTGACTACATCCCAAAATCATTCAAATTGGGATTCCCATGTACCAACAACATTACAGAATATGAGGCACTCATCTCAGGTCTCAGAACAGCCATTCAGTGGAATATCATAGACTTACAAGTGTTTGGAGATTCACAGCTGATTATCAAACAAGTCCTAGATGAATATCAGACAAAGGATGACAAGTTGCTACCTTACAAAGAGCTGGTGAACAAACTGAAAGAGCATTTCCTACATCTACAATTCACATAGATCCCAAGACTTTAGAACAAAGCAGAAGACGCAATGGCAACCATTGGATCCTTATTGGAAATCCCACGTGACGCAACACAATATGAATTTCTAGTCGAGCAGCTACACTTGCCAGCTTATGAGAACACCGATGCAAACATGGTGTGTGTCTTGGTTGGTCCCCAATCCCCATGGTACCATGACATCCATGCATATCTAAAAAATGGTATCATATCTCCCCATCTCACCAATAACCAACGCCAAAACCTTATTCACAGAGCTTCCCGCTACACTCTTGTAGCCAACACCCTATATCATTGTGGGTATCACAATGTCCTATCTAGATGTTTAGATTCAAACAAGGTCGTCCTGGCCTTAGAAGAAGTTCACGCTGGAATTTGCAGTGCCCACATGAGTGGCATGGTTCTAGCAAAGCAGCTGCTTAGAGTTGGATATTATTGGCCAACAATGGAACATGATGCGTGTGAATTTGTCAAGAAATGTCTCCCATGTCAACAGCATGCCAATTTGATACATGCACCAGCATAGGATCTACAGCCTATTGTACCACCATGGCCTTTTTCATGTTGGGGCCTCGACCTCGTTGGCTTGATCACCCCCCTCTCTTCGGATGGACACAAGTATATCATAACAGCCACAGAATACTTTACCAAATGGGTTGAAGCGATTCCACTCACCCTAACTACTGGCATCCAAATATCCAAGTTCATCCTTTACCACATCATCTGCCGCTTCGGCATACCATCTACCATTTTCACAGACCATGGCACACCTTTTGAAAACCAGCATGTGGATGATCTGTGTGCCAGACTCCACATCCATCACCGTTTCTCCAGTCCATATTTCCCTCAAGGAAATGGCCAAGCTGAGGCAACCAACAAAACTATCTTGAAAATCCTCAAGAAGGTTGTCAATGATTCTGGTCGTGACTAGCACCTCTAAATCAATCCTACCCTTTGGGCCTACCGCACTTCCTATCGCACTCCCACAGGCACCACCCCATATTCCCTTGTATATGGTGCTGAAGCCGTTCTGTCGATCGAGGTCGAGCTCCCCTCATTGTGAGTCTCCATGAAGAACTACACTGCTGATGAAGATTATCATGTAGCCCGTCTCACATAGCTAGACCTGTTAGATGAAAAGAGACAGCAAGCCTACGATCACCTGGTTGCATACCAGAATCGACTCAAAAGGACTTATAACAAGAAGGTCCATCCTAGACAGTTCTAGGTTGGTGACATGGTTCTCAAAGAAAATCAGAAGGTCCAAGCAAATCGAGAAAAGAAAGGCAAGTTTGAGCCTACTTGGCTGGGCCCCTATGTGGTCACCTCATGCTTCGGCTCCGGAGCTTATCAGCTATCTACACCAGAAGGAGAGCCTTTGAATGATCCAATCAACATCATACATCTGAAGAGGGTCTATGCCTGAACCAGATCCTACATATTCAAAAAATCCATAAAAATTGGAAAAAAGCAGCCAAAAAAAAAAAAAAAAAAAAAAAAGGAAAAAAGAAAAGAAAAAAATTGTCCAATGGTGAAAACTTGGCAATTCAGGCACCTTGGACAAGTATGTTGGTGAAAACCTGGCACTCAGGCACCATACATAGTGGACCGAGTCATTATCTATCAAACTCCCATCCCCCATCCCACCATCTTAGTCCTTTTTCTCCCATTCCCATCCTCATCCACCATCCCCCAGCATTCCTTTTTCCATCAACCTTCAGCAACACCACAATCCCTCTTGCACATATCTTGTACCATATCTTGCACATATCTTGTACCATATCTTGCATATATGTTGTACTCTATCCTGTATAGCGAGATCTTCCTATCCCCAATCCTGAGCTTTTGTACATATCCATTGTATATCTTTTCCCGTCCGTTGTACATCAGTCCTTGTCAGTCCTGCAGTAGCATTTTGATCAGCACACTTTGTCCTACCCAGCCTTTTACTTCAACAACCTCAATTGTCGACTATTCTTGATCACCGTAATTATTCTTTGACTTCATCATTTGCCAGCGAACAACACCACTCATTCTCTCATCAATCAGTAGGTCCTTGAGGATGTATCCTTCCTCTTGTCCGATCTAATCTTCCCGCCATCAATCAAATCAAATCTCTCTCCTTGGCAAAGGTTGTCTTTTGGAGTTTTCATTTTGACCTTGGATTTTGTCCTTTGGGTCTTGTTAATCTTTTACAGCTTCTCGTTGTTCTCTACTCAAAGTCACCACGATCCTTTATATCATGGTGCGCTGTGAATGAGGATAATCTGGGGCAAGGTCTTTTGATCTTTTGCTGCTGCCTGTGAGTCAGTCGTGTGTTTGTGGTTTCTTCAGCATCATTTCCACCATGCCTCCTTCGGGTTTCATGTGCGATGCTGGGGCAACCCTGCGTGTCTTTTTCGCGTCAGTCCTATGCAACGCTGGTGACAAGGCCTCGTGATCCCAGTATCCTTGGCAGGTCTCTAGCATTGCTATATTAAACTAGGTTGTGCTCTCCACATTTGCACTTGGAGCTTCCCCATCTCCCCTGCATCCTGCATCATATAGATTAATCTTGCATCCTCATGTAGCTGCATCCTGCATTTTGCATTCCATCTCATCTTGCATTCACTCATCTTTGCTCTTGGAAGCTTGGTTATTTATCTCCCCTTCTTCCTAGGTCCTTCCTTCTCTGTTTCCTTTCGAGAAAATTCCACAATGTTTACTCCTTGCGTTATTTTCTCGAGGGGGCACAATCCCTTATTCCTCTAAATTCTAGCCTGGGGCATCTTATTTTCTTGTCTTTGAAGCCATGCCACTTGCGGCATCGCATCAAAGAGGGGCAAAATGTAGACACCTAAAAATCTTTTAGAAAATAAAGTATTTTTATTTTCTGAAAAATCCCTGATGACATCATCATTTATTAATTAATTATTTATTTAATTAATTTATTTATTTTTATGTCATTAAATCCCTTTTTCTTAATTAAAAATATTTAATTAAGAAATCCCTCCCAAAAATGTTTAAATCTTATTTAAACATTAATCCCCTATTTATTAATTATTTTAATTAATAAATTGACGAAAAATCCCCCAAAAAATAATTAATTTATTTTTTGACCAAAAGTTGGCCTTTTTTCCTAAAACCACTAACCTCTTCCAAAATCTTCTAAAACCCTCTTTAATTACGATTAAAGGCTAATCCCATCATTTTCTAACCCTAACCCCAACTCAAAATATTTAATTAAGATTAAATATTTAATCATTATGTTTATTAAATTTATTTTAATAAATTTTCTCAAACCTAAACCCATGGAAATAAATAAATCTTTATCTATTTCCTAAAAATCTTTATTTATCCTAAGGAAGTGCTAGACTCTTCTAGAAAGTCCTAATCCTAATCCTAATCCTAATCACCTCCCTAACCTTGTCACATTCCCTAACCAAGATTAACCAACTCCTAAACTTTAACCAAAGTCAACAAACTTCTAGAGGCTTCTCTTGCATGCATTTATGATGCATTTAAAGCCTCCTTATCCCTCTTACATGCATTTATGATGCATTTAAAGCCTCCTTATCCCTCTTACATGCATTTATGATGCATTTAAGAAGCCCCTCACCCCTTTCTTACACCCTTTGACCTTAGGCACATTTCTCAAATTGTGCACATTCCTCCCATCTTTCAACCCAATGCCCTTGTGACACTTGTCACAAGGAGGTGGCCTTGAACTAGCACAATCCATGTGCTCCCTTTTGAATGAATCTTGGCCTCTCTTAAGGATTTTGATCCTAGCCACTCATTCATCCTCCCAAAAGTCTATAAATAGTCCTCATTTCCAAGAGAAAAATACCCATTCACATTTCATTTTATGTATTGTTATCATGTCCATTTAGCTCTAGACTTAGCATAAGCAATACTAATTGTTAGTTTCTTTTTATCATCTTCAAGATTTCTTAAAGAACATCATAGCTTAGCAATAATGGATTAATATAGTTTCTTTCATTGTTTAGCATAGCATATAGCATCATATCACACCTATATTTGGTCTAAAATCAATCTTAGTATGCATTAGAATATGCTCCAAGTGCTTAGAGAGCACACCCACATCCCTCTAATTGAAGCAAATCAAACATTTGCTCTATAGCACTTGTTTTTAGTGACAATTTCGAAGTGGCTTTGGTTTTGTTTTCATTTCTTATGCTGTTTTTTAGTTCATGAACATGTTAGATTAGTCTAATGTTTGAATGTTTCAGCCTTTCAAGACAGGTAACAGGTTCAAAATCATAGTCTACAAAATAAAATTGATGACATTCTTCTTGTTGATGGCCTTTAAAATAACTTTTTGAGTGTTGGATAATGTGTAGACAAGCGTTACCACTTGCAGATCAATGATGGAAAATGCAATATCCAAAGTGAGATAGGAGACTTGATCAAATCAAGGAAAAAATCAAGAGGTAATGTGTTTCAATTGATTAGTATAAAAGCTATCTATTTTTTGGTTAAAATATATGATAGTAGGTTTGGCATAGAATATTTTTTCATATCAATTTTGACAATGTTGTGAAGGAAAACAATACAAATGCACTAAGAGAGCTGCCAAATATTATGAATCCTTCTAACACTATATATAGAGAATGTGTAATGGGGAAACAAACAAAAAAAAACTTTGAGAGAAAATCATTTTTAGAAAAAGGAAAGATAGATTTGGTGCATACAGATCTATGTTTCCCCACTAAGAATAGCTCCTACTATGGTGAAAGGTACTTTATTCTCTTTTTTGATGATTATTCAAAAATTATGTGTGTTTCTTTCCTCAAAGAAAAATCTGAATCTTCTGATAAGATCAAGATTTATAAGGAAAAATTTGTGAATGAGTCAGGTCTAAAGATAAAATCCTTAAGGTTAGATAGAGGTGGATAATTTACATCTGATGCATTTAATTGATAGTGAAAAGAACATGGAATATATAGACATACTTATGCACCTATAACTCCACAACAAAATTGGATAGTAGAGAGAAGGAACAAAACCATATTAGATGTTGTGATAACTATGTTGATTGATGACAATGTAGCACACATGCATTCACGTAAATGAGTGAACACTTGTTTATAAACCTTAAACCACATTCAGATCAGAGAAGGTACTGCTACAACTCCCTATGAGCTATGGTTTGGTCATACTCCTTCAACGAAGTATTTTAGAATTTCTGGTAGTAAGTGTTATATAAAAAGAGATGATGAAATATGAAAGTATGATGCAAGGATTGATGAAGGTATTTTTCATGGTTACTTTACTAAAAGTAAGCCACATAGATTTTTCAATCTGAGATTGAGGGAAATAATTGAAAGTTCTAATGAGAAGATTTATGAGAAATTTTAGATTCAAAAAAGGATATATGAATGTGATCTAATACCTAAGAAAAAAATGAGAACAAAGAAGTAGAATTTTTTTTTAAACTGACAACGGTTTACAAGTTTTCCTAAATGAACAAAAGGAAGCTCCTAGAACACCAACGTATGTTTTGATGAATCATCCTAAAAATTAGATTATTAGTAATGCTAATCAAGGTATGACAATTGTAATCTATTGGGATAGGAAAGATAAGGTACTAAGAGGGGAGGGGTGAATCAACACCCTAAAAATCTTTTACTGAATATACAATCTACAATAGTAGTGTCTATCTATCCAACTGAAATCATTATTTGCAACATTCATTCAAATGACTTTGTAAATGTAAAGTGCATGAAAACAAACAATAAACCATTCATGAAAAATAACACTTGACACAAGTATTTTGGTTATGCAAAAACCCTTGTTAGAAGGTAAAAAATGTGGTGGGGATGACACCCACAAATTATTCACTACCATAGTAAATAAAGTATGCCGATTAAGGATACAAGTGTGATCACTTGTGGTGATCTTACCCTATTAGGAGTAACAATAAGATCAATTAGATCTACCTTGTAAAAGGATTTTAGCAACACCAAATAAGTGTGCACTCAGTTAAGATATTTACAATTAGACTGTTAAGTCTACTCTATTAGGATATTTATAACTATGCTATAATGATTAGAAAATAACAAAAAACATTTGTAAATTAACAAATTCAACTTTTCTAAATCAGATCTATGATATATTGAATAAATATCACCTTGATGTGTAGTAAATTTCTCTCTATTATGCTCGGCAGCCTTGTGTGTTTCTGAATAAACTAAATATTATTTCTCATAACTACTCAATCATGCAAACCTTGTCTGAATTATGATTTCTTGATAGGAGGCCACTTCTTCATGATCTCCTTGTCATGTATGATAGATAATGTCAAAATGACATCAATTTCAATTATATAGAAAATTTATATGACCTAATTAGATTTACAACATCTTAGAAAACATAAGATCTATGGTGTACAAAAATAACCTAGATTTAACAATTACATAAGAATCATCACAATAATTAATGATTACATCAATAATAAATATGCCTCAATCTTGGTAAAATTTTTTAGGGATCTGTGTAAACTATTTACATAGATAAATGTGCCTTTACTGATTACTATGCCATTTCTTGAACAACTCGGTAAACAAAGCCTTTGCTATTCAATGAATAAACTGATGCCTAGTGTGTAGAATGCTCGGTGTTTACTGACCTGGTCCTTGGTATAATTTTATGCTCCATAAACATACTCGGTTAGAACTGTATCCATTTAGCTTTCGATTCTACCTTGTGACTGCTCGGTATGAAGGCTTTGTAAGTTCAACTGACTAGCTTCTATAGCTTCTTATTCCATCCTTTACTGACTAATCAACTTAGATTACTGACTGGTCTAATTGATACTTATCACAAAATATAATGCTCAAATAGAGATAACAATTTCCCCCTTTGGCATTAGTATCAAAATTGTAATATATATATGCCAAATTTATCAAAAAATATTCTAACTCTCCATATATACATATACATATACTGACTCTTCTACAAAACTTCCCCTCGGTGCATGATCCTAGTACGTAATGAACTACATTAGCATATACATTATGATTTCTCCCTTTTTCAGATTAATGCAAAAAACAAAAAGTGTACTTATAGCTTATAAAAAATGTGCTTGTGGGTTTTATTCAAAGAATCTAAGAGGTTTTCCCATTCCTCTTTCATGTAGGTAAGACAAATGTTCTCAGGACAGACTTGTGCATGCATATCAAATATGTTCTCTAACACAGATATTTCTGGTGCAACAACTAAGGATTATCCCTTCATGACGTGTCTCTCTATTATCTTGAGGTGGGGAAGCAACTCGACTTCCATCTCGGTGACTTGGTCATTTATATTATCTTCTTGCTTCCTTAGATCATCTTTCAACTGCCTTAATTCTTGTACGTTAATTATATGCTTATGGAAAGCATTTGGCTTAGTTAGAGAAGTATTTGCACTGGCTAGGATTTATGCTTTCAGCTTCTTTATTTTCTCACTGACCTCAGCAGTTTATGTTTCAATAGTGCATAATTTAAACAAAATTTGTATTATTTTCAGAGTTATTAATTGAAGCTCAGTTATTACCTCATAAAACTTTACCTTATTAATTTCCACTTGTTGACTGATTTTCTTTGCTAATTTATTTTGAATTTTAGCCTCTTCTCTTTCTTCTATTCTTTTCTCAGCATCTATGTCTGGGGCATTGATTTGATTGGCAAGAGTTGCAAGTTGGCCCAAAATAGGTGTTTCCTCATTGATTTGGACATCTAATACAACCTACTGTAGAATATCTCTCACATCCTCTAGAATCTGCTTACTCTTATTTTCTTTTATTAATTTTTCTTTTTCTGATTTCCTTGTGCATAGCTCCCCATACTTCCTTAATTCCTCGGGGTCCAATGTCCTTGGGTCATAGTCAAGAATCTCAATAACTTCATCTAGATTGATTAGCCCTTTTCCATGTTTCTTCTTCTTCTTCTTCTTCTTCTTAGACACTTGAGGGGATGAATTTACAAATGGAACTATAGTCTTTACCTCAACATTTTTCTTTTCTTTTTTTTGACACTGTTTCTTCCTTCTTCTACTCCTTAGTGACCCGAGTCTCGGTCGATTGAGATGGAGCCTTTGATGTAGTGTCAGTGAGTGTGGTCTATGTAGGCTTAGGATCTTCCTATTTTGGTGTGTCAGCCTCTTTTTCGTTAGGCCTATTTGTTTCAGCAGTGTCTCGAGTGCTTATTCCTTGTTCCCCTATTGTATCCTTTGGTTGTTTGGGGATTGAGCCTTTAGGTTCCTTTTGTGTTATTATTTCAACTGCTTGAACCAGTATAGGAAGGTCACCCAATATCATACTTACTGCTAGCTTGGTGGGGGCTTGTTCTTGTTTTTGAGATCCAACAACTGTAATGTCCTCATCATCATTTATTTCATCAAGATCACCATTAATGATGTCCTCAATGAGTACATCATTTGAATCATCATTAATTCCTTGTATTGTTACCTACTTAGGTGCATCATGGATTATATATAGGTACTCAGTGGCATTACTAGTATCAGGTACCATGGTATCTGATAGCTCAATTATGTTCTTTAGCTCCATATTAGCATCATTAGAATGGATGCCTTTACCTTTCCTCTTTAGATTCATTTTGGGTATTATGGCCAAAGCCATCTTATCTACCTTAGATCAGGCTTGTAATATAGAAGACCAATGTAATTGACTATTCTCAACAATTTCTACCAAATTTTCATCAAGTATTTGTAGTGCTTGGCTCTTCACTAGAAATATCTTCAAATACATTTTTATTAACTCCTCAACCTTAGGAATTGTCAATGTAGGCATTGTCATTACTAGGGATTGTTCCCTCATTCTCTTTTCAATATTTAATGCATAAGTCCATCTTGCTGAAATTGTGTCATATAAGGCCTTTGGTACATACTTTGAAAATTTGATGGGTACCTTCTCAAATTTAAATCATTTGTACAATAGCTTCCTCTATTTTATTATGATCCTTGGTTGACGAGTGTTCAAAATGACTTATTTGTGGATCACTTAGACCTCCATTGTCTATTATTTTCTCAACAACTTCATCAATAGAATGATTCTTATTTACAAAAACCTTGAATTGTTCAATGTCATCTTCATCATCATCAATGTCATATGTTAGCCCATTTTCCTGAAAAATACAAAATCCTATGAAAATGGTCTATCCCCTGTAAAATTTTGTGAAAATGCCTTGACCTGGCTACAATTTATTTTGACCTGCGAAGAAAATCTATCAGGTTTCATGGCTTGCAAAGTTAGCCAGGGATAGTTTCTGATGTCACCAAGCTCTAGTCAAGATTGCATGGCCTAATATGTGAAAACCAGGGAGATATTAAAGTTTAAAAGTCTAAGAAATAAGTCTTTTCCATGTCTAGGGTTTCATAAAAAAAAATTAAATCTGCAAAACCCTACCCTTAATATGTTTCTCCATTACCTTTTTTGAATCACTTAGGTTCTAAATAAAGCATGTGCTTTATTTTACCATCGGGTGGAGCCATGTTCCTTAATATTTCTTTTACCTAAGCTGGCACCCCTTTAATATTTCCTAAGTCCCAGTGATTAAATTTCACTAAGGTTTTGTCTTTTATTAAAGCATTTAATCTATTTGATCCAACGGTTGTCACACATCTGAAGAGAAAAGATTCACCCATTGCGATCTTGTGACAATCGTTGATCTTGTTGACCATGTAGTGCTTATGTTAGGTGGGTCCACTACCAGGTGTTTAATTTTGATTGGTTGTAGTGAGTGGCGATGTGGATCATGTCAGGTGGGGCATTTTCTTCCAGTTTGTTCTCTTTCATTGATCAGATTTGATCTTGTGGTTGTCACTTCTTTGCAAAGCCTTCATGACTTTAGCTTGTCCTCTTTGTGATCTTGTGAATGACTGCCTTATGTCCGGTGGGCCTAGTTAATGATAAGGATAGATAGATGTAGAAGATCATCCCTTGTCGTATGCTTGGAATGGAAGGCATTTCACTTTGAGATCTTGTGACATTCATCTGATGTGATGGTGACTGATAGGTGGGTCATGTGCTAGATGTGGAGGTTATTAGTGGGGTCAGGATGCTGTGAATTTCAAGTCACTATAGATCTTCCTTGATTTGATGGTTGTCACATTTCTATGAAGAAGAGATGCATGAGGTTTTATTGATCATGATGTTGCGACAATCGTTGATCATTTCCTTTAGTGAAGATTGATGATTGTGTTTTAAAGGACCGATTGAGGCTTGGTTGATTGTTGGAGATTAATGAGAACCACTCAATCTACTGGGAAAAGATAAAATCAATAGACATGTTTTAAAATGAATCAATTTTCTGTTGGAGTTAGATACTGAATTCTCTGCTAGCATTTTTCCCAAGGTTTTGATACAATGAGCCATAAAGGATAAAAGGTAGATCAGATTTGATTTTTCCAGGATGGTTGCAGGTAAGAAAATGATAAAGAATATATTGGTAGCCACCTGGATCTAATTTTCTTTATGGGTGTCATTATGGTTTAAATGTAGAGGACCATTTTTTGACATAGGTGGCTAGGGTATGATGACTGCCAATTATTTCCATGCCCTAATTCATGCAAGTTCTCTTTTGGTGGTCTTGGCATTTATTTTTTTTGCTTACAACAAGAAATCATTTGACATTGTGAATGTAGTTAGCCTATGATTGTGAAACCCAAATAATTGTACATCATATTTGATCTAATCTTTCTCGGGTTTTCAGTCTTTGTTGTCTTCTTTTATTTCTTGTTGTATCTGGTTGTAAAAGTTTGAATTTTTCCCTAAATGATTTTTTACTTGTTGGAATCCTTATTTCTATAAAAGGATTTTTCAGATCATTTAGGAGGGCTATTGGGCTACTGGCTATTGGGTGGTTGAAAATTCTTGACACAAGAGGCTGAAAAGTTGAATGTGCATCCTCAATATAGAGTGTAACAATTTTTGCTAGTCGTATCAATACTAGGGAAAAATCTTCTACATCTTTTGCATTATTGTCTATGGTATTTCTAAATTAACTTGTAATACAAGGATTTTAATCCACATACTTAATATTTTTTTCTCATTTTTGGATCTCTCCTTTAGTTGTTCTTAATGAATTCTAAGTTTTCTAACTCATTGCATTAGTTTACTTATTTATATGTTTGATCTCTCAGCCTTGATCTAGGATCAAGTTAAAAGTCTTCGTGTGAAGCATAGGTTCATTGGGCTCAATCAGGAATGATGTTTGTAAGTAGTGTAAGAGATGAATAACTATGTTTATGGCTTGGATTCTATGATGAATCTAGTAGTTTATCTTGTATTCTATTCTTTCTTTAGGTATAATTCCCAATGGATAAGGCACTGATATGAAATTAGTACCTCTTGTGGTGTTACAAGTGTGGCATGGTTGTTTACATTCTGCATGAAACCCAAATATAAATCATTACCGATGCTAAAATCCCTCAAAGTCTTGAGGTCACCAGGTCATTTTGTCCCACCATAACAATGGAGATTCAATGAATTATTGGTTATCATTTAATACTTTCTTGCTATCATCTACTTTTTTCAATCCAATTTAAAGTCCTAAAAGTGCCATATGTTATTGGATTAGGTACACCCACCTTGGTTTTGCAGATCCAAAAGTTTAGAGGGTAGTCTTGTCCCTATTGTTGGTCCAATTACCTACTGATATCCCCATATTTGGAATTAACCCCTCCTCAAAATCAGCTTTAGGTATATTGGTGTCTCATGGAGTGTAAAATACTTTGCAAGAACTAACAAGATGGAGACTCTACTAGGGATATGTTAAGTAAAGCTTAAGTAATGCAGGTTTCAAGTTGAGCTAGACTCCTAGCCTATTTACTTATTTATCTAGTCATTACCATTGAAAGAATAGAGTCACTTTCAAAAAAATTATATCATCTCACCTAGTTGTGAGTGGTGACTCTAGAGTTCCCTGTTTGATCAATGCAGTCCCTGATAAATAGTGTGTTTAAAATATTGGTGTAGTTTTGTGTTGATTGGAAGGAGCTACAAAGATAAGAAAAATATTTTCCTCTTCAAAGAGGTGGCGAATCTAAAAAGAAAAGAACATGATGGATCTACAAAGAAGGCTCTGGATCTACCCAACTTCCCAGTCAACAAGTTAAGATTCAGTTGTAGAACCTCCAGGTATTTTGATTTTCATATGCCTTGCTTTTATGAAAATCAATTGTAAGAATGTTTCCCTTTCAAGTGTTCAACACTAGTGTAAAGGGAAGAGTGAGATAAGATGAGTGGTTCTCATCATGTTTCAAATCATATGGATAACTATGGGGAAAGCCAATCTAGAAGGTTGTGTTTTATCACATTCAATAGAGCTTTAAATTGTGCTCTTCCAAGATCCCCCAATTCTTCTCCTAGTGGGCTAATGGATATGATTTCATTTTATGCTGGTAAGTCTGAATCAACATTAGAGCATGTCCTAGCATTCTTTAGATGTATTGTAAAATATCATATTTACGAGGAGGATGTTAGTATGATGTTTTTTGGGAGATCCCTCAAAGTGGTTGCATCTGATTGGTATTTAAATTTACCACCAAAATGCATCTCTTCATTGAATGACTTCAACTGGTTGTTCTTAGAAGAGTTCGCTAATGATGATGAGTGGAATACGTTGCAAAAGGATCATCAACAAGAAAAGAATACAAGCTATATTCCAGAGCAATCCATGTCTAATGCTGAAGGCATTTCTCAGAATGATAATTTTTGGTCTGAGGAATATTCATATTGTAGTAGTGAGCAGGAATCAGAATCATTGTACACAAGATCTTCAAATTGTTCAGAGATGTCTAAATTTGGAAGCCAAGATAATTTGAGTGAAGATTTTGATAAAGATATCAGGGATGAGTTGGGTTCTCATTTCCTCAATAGTGATGAGATCTCTGATTTATTGACAATTGAATATAAGAAATGTAAACATCTATGTTGTCAACAAATATTAGACCCTATTGATATATCCTTTGTCACTGATAATGAGGTAGGTGTTCAAAGTGATGAAGATGATCCATCTATGCTAGAGTTCCCCTCATGCAATGATTTTGTAGAAGAAGAGGTTTAAGGCCATGACATTATGTTTTCCTATCATAAAGACTCCATTAATGAGGAAGTTTCTTGTCCATATCATCTTCCTTCTTCTGCCAAATATGATAGTGAAGGTGATAGTATTGAGAACTTAGTCTTCAATGATTGGGGTAGAAACTATTTTGATAGAAATGATGATGCAAATCAATTTTTCCCCTTTTCACAATGTTTATAAAAGAGACCTTCACTTGGTTCATGATCTAGTTCATGAAGAAATCATGGAGGGACCAACTTACTTAGTGGCTGAAGCAATGCATGAAGCTAAATATAGGGATCCAAGTCCTTCTTAGCAAGGTAATTTGGTAGTAATGCATGATAATCAATATGTTCTATTTTCTGATGCATTAATATATAAGTTTCATATTTCCAGTCATCGGGAAGAAGTAAATGATGTTCCATACTTTTTGGAGTATGAACATAAAAATGGTTGTGACTAGAAGAACATGGGTAGTGATAATTATAGTTTCATTTTTCAGCCCATGAGTATTCACATATGTTGGAAGCATGTTGATCATGGCACTTTCAGGTGGTAGCTTACATATGTGAATGAAAATCAGACCTTTGACTTAGGAGGATTTTGATTTTCCTTTTGTGGCCTAGGGCCACCAAGTAAAGTTTTAAATCTTGTAAATTTTGTATAGTTTTCCCTTTTAGTTGTGTTTTTCTTTCCTGTTTCTGGTTCACTTGCCAGTTTTTGAGAGGGTTCCCTACAAGTGTTTGTCATGTGGGTGGTCTACTTCCTCCAATAATTATGAATCATTGTCATGCCTACAAGAGGCATGCATTCCCAGAAAGAGCCACTGTTAGCCCATTTTCTTGAAAAATAAAAAATCCTATGAAAATGGTCTATCCCCTACAAAATTTTGTTAAAATGCCTTGCCCTGGCTGCAATTTGTTTTGACCTGTGAACAAAATCTATCAGGTTTCATGGCTTGCGAAGTTAGGTAGCGATAGTTTTTGATGCCGCCAAGCTCTTGTCAAGACTGCATGGCCTAATGTGCAAAAAATAGGGAGATATTCAAGTTTAAAGGTTTGAGAAATAGGTCTTTTCCATGTCTAGGGTTTCATAAAAATTTATTTAAATCTGCAAAACCCTACCCATAATCTATTTCTCTGTTACCTTTTTTGAATCACTTAAGATATAAATAAACCATGTGCTTTATTTTACCATCGGGTGGGGACATGTTCCTTAATATTTCTTTGACCTAAGTTGGTGCCCCTTTAATTTTTCCTAACTCCTGGTGATTACATTTTACTAAGGTTTTGTCTTAAATATTAAAACCTTTAATCTATTTTGATCCAATGGTTGTCACACATCTGTAGAGAAAAGATTCACCCATTGCAATCTTGTGATATCCATTGATCTTGTTGACCACACAATGCTTATCTCAGGTGGGTCTACTACCAGGTGTGCACAAGTGTTCAATTTTGATTGGTTGTACTGAGTGGTGATGTGGATCCTCTTAGGTGGGGCCTTTCCTTTTGGTTTTGTTCTCTGTGGTTGATTAGATTTGATCTCATGGTTGTTTCTTCTTCACAAATCCTTCATGACATCAGCTTGTTCTCTTCGCGATCTTGCGATCGACTGCCACTTGTCCAATGGGCCCAGTTACTGATAAGGATTGACAAATGTAAAAGATCAATGGTTGTCATATGCTTGGAATGGAAGGCTTTGCCCTTTGCGATCTTGCGGCAGCTGTCTGATGTGATGGTAATAGACAGGTGGGTCCTGTGCTAGATGTGGAGGTTCTTAGTGGGTCCGAGATGTTGTGAATTTCAAGTCACCATAGATCTTCCTTGATCTGACAGTTGTCGCATTGTTGTGAAGGAGAGATGGATAAGGTTTTATTGATCATGATGTTGTGACATCCATTGATCCTTTCCTTTAGTGAATATAAATGGTCCTGTTTTAAAGGACCAATTGAGGCTTGGTTGACTATTGGAGATTAATGAGAGCTGCTTGATCTATCAAAAAAAGACAAAATCAATGGACGTGTTTTAAAATAAATCAATTTTCCATTGGAGCCATATTTTGAATTCTCTAGTAGGTTTTTTGCTAGGGTTTTGATACAATGAGCCATAAAAGACAAAAGGTAGACCAAATTTGATTTTTCTGGGGTAATTAGAGGTAAGAAATTGATGAAGAATATATTGGTAGCCATCTGGATCTCATTTTCTTCATGGGTTCCATCCCAGTTTAAATGTAGAGGACCATTATTTGACATAGGAGGCTAGGGTATTATGACTGCCAGTTGTTTCCATGCCCTGATTTATGCAATCTCTCTTTTGGTGGTCCTAGAATTTATTTTGTTTGCTTACAACAAGAAATCATTTGAAATTGTGAATGCAATTAGCCTATGATTATGAAACCCAAATAATTGTACATCAGATTTGATCTAATCTTTCTCAGTTTTTTAGGCTTTCTTGTCTACTTTTATTTCTTGTTGTATCTAGTTTTTTAAGTTTGAATTTTTCCCTAAATGATCTTTTTCTTGTTCCGATCCTTGTTTTTATAAATGTATTTTTTGGCTCATTTACAAGGGCTACTGGGCTACTAGCTGCTGGGTGGTTGAAAATTCTTGACATAGGAGGTTGAAAAGTTGAATGTGCATCCTCAGTCCAGAGTGTAACAATTTTTTCTAGTTGTATCAACACTAGCAAAAAACCTTCTACATATTTTGCATTATTGTCTATGGTATTTCAGAATCAACTTCTAATACAATAATTTGAATCCACATACTTACTATAGTTTATCATTCTTGGATCTCTCCTTTAGTTGTTCTTATTGAATTCTATGTTTTCTAACTCATTGCATTAGGTTACTTATGTATATGTTTTATCTCTCAGACTTGACCTAGGATCAAGTTAAAAGTCTCTCAGTGAAGCATAGGTGCATTGGGTTCAATCAGGAAGGATGTTTGTAAGTAGTGTAAAAGATGATTAACTATGTTTATGGCTTGCATTCTCTAATGAATCTAGTATTTATTCTTGTATTCTATGTTTTTTTTAGGTATAATGCCCAATGGATAAGGCACTAATCATAAATTAGTACCTCTTGTGGTGTTACAACTATGGCATGGTTGTTTACATTTTGCAAGAAATCCAAATATAAATCATTACCAATCCTAAAATCCCTCAAAGACTTGAGGTCACAAGGCCATTTAGTCCCACCATAGGAATGGAGAGTCAATGAATGACTAGTTACCATTGAATAATTTCTTTATATCATCTGCTTTGTTCAATCCAATTTAAAGTACTAAAAGTGCCATATGTTATTGCTTTAGGTACACCCACCTTGATTTTCAGAGCCGACAGTGTAGAGGGAAGTCTTGTCCCTATCGTTGGCCCAGTTACCTATTGATATCCCCTTATTTGGAATTAACCCCTCCTCAAAATCAGCTTTAGGTATATTGGTGGCTCTACTAGGGATATGATAAGTAAAGCTTAAGTAATATAGGTTTCAAGTTGAGCTAGACTTCTGGCTTGCTTATTTATCTAGTGGTTACCATTGAAAGAATAGAGTTAGTTTCAAAAAGTTTATATCATCTCACCTAGTTGTGAGTGGCAACTCTAGAGTTCTCTATTTCAACAGTCCAGTCCCTGATAAATAGTGTGTTTGAAATCATCATGAAGTTTTATGTTGATTGGAAGGAGATACAAAGATAAGAAAAATATTTTCCTCTTCAAGGAGGTGGCGACTCTACAAAGAAAAGAACCTGATGGAGCTACAAAGAAGGCTCTAGATCTTCCTAGCTTCCCAGTCAACAAGTTAAGTCTCAGTTGCAGAACCTTCAGGTATTTTGATTTTTATATTCCTTGCTTCTATGAAAATTAGTTTTAAGAATGTTTCCCTATCAAGTATTCACCACTAGTGTAAATGGAAGAGTGAGATAATATGAGTGATTCTCATCTTGTTTCAAATCAGATGGATAACCATGGGAAAAGATAATCTAGAATGCTCTTTTTTATCAAGTTGGATAGAGTTTTAAATTGTGATCTTCCAAGATCCCCAAATTATTTTCCTAGTGAGCTTATGGATATGATTTTAGTTTATGATGGTCAGTCTGAATCAACATTAGAGCATGTCCTAGCATTCTTCAAATTTATTGTAAAATATCAGATTTATGAGGAGGATGTTAGTATGATTTTTTTGGGGAGATCCCTCAAAGGGGTTGCATCTTATTGGTATTTAAATCTACCCCCAAAATGCATCTCTTCATTGAATGACTTCAAGTGGTTGTTCTTAGAAGAGTTCGCTAATGATGATGAGTGGAATAAATTGCAAAAGGATAATCAACAAGAAAAGACTAAAATTTTTATTTCAGAGCAATCCATGTCTAATACTGAAGGCATTTTTCAGAATAATAATTTTTTGTCTGAGGAATATTCATATTGTAGTAGTGAGCAAGAATCAGAATCATTGTATACAAGATCTTCAACTTATTCAGAGATGTCTGAATTTGAAAGCCAAGATTATTTGAGTGAAGATTTTTGATGAAGATACCAGGGATGAGTTGGGTTCCCCTTTCCTCAATAGTGATGAGATCTCTGATTTGTTGACAACTAAATATAATAAATGTACACATCTATGTTGTTAGTAACTATTAGACCTTGTTGATATATCATTTGACACTGATAATGAGGCAGGTGTTCAAAGTGATGAAGATGATCCATCTATGTGAGAGTTCCCCTCATGCAATGATTTTGCAAAAGAAGAGGTTTAAGGCCATGACAGTGTGTTTTCCTATCATAAAGATTCCAGTAATGAGAAATTTTCTTGTTCATATCCTTTTCCTTCTTCTGTCAAATATGATAGTGAAGGTGACCCAATTGAGGACTTATTCTTCAATGATTGGGGCAAAAAATCTTTTGATAGAAATGATGATGCATTTAAATTGTTCCCCTATCACAAGGTTTATTGAAGAGACATTCACTTGGTTCATGATCTAGTTCATGAAGACATCATGGAGAGACCCATTTTCTTAGTGGTTGAAGAAATGTATGAAGGTAAATTTGAGGATCAAAGTCTTTCTCAGCCAGGTAATTTTTTAGTAATGAATGATAATCAATATGTTCTATTTTTTGATGCATTAGTAGATAATTTTCATATTTCCTATCATCGAGAAGAAGTAAATGATGTTCCATACTTTTTGGAGTATGAACATAAAAATGGGTATGACTGGAAGAACAAGGGTAGTGATAATTGCAGTTTCATTTTTTAGCCTATGAGTATTCACATATGTTGGCAGCACGATGATCATAGAACTTTCAGGTCACAAGTTACATATGTGGATGAAAATTAGACCTTTGACTCAGGAGGGTTTTTATTTTCCTTTGGTGGCCTGAGGCCACCAAGTAAAGTTTTAAATCTTGTAAATTTTGTATATTTTTCCCTTTAAGTTGTGTGTTTCTTTCCTATTTCTAGTTCTCTTGCTAGTTTTTGAGAGGGTTCCCTGTAAGTGTTTTTCATGTAGGTGTTCTACTTCCTCCAGTAATTCTGAATCCTTGTCAAGACTACAAGAGGCATGCATCCCCAGACATAGCCACTCATAGCCCATTTTCCTAAAAAATACAAAATCCTATGAAAATGGTCTATCCCCTACAAAATTTTATGAAAATGTCTTGCTTTGGTTGTAATTTGTTTTGACCTGCAAAGAAAATCTATTAGGTTTCATGGCCTGTGAAGTTAGCCAGGGATATTTTTTGATGTCACCAAGCTCTTTTCAAGACCGCATTGTTGGAAAAATGGTCAACGCTCCCCTAGGAATTCGTGACATGGCTTAACTCCCCCTCAACATTACCTAAGGGGATTCAAACCTATGACTAAGCTCTGATACCACTTCTTACAAGTAGCAGTTTCTGTTGCACCAAAAGACCAACCTGTTAATACCTGATGCAACCACTAGACTTATAAAAGAAACATGAGGTGGTTAAGCCATGTCACAAATCTTGAGGGGAGCACTGACCATTTTTCTAACAATCTCCCCCTTAGCATTACCTGAGGGGATTCAAACTTGTGACCAAGCTCTGATACCACTCGTTACAAGTAGTGGTTGTCGTTGCACCAAAAGATCAACCTGTTAATGCTCGATACAACCACTAGACTTATAGAAGACATAGGAGGTGGTTAAGCCATATCATGAATCCCAAGGGGAGTGTTAACCATTTTTCCAACATGCATGTCCTAATGTGCAAAAACTAGGGAGATATTCAAGTTTAAAGGTCTGAGAAATAGGTCTTTTCCATATCTAGGGTTTCATAAAAAAATGTTTAAATATACAAAACCCTACCCTTAATCAATTTCCCTGTTACCTTTTTTGATTCACTTAAGTTCAAAATAAAGCATGTGCTTTATTTTACTATCAGGTGGGGCCATGTTCCCTAATATTTCTTTTACCTAAGCCAACACCTCTTTAATTTTTCCTAAGTCCCAGTGATTACATTTCACTAAGGTTTTGACTTTTATTAAAGCTTTTAATCTCTTTTGATCCAACAGTTGTTGCACATCCGCAGAGCAAAGATTCAGCCATTGCGATCTTGCAACATTCATTGATCTTGTTGACCATGTAGTGCTTATGTAAGGTGGGTCCAATGCCAAGTGTGCACAGGTGTTCAATTTTGATTGGTTGTAGTGAGTGGTGCTGAGGATCCTATCAAGTGGGGCCTTTTCTTCTGGTCTTATTCTCTCTCATTGATCATATTTGATCTTGTGGTTGTTTCTTCTTTTCAAAGCCTTCATGATGTCATCTTGTCCTCTTTGTGATCTTGCGACCAAATGACACCTATCTAATGGGCCCAATTACCGATAAGGACTTACATATGAAGAATATCAATGGTTGTCATATGCTCAGAATGGAAGGCTTTTCCCTTTGCGATCTTACGATAGCAGTCCAATGTGATGGTGACTGATAGGTGGGTCTTGTGCCAGATGTCGAGGTTGTTAGTGGGGCTAGGATGCTATGAATTTCAAGTCACTATAGATCTTCCTTGATCTGATGGTTGTTGCATTTCCATGAAGGAGAGAGGCACAAGGTTTTATTGATCGCAATGCTGCAACAATCGTTGATCCTTTCCTTTAGTGAAGATGAATAGTCATGTTTTAAAGGACCAATTGAGGATTGGTTGACTATTGAAGATTAATGAGAGCCACCCGATCTATCAAGAAAAGATAAATCAAGGGACATGTTTTAAAATGAATCAATTATCTGTTGCAGCTAGATTTTGAATTCTCTTCTCAGGTTTTTGCAAGGGATTTGATACAGTGAGCCATAAATGAAAAAAGGTAGATCACATTTGATTTTTCCGGGACAGTTATAGGTAAGAAATTGATGAAGAATATATTGGTAGCTGCCTGGATCTAATTTTCTTCATTATTGCAGTGCTGGTTTAAATGTAGAGAATCGTTGTTTGACATAGGCAGTTAGGGTATGATGACTTCCAATTGTTTCCATTCCCTGATTCACGTAATCTCTCTTTTAGTGGTCCTGACATTTATTTTATTTGCTTACAACAAGAAATCATTTTAAATTGTGAATGCAGTTAGCCTATGATTGTGAAACACAAATAATTGTACATTAGATTTGATCTGATCTTTCTCAAGTTTTCAGGATTTCTTGTCTACTTTTATTTCTTGTTGTATCTAGTTGTTGTAGTTTGAAAATTTCCCTAAATGATCTTTTTCTTGTTGCAATTCTTGTTTCTATAAAAGGATTTTTCAGATCATTTAGGAGGGCTACTAGGATACTGGCTGCTAGGTGGTTGAAAATTCTTGACACATGAGGCTAAAAAGCTAAATGTGCATCCTTAGTCCAGAGTGTAACAATTTTTGCTAGTTGTTTCAACACTAGGGAAAAACCTTCTACATCTTTTTCATTATTTTCTATGGTATTTTTGAATCAACTTGTAATACAAGAATTTGAATCCACATACTTAATATAGTTTCTCATTCTTGGATCTCTCCTTTAGTTGTTCTTAATAAATTATGAGTTTTCTAACTCATTTCATTAGGTTACTTATGTATATTTTTTTTTATCTCTCAGCCTTGATCTAGGATCAGGTTAAAAGTCTCTGAGTGAACCATAGGTTCACTATGTTCAATCAGGAAGGATGTTTGTAAGTAGTGTAAGAGATGATTAACTATGTGTATGGCTTGGATTCTTTGATGAATCTAGTAGTTGTTCTTGTATTCTATGTTTGCTTTAGGTATAATGCCGAATGGATAAGGAGCTGATAAAAAATTAGTACCTCTTGTGGTGTTACAAGTGTGGCATGGTTGTTTACATTTTGCAAGAAACCCAAATACAAATCATTACCAATCCTAATATCCCTCAAAGTCTTGAGGTCACAAGGCCATTTTGTCCCACAATAGAAATGGAGAGTCAATGAATGACTGGTTACCATTTTATACTTTCTTCCTATCATCTACTTTGTTCAATCCATTTTAAAGTCCTAAAAGTGTCATATGTTACTAGATTAGGTACACCCACCTTAGTTTTCCAGAACCAGAAGTGTAGATGACGGTCTTATCCCTATAGTTGGTTGAGTTACCTATTGATATCCCCATATTTGCAATTAACCCCTCCTCAAAATCAACTTTAGGTATATTAGTGTCTTGTAGATTGTAAAATCCTTTCCAAGAACCAACATCATCTTTACCTCTTACCAGTTTCCTTCTATTCTTTGGTGCCTCGGTGGAAGATTTTCTACCTCTTTTCTTCTGATAAGTTTTAGTCAGTGTTGGCTATATATTTTCACAACTCTTTTCTTTAGTGGAGGTGAAGATGTAGAGGTTGACCTTGTGTGTGCCCTAGTTTTCACATCTTCCTGCTTCTTCTTTGGAGTGGGAGTGGGAGAAAGCGGTGTAGAATCTGCATCTTTATCAAACTTGATTGCCTCATCATCATGTGGTTTGTCACTAAGTAGTAACTAAAATTTGGTTGCTACTTCAACCAGAATGTCCTCAGATGCTTCAACATCAACTACTTCTTCTCTTAGATTCTTTACCAAATTACTTATCATTTTCTTTGATTTCTTTATTATTTTTCCAATGACTAGGTCTATTTTTATTCTAGTTTTAGCTTCTTCATATGTGCCAAACCTAGTAGCTTTTCAATCCTTAAGCTTAGCTAATAAATCCTTGATTCACCTAGAGGCTTGGTTAATCTCAATTTCATAACCCATAGGGGCTATCCATTTTGTTCTATGTTCTACTGCCTTTATCAATGTATAGTCTATATCAACTAGAAAATAGATGTCATGTTCATACTTTTCTACTAGTGGTCTCAGTATTATGATTCTTGAGTTCATCCTATCCTTAAATTGTTCAAAGTAACTATCCACCATGCTTACAAAATTATCTCCCAAACTTGTTATCAAATTAGTAATTTGAAGTGTCAAAGGCTTGTCGATAGTCCAATCAACATTACCGACTAAAGGGAAAAACTTTTGTACATAAAAGAATATGGACAGCAATAGAGATGAAAACTTACAAGTGTTGGACTTCTCTGACCAAATAGTCTTCATATTCTCCTCTACTTGCCTCAACAACAACTCAACAAGATCCAACTAAAATCCCCTTTTCACTATTTTATAAGCAATGTCAATTGCACCACATGGTACACTATTGGGTCTACTTGATTGAAATATTTTTTACCCTATGACATATGCTCCAAACTTTGTCTCAAGATCTATGATTTTATTCACTTTTAGTCCTCTATCATCCCATTCATCTCCTATATCTTTCTCAAGCTCAGTTATCGGTGCACTCCTCAATACCTTGACTTTGTGAGTGGCTGGGTATCCGGTAACTACATGTATTTCATCTTTTGTGATCTTTATGGGCTCATCCAAACAAAATTTTCCATCATGATACCGACTTAACACAATTCTTATTCTTTCATTTTTAAAAACCTTTAGAAAATGTAAGGTGATTGTCAAACCTTTGACTCTTAGATTCTCATGATCATCTTTTAGCTTCCCATCAATACAAAGCTTCTAATATGTAGCTATAAGCTCAAAATATCCAATCTCTCCAATTTTGTAGTGAATGTAGGAACATATGTCTTCAACCAGAAAAACCCTAGGTGGTATGCTCAAAAAAGATCCCATTTTGTCAATCTATGAAGCAACTTTGGGATGAAGTTTGTACTTTGGCTCATTTCAAGTAGAAAAAAAATTAATCTTACTTCCCCCTCATCTAAATTCTTGGACTTGTTAATCTTAGATACGAATGCCATTATTCTTCATTTAGGGTTTCAGTAAATAACAAATGAACAACTTGGTGATGGTAGCACTTACTTGTAATAATAATGAGAATGCTCACAATCCTTGAAATCTTTTCTCAAATGCTCTGAAAATATTTTTCTCAAATTCACTCTTTAAACTCTTAGCTCTTTGTGATCGCAATGAAAAAAATAAGCTAAGTGCACCATGTATTTATAGCATCTTCAAATTCTCTCTCAAACCTTTTTGCAATAAATGTTCTACCTAACGTGGCTTGGTAACAACCATCACACTTAGTGTATACCACAAAATATCATAAGCTCAGTTAATGCATGAAATTCCACTTGGTTAATACTAATGCTAAGTTAAATCTACTTAATAGTTACTGACTAACAAATTATCACTCGGTCTAACATAGACTGACTGTAAACAGTTAAAGACCAAACCTTGTGAAACCATAATGCATCTTAATTCCTGTAGATTTGGTATTTGAATACTTGATATAAGGAACTGTATGATAGATGTAACCAATTATAATTATCAATTCCATAGATACCTTTTTAGCTTAGGTGGAGGTGGCAATATCACCCAATCTAATAGATGAGGTTTCATCGACTCCATTAGTTGACTCAACATTATCACCTGATGCTTTTCCCCACATATTATTTCTTATACTCATGATATATTCAATTGTATTTCCATTTTCAAAGATTTGTGTTTCTGGTGCTTGGTCTCTACACCCTTGTGATTGATGTCCATAATTGTTACAACTATGACAATGACCATTGAACTTAGGAGTGGTTTTAGGATTACCTTGTACTTTACTCCTACAAACATTTGAAGTGTGGCCCGATTTACCATAGTGATAGCATGTTAGTATCTTAGGTCTTTGACTCTTAGTCCTAATCTAGTAGTACTTCCAAGTCCTCTTTGATTGTAAGAAATTCATCAATTTTCTTGGAACTGTCTTCATCTTTTTTCATCATCTCATTATGTTTTTGCTGCATTTTCACTTCATTTATTAGTCTTTAATTTTCTTCTCTGAGTTCACCAATGTCTTCAAGTTTCCTTATTAACTCATTATTTACCCAGTTGATCTCCTATCTTACAACAACCATCTGATTGGATATTTTAAAGTGATGCTCGGTAAGTCTCTGTATTTCAAATTCCTTCACTTGTAGTTTTTTAGTCATTTGTCTTATGTCTTCAATAGCCAAATTTCTCTCTTGTTCAACTTATCTAGCATTATTCATCACATCAATCATTCTTACCATTTGTGCTTCTTGACTGATCTGTAGGGTGTTAACTTATTCAGTTAGATGAATATTTTTATCAGATACATCAAATAAACTTCCTTTAGATAAGTCAGATATACTGCCTAAACTGGATCTAGAAATCTCAAATGGGTCATCAATATATTCTTCATGATAATCAGTCTCATGTTGCCAAATAGCCATATCTTTTCTCTTAACCAGTAAATTTTTCAATTCATCCTTTTCTTATTTGTATTTCTCAATGAATATTTTCATTTGAATCCATTGATTCTCAATAGTCTTGTCCAACCTGTATCTTTCCATCTTGAGATCTTTCCTCTTTAGTGATTAAACTTCCAAATAAGAGATCTAGCTCTAATACCAATTGTAGGGATATGAAAGATAAGGTACTGAGAGGGGAGGGGTGAATCAATACCCTCAAAATTTTTTACCGAATATACAATTTGCAATAGTATTTTCTATCTATCCAACTGAAACCATTGTTTACAATATTCATTCAAATGACTTTGTAAATGTAAAGTGCATGAAAACAAATAATAAACCATTCATGAAATTTAAAACTTGACACAAGTATTTTGGTTATGGATAAACCCTTGTTAGAAGGTAAAAACTATGGTGGGGATGACACCCACAAATTCTTCACTACTACAGTAAATAAAGTATGTCAGTTAAAGCTATAAGTGTGATCACTTCTGGTGATCTTCCCCTATTAGGAGTAACAATAAGATTGATTAGATCTACCTTCTGAAAGGATTTTAGCAACACCAAAGAAGTGTGCACTCAGTTAAGAGATTTACAATCAGACTGTTAAGTCTACTTTGTTAGAAGATTTATAACTCTTCTATAATGATTAGAAGATAAAAAAAAATATTTGTAAATTGACAAATTCAACTTGTCTGAATCAGATCTATGATACACTGAATAAATATCACCTTGATGTGTAGTAAACCACTCTCTATTCTACTTGGTAGCCTTGTGTGTTTCTAAATAAATTGAATACTATTTATGATAACTGCTCAATCATGCAAACCTTGTCTGAATTCTAATTTCCTGATAGGTGGCTACTGCTTCATGATCTTGTTAGAAAGTAAAGTCCACCAAAATAATTGAGAGGGGGGGGGGTGAATTAGTTACTAGATATTTATAAATTTTATCATATTCAACAACATTAAACCATATAATCAATATAATTACCAACCATAGAAAGATATTCATACACAATAACACAATGACACAAGATATGTTGACTAGGGAACCTCTTGATCAAAGAGTAAACCCTGGTGAGAATGATGCCAAAAAAAGATGCACTAATATGAATATTACTTGTGAAAGGATGGACTCTGTTAGGAGTCTTATGAAATAAATTCAGTACAAAACTTATAGCTTTAACCAACATACTTTATTGTGTGCAAAACTTTAAAAAAAAGTGATAGCTTTAAAATTACACAAAATTGTCAGCTTCCAAATACAATAATTCTTCACTTGTGTGACCTCAAATTTTGTGCTATCATCCACATCACTATAAATGTGTCTTCAACTTCCCTTTAACTGCACAAAACTAGATTCCATCCCGATTAGGAGATATCATCCGATTTCCACAAACCGCTACTCAGGAACACTGCCTGAATACTACTTCCACCAAAGTGCTCATAACTTCCATGATTAAATGAATTACTATCTACACTCTTAACCATAGACATATAACCTATCAAAGAGTATATACTCAACATTGCATATCTCCAACTACAATAACCCATGTGTGCTAATCCAAACTCTATCTGCTTCTCTGCAAGTCTCTGGTAAATCACTATGTTGACATCAATGACAATCATAGTCATGAATGCAACAACAACTACTATAGAATGGCTGCCAAACATTTAGCATTCATTCCTAACAATCTCCCCCATTGGCATTGATGGCAACATAGATGAAAAACATCCAATGTTCCAAAAATCCAATACTACAACACTGCTGCTTGAAATCCTCTTCATCAATCAAATCTTGCTTCGTTTTCCTATTCAGTTCTCTTCAACAGTTGTTTCAGATGGTTTTTCATGTATACTTCTCCCCCATTGACATCAATAACATAAATTTCATCATTATATCAACAACAACTCAATGTCAAAAGACACTATTCAAAAAATGCATCCACTAGAGTCCTCATGACTCAGCTCAGATACACACTCCCCCATAGAGGAAGTACCAACATCCAGTCCAGAAGAAAGATAGGGCTCATATACTACTGGACTGATGGAACCAACTACATCACTTTTCAAAATTAGGCTGGGGCATAACCCCAAGCATACCTCTCAAATACTCAAATGTATCCTTAGGCAAAGACTTTGTGAATATATTTGCTATCTGCTCCTTTGTACTTATGTACTTAAGTTTGACTTCTTTCTCATCAACTTTCTCTCTTACAACATGATACTTAATCTCTATATTCTTTGTCTTAGAATTTAATACAATATTCTTAGACATACTAACTGTTCTGGTGTTGTGATAATGTATGACAACAGGTTCAACAAACTTTATTCCCATATCATTCATCATTTGCTTCATCCAAATTATCTGGTTACAATTGTTTGCTGCTGCTACATATTTTTCTTTTGTTGTGCTTTGTGAGATACAATTCTTCTTCTTGCTTAGCCAAGAAACCAATCTTCCTCCAAGGAAAAATACTCCACCACTGGTGCTTTTCTTATCATCAACACTGCCTCCCCAATCAACATTTGTATATGCACATAGGGTAAAATCATCAGATTTTTCAGACCATAGTCCATAGTCCATTGTGCCTCTTAAATATCTCAGTATCCTCTTTACTACTACATAATGTGATTCTCTAGGTTCAGCTTGAAATCTTGCTACAATTCCAATTGAATGTGCTATATCAGGTCTTGTATGAGTCAAATACTACAATTCTCCAATCATAGATCTATATTTCTTCTATTCCACTATAGGAGTCTCATCTGTACTAGATATCTTATGTCTAGTCACCATGGGTGTTCCAACTGGTTTACAATTCTCCATTCCAAATATTTTCAACAAGTCATTTAGGTACTTTGTCTGACTTACAAAGATACCATCATTGTTTTGTGTTATCTGTAATCCCAAAAAGTATTTCATTTCACCAATCATACTCATTTCAAATTCAGTCTTCATTTCATCAGCAAATTTGTCACTATATCCATCTTCTCCTCCAAACATAATGTCATCAACAAAAATAACTATAATCAACAAACCATTTTCAATTTCCTTTGTGTACAGATTGCTATTAGTTGTTCCTTTTGTAAATCCCAATTTTAACAAATACTTATCCAGTCTTGCATACCAAGTTCTATGTGTGTGTTTAAGTCCATATAAAGCTTTCTTTAGTTTACATACCATGTCTCCTTCTTGAGTCAAAGGAAAATCTTTAGGCTACTCAATGTAGACTTCTTCTTCTAATTCTCCATTCAGAAATGTTGACTTCACATCCATTTCATATACTTTGAATTTCTTGTAAGCTGCATAAGCCAAAAACATTCTTACTACAATTCTTGCAACAGGTGCAAAGGTTTCTTCATAGTCAATTCCTTCTTGCTATGAGTAACCCTTACATACCAATCTTTCTTTCTTTCTTACTACTTCTCCTCATTCATTCATCTTGTTTTTGAATACCCATTTAGTTCCAATAACATTCTTGTCTCTAGGTCTAGGGACCAGTTCCCATGTCTTGTTCTTTTCAATCTGATCTAGTTCTTCTTTCATAGCATTAGTCCAACTTTCATCTTCACAAGCTTCATTAGTAGTCTTAAGTTCAATTTTAGAAATCAAACATCACTATTCTTGTACCTTATTTCAAGTTAGAACTCCTCTTTTGATGCTTCCAATAATTTGTCCAATAGGATGATTTCTTAACAAACTCTTGCTAGGTGTCACTGTCTCAAATCTCACTTTAGATGTAGGTTCTTCAATGACTTCACTATGGCTTTCATTCAAAAAATCACTGTCAGTTTCATAAAATAATTCAGTAGATCTAGTGTTAGGTTTAGGATGAGCTTCTTCATCTGATTAATAATCAAACATTCTTTCCTGAATTTTGAACTTTTCATCAACTTTAACATTTGCACTTTCAACATTAGTCTTATTTCTTTTATTGTAACATCTATAGGCTTTTCTTTTCAAAGAATATCCAAGAAATATACCTTTATCACTTATAGGATAAAACTTTCCAATATCACCATCTCTCTTTATATAACATTTTCTTCCAAAAATTCTAAAATACTTAACTGAGGGTGCATGTCCAAACCATAATTCATAAGGTGTCTTGTCTGTTTCTGCTCTAATTTGTACTTTGTTCATTGTACACACTATTGTGTTCACTACTTCTCTCTAGAATATCTTCACCAAATCATTCTCAAATAACATAGCTCTTGCTACTTCAGGCACTGATCTATTTCTTCTTTCTGCAATGTCATTTTGTTTAGGTGTTCTGGGGGCTGAATACTGTCTCTTAATGCCATTTTCTTCACAAAAGGTGTTAAACTCTCTAGAAGTAAATTCTCCACCTCTATCAAATCTCAAACATTTAATCTTCATTCCAGATTCATTTTCAACTTTATTCTTAACAATCTTAAACTTATCAAATGCTTCAGATTTTTCTTTAAGAAATGCAATCCACATCATTCTTCTAAAATCATCAACAAGAATCATAAAATACCTTTCTCCATAGAATCCTCTAGTCCTGGTAGGACTGCTCAAATCTGTATGAACAATATCCATCTTTTTTGTAGATGTAAACTTCTTACTGGGAAAAGAACTTCTCTTTTGTTCAGCCATTACACATTCTTTTCAAATCATGTTAGTAGGCTTCATAATTTTAGGCAAATCTCTTACTGCAAGTGTAGTACTTACTTTCACAATGTTGTCAAAGTTTATATGACAAAACCTTCTATGCCATAACCAACTATCATCAATCTTATTAATCAAACATGTCATCTTAGTAGGATTTAACTAAAATACATTACCTTTGGTTCTAGATCCAGTTCCAATCAGATTTCCATCTTTATCCTTTGTCACACAAGTTTTCTCAGTAAACCAAACTTGATATCCCTTATCAACTAACTATCCAACACTCAAAATATTATGTTTCAATCCATCCACAAAATAAACATCATCAATATTAGTCTTTCCATCAAGAGTAATAGATCCTATACCTTTAATCAAACAAGGTGCATTATTTCCAACTCTAACAACTCCTCCATCATATTCATTCAACTTTATGAACTTTTTCATGTCTCTAGTCATATGATGTGGAAAACAATTATCTATAATCCAATTAGATTTCTTTTCAAAATGAGAAACTAAGGATTTTTCTTCCTTAATATCAATTTCAGGATTCTCTTCTTTAATTGCTACAAATCCTATGTCATGATTATTCTCAGTATCACTTTCACTTAAAGTTCTTTCTATAATAGCTTCAAGATCTTCATCATTAGTGTAATAACATTCTTTAGATCTTCTAGGTTTGAAATTGTTTCTGTACTTTTTAACTCTCTTATGACATTTAGATGAAAAATGACCATATTCTTGACAAGTCCAACATTTGAATATTTTCTTACCTTCTGGTTCTCTTTTCACAAGCAAGGCAATACCTTCTTCAATCTTCTTGTCTTCTTCATTTCTAGATCTGCTGCTACCAGTATAATCTCTGCTCACACTGATGCTTCTTGACAAAGTAGGGCGAACACTAAGAGCACTAAATGTTGTCTCCATTCTAGGTAAGTCTCCTGATAATCTCAGGTTCACTTCTGCTGCTTCCAATCTTCCAAGAAGAGTCTCTCTTGTAAATTTTGTAGTACAAGTTATAACTTGTTCAATCATATGTGTTGTCTGCTTAAATATAGGGGTCAATGTCCTCAAAATTTTCCATATCACTTCATTTTCTGTCTTTATTCCTCCACAAGATTTTATACCTGTAATAATTTCTGACATTCTACCAATATAGCTTCTAATAGTTTAATCTTCCAACATTCTTATATCTTCAAATGCACATATCCAATTATGTAATCTAACTCTTTTTGCATGTTCATCACCTTCAAAAGTAGAGTGTAAAGCATTCCAAATTTCATGATATTTTTTCAAACATTTTACCTGACTGTACTCATTCTTCGGAAGGGTTATCAAAAGTGCTTCTCTTGCAAGTATGTTACACATGAATAGATCTCTCTCATCAGTAGTACATGTTTCAAGATTTTCCTCTTCAATGATAGTCTTATCATTATTTTTAATCAACCAATAACTTGGTCCTAAACATAGTAGGTGTGTCTTCATCTTTTCTTTCTAGCTGTGAAAACTTACTCCATCAAACTTAGGGATTTCTTTCCTGAAATTCACCATGGATCTCCTTAAGCTATTAAACTTCTTTTTCCAGGACCTGCCATTATGATACCAATTGTTAGAAAGTAAATTCCACCAAGATAATTGAGAGGGGGTGGGTGAATTAGTTATTAGATAATTATAACTTTTATCATCTTCAATGACATTAAACCATATAAGCAATATAATTACCAACCATAGAAAGATATTCATACACAATAACATAATGACACAAGATATGTTGACTAGGGAACCTCTTGATCAAAGAGTAAACCCCGGTGGGAATGATTACCACAAAAGATGCACAAATATGAATATTCCTTGTGAAAGGATGGACTCTGTTAGTAGTCTTATGAAATACATTTAGTACATATGAATCCTTGTTAGGAGATTTTGAATCCCTATTAAAAGATTCTAACCCTGTTAAGAGTTATGGAAGATAGAAGGACCCACTACCCAAATAGCTTCAGGGTAAGATCACTGAACACACTGTCCAAATAATTTTTTTATTACTCAATAGAATAATATGTTACCTCTTCTTTGACTATGCCAAACTACACTCACTATTACACCAGATCTCAATTTTAGATCTCTGTACCTCGCATGTCTTCCTTCACAAATTTGCTTTCATACTTAGCTCTTTTCTTCACTTCATGCATACAACATCACACACAACCACTACACCAACAAGGAAATACATTCCTTCCTTTATACCACACTCAAATAATTACAAATGAGTCGGCATACAATTACAATATAAAAGTTTCCACACGCTACACCAAAATTACACAAAACTGTCAGCTTCCAAATACAATAATTCTTCACTCGTGTGACCTCAAAGTTTGTGCTGTCATCCACATCATTATAAATTTTTTTCAACTTCCCTTTAATTGTGAAAAACTAGATTCCATCCCGATTAGGAGATATCATCCAATTTCCACAAACCGCTACTCAGGAACACTGCCTAAATACTACTTTCACCAAAGTGCTCATAACTTCCATGAATAAATGAATTACTATCTGCACTCTTAACCATGGAAATATAACATATAAAAGAGTATATCCTCAACATCACATAGCTCCAACTGCAATAACCCATGTGTGCTAATCCAAACTCTATGTGCTTCTCTGTAAGTCTTCAGTAAATCATTGTGTTGACATCAATGACAATCATAGTCATGAATGCCACAACAACTGCTATAGAATAGCTGCCAAACATTTATCATTCATTCCTAATAGATCTCCTTGTCATGTATGATTGATCATGTAAAATTGACATCAATTACAATTATATAGAAAAATTCTATGACCTAATTAGGTTTACAACATCTTAGAAAACCTAAGATCTATGGTGTACAAAAAGCCCTAGATTTAACAATTACATAGGAATCATCAAAATAATTAATAATTACATCCATAATAAATATGCCTCGATCTTGGTAAAACATTTTATGGATCTGTGTAAACCATTTGCATAGATAAATGTTCCTTTATTGATTACTATACCATTTCTTGAATAGCTCAGTAAATACAACCTTCTCTGTTCGGTGAATAAACTGATGCTTATTGTGTATAATGCTGAGTGTTTACTAACTTGGTGATCGGTATACTCTAATGCTCGGCAAACATACTTGATTACAATTGTATCCATTTAGCTTTTGGTTTTTCCTTGTGACTGCTCGGTATGAAGGCTTTGTAAGTTAAACTGACTATCATCTATAGCTTCTTATTCCATCCTTTACCAAGTGATCAGCTTATATTACCAACTGGTTGAATTGATACTAATGACAATATGTAATGCTCAAATAGAGATAACATAATCACCTAAAATTTGTCTAATAGAACCTAAGCTCCCAATTTTGATCAAATTGCCTCAAATTAAATCCTAAATTTGAAAGGCATATTTACTAGATATAATTATGCAAAGTAACCCTAAAAACCCCCTTTGCATAATTAAATTAAAAATTAAAAATACTATAGAAAACTTATACTATGGTCTCATTTTTAGAGCTTGAATATTTATTTAATTTATAAAACCTTTATTTTAATATAAAGTTTCTATAGTTTTATTAAAAGAACACATTCACATGTGTGCATCCACTTAATCTTGATTAATTAGCAATTAAAAGTGATTTGTGCTTTCAAAATTACTATTTTATATTATTTTGCCTAACATTTCCCTTTTTCTTCTTAATCCTCATTAATCATTTCTACCTAACCTTGTATCTTATCCATCCTCCTTTTGCCTCTTCATCTCAACCACTCATTCTTTTGCCTCTTAATATCCACCATCCATTCTTGAGGAAATTCCTTTATAAGGAAGCTCTTCCTTAGGTCATGGGTTCCATCTTTTTATCTTGCATCTAGATGATCTTAGTCTTTTTCTTTCTTGTTATCTTCCATTTTTATAGTACTTTTTCTAATTTTAATTCTTAATTTCTCATTGTTTACTTCATTTCTAGCTTAACCTTGCATTGTTAATCTAGTTTTCTTTCTTGTATTGTTTTATAGACTAGATCTTGCATTATTATTATAGAATACTAGTTGTTTGCATTCATCCTAACTTAAGTCTTTCATTCCAACTTAAATCTTGCATTCTATTTTTATTCTAGATTTTCATTGCATTTAGAATCTTCCATTTTGGAGTAGTCAAGTAACAAATACTCTATGTAAATTTGATGAGCATCATGAGAAGGATTAAACTCACTTCAATTACAAAGATATTAGCCACTTCTTGTGACTTCCTTCTTCATGGATTCTCTCAAGTGTAATAGTTTATACAAGTGTGTCATATTTTAATCACACATTTTTTGGTGCCCACTATGGGGATGGATTATAGGGTTTAGCTCCATTTCTTGCATTTTTTTCCTTTTTTGTCATAAGTTTGTATCTATCTTTCAGAGGAAGGGAATATTGTATGACATTTTAGGGTATAGAGATGACATTTCATAATACTACTAGATGATCTTTGCCATTTTGTGAAATATCATCTCCATCCTTTAAGGTCTATCATCTGGCTTTTGGAAAAATATCATTTTTGTTCATCACAGTTTATTGCATGGGACTGAAATATCATATGGCTTTTGGAGGTATATCGTATGATTTTCTGATAGACTATGAAGTGTCACCCAGATTTGGTTGCTTGTACTTTTCTTCCATTTCAAGTTTTCTAGTTTCCTAATAGCACCTAACAAGTAGTTTTGTATGGTTATTGTTTTTTTTTGCATACTTTTGTTCCCTAACATGTGGTTTTATAGTATTCTCTTGTCAAATATATCAACACTTACTTGTTTCAATACTACCAATGCTTTTGTCATGTAGGATTATTATCAAATAATTATTTGGAGACTACTAATTCATTGGTTTTTTAGGTTTGCTTGGAGATACAAATAAACATTTTGCTTTCATAAATTTGGTTTTCTAGGTACCTAGCTTAATTAGGTGATTTATTTTCTTGTAATTAGCTGAGCTATAGGAGAGTATGCTCTTCACCTCCTAGAGGATGAATAAAACATCTTGACCTACTTGATTGATTGGTTGTGAAAGGGATTTTGTATAAAATGAACATGTGATTGATGTGTTTGGGAAAAACTATAGATTAGGAGAGTATTCTCTTTTTATTATGAAAAATCTTAAATCTTGACCTCCATTAGCTATCCATGTTTACATTTCTTGTATTTGCCTCTAGAGGGCTTGCCAATATAGAAATCATTTAGGAATAACCCAAGTGGGAAACAATAAGACCTAAATAATTCCATCCCACAATAATAAAAATATTCCTTAAGTATAAAGAGAGGGAAAACTTGGATATTTTCTACTTCCAATGCTTCTTCATGTGTAGTGACTAGTTGCCTCAATATTGGTAAGAAAGACTACACTTGACTAGGCACTTGTAGGACCTTCATGGTATCAATCTTGTTTACAAGAATACATGGGGAGTACATTCAAATTTTATAGGGACAAGAGGTCTCAATATTTCTTATGAGACTTTCTATTTTGGGTTCTTGTAAGGATATAGGCCTTAATTATTCTTACAAAACTACAAGGGGTAGTCATGAACGAAGATCCTTACTAAACATCTTAGGATCTAGAGGAAAACTATTTAAGCCGCGTGACTTCATTTGTGCAAGGATTGACCCAAGTGGAATTTTACGGATCACCCAAAGATCATCAGCATATGTTTTCCCTTGGATGCTAAAGCTTGAATGTGGCAATATGGAAAGACATGCGCCGTGATAATTGTTCTCTTCCAATTGATCAATAACTTCCACAGTCCTAGGAAAGGCAATTCAACCACTTAAAAATGGAAAAGAACATCAAGTTAGGGGAAAAGGTTGAAACACTTCCCTTTTTGACATTAGTTAGAGTGTGCTTGATGTACTTTGATGTTCTATGACCTGTGAAGACTATTGTGAACATACACTTGATACATTTAACAAATTTCTATACTTTCCTAGACTTCACAATCACTTGTATCCACAAGGTTTCTTTGTCCCTTGTTGGAATGTTTGGAGACTATTATGTTTTCACATCATTTGATTTCAACATAAAAACTCAAACTTGGTCTAGAACATACTCTAAACTTGTCAATCAACCATGTCAATCCTTTGAGGTCAAACTTTCAAACTAAGCTCAAATATTGTCAAACATAGCTTCTACATTGTTATCCTTAGCTCTTCTTGTTATTTGGTACATTTTTGCAAGCTAAGAATTTCCTTTAGCTGAAAAAGATTACTTGGATCTCTTGAATACACTCATGGTTGTTATATTATTCACTTGTCCATACTCTACTTATCATCTTTTTTGGATGATTTTATCTTATCTTTTCTTGTTCACAAGTGTTGTAGATAGGGCATATGCCCACAACTTGGACATCTTGTGGAAAGTTATCTTTTCTCTCTTTTTACGCTTTTTGATTTTGGACAATTGGATAGTTTGATAACCTAGTTTGAAAAACAAGTCATTCTAGGACATCCTATTTAGCTCTTAACATTCTTCTTTCATGTCAGTTACAATTAGATATTAGAACCACCAAGGAAAGAAACCTATGGAAAAATTAAACAAATCACCTAAAGCAGAACCTAAACCTTGGGTTTTTAATCCTTTTGCTAATACCTTTAGTGAGTCTACACTATCCTCACCTAGGTTTTAAAACATTGTTTATTACACTCCAACCATGGAAGATCAAATCAAAGGATTGATCAATGTTTGAAACAATTACTAAACAAACATTTTGGACAAGGAAATCAAGAACATTTAGACCAAGAATTTGATCATAACACCTCTAGAAATGGCTCAAAACATATCTCTCAATACACTAGACATGTTTCACATGGATCACAAAGTAATGATACAGATGGTGAGATAAATGAGGAAGATATATGACAATTCTAGCAAGATGAACATTGGAAAAGACTTATGAAGTTGACCTTGAATCAAAACAAAGACAAGTACTTCATGCACCTAGCTTCACAAGGAGTTAAGTTTCCTCACAAATTTGATGTTGAAAACTTGATAAAGAAAGAGGAATGATGTGAAATGGAGGTTATGAAGAAAGAAATGGAAGAGATACAAATTTATATATGCCTCCTTTTCCTCACAAGTTTGAATTTCCAAATTATGACAAGTATAATGGTTGTGGAGATTCTAATGACCATGTTCGATAGTTTTGTGTACTACATATGGAATTATTGCATGAAACCACTTATCTTATGAGACTATTCCTTATGATTCTTAGTGGCCAAGCTATGGAGTGGTTCACTAAAATATCTCCTCCACTTAAGTCATTTGACCAACTAGTGCAAAGGTTCACCCAACAATACTATTAAAATATTCAACATTCTATCAACATGCTAGATCTATGCAATATCAAACAATGCCAAGGGGAACCCTTTGTGATTTTTATTCAATGATAGAGGAATCTTTATTCACACTATCCTATGAAGATTCCTAAGATTGAGAAGATTGATATATTCATCAATGCTTTGGTTCCTGAAATGAGTTATGCATTTCAAATGAAAACACACACTTCATTTGAAAAATTGGCCTAGTCTTCTATACACATAGGGGTGTCCTTGTTCATAAAGTTTAAATCACTCTTGAGCATAAAGAGCATAAATCCTCTTCTAAAAACTAACATAAAAAACACAAGAATAAATTTTGGAACAAAACCATAGATGGTATCAATGATGGAATCATAGGCACGACCTTAGCATTTGCCTCTACTAAACCTAAAGATCCATCTTTCAACTTTTCTACTACCATGAAAGCTAACAAGAGTGCTCAAATAGGCTCTAAACCTGAAACCAATATAGATAGGTCCTGGACTCCTAGGCCTAAGAGAGACTTTACCCATCTCAAAGAAGTTCTTGATAATGCCTTAAAGATGATTTTGACCAAAAAAATCATCACTTTGCATGATAAATCTAAGCCATATGATCCTGAGATTAGGAATAACTGGTGGAATGATGACCACTAATATAATTATCATCACAAAAAAGGCCAGAGGGCTAATGAGTGCATGAATCTTAAGAATCTCATCCAGGATGTAATTAATAATGAGACAATTGTGATTGATCCCCAATAAACAAATGCAGATCATAAGGCTTTCAAGGAGCCTTTCCTAAATATGAGGAAAGGGGAATCTTATAAGGAAAAGGATAATAAAGTTGGTTATACATACCCTAATAATGAAAATGAGATTCACATGCATGAATCTTGTGACCTTATAATCAATGTTAGCAAGATCAAGGGTAAGGCTCAGGATGAGTCAGCTAATGCAGTCACCCATTCTTAAAGTAAAGTCACTCTACTAGGAATCAATCAACCTTCTTCCTTGTCTTGCAAACCAACAAAAAATAAAAGTGTCTAAATATATTGCTTCATCAATGAACCATGATTATAATTTAGTTGACCAACTCCAACACACATCAGCTTAGATTTCAATTCTCAAAATGATAAAAATCACTCATGCTCATATAGAGAACCTTGGTCAAGCCCTTCTTGTGGCTAACATTCCTAAGGATCTAGACTCTAATAAATTCTAGTCCATGGTCATTCATATCACTTCATCGCATTATCTAACCTTTTCAAAAGAAGATGAAAAATTTGTTAGTCATCCACACAATCAACCCCTCCACATTGAAATCCTCATACATAAGCATAGAGTTAAGCTTGTTTTGATAGCTAAAGGTGTAGGTTTGAATATCTACACATTTAACCTATTCAAATATCTGAATTTGTCAGAACCTACCATTGATCCTCGACTCAGAATAATGATAAAAACATATAATGAAGATGAAAATTCTTCTAGAGGCATGGTAGTCTTGCCCATTCAGGTTTGTCCTATTTAGCTGGACATCATTTATTAGTTCTTGGCTCTTCCTTTGGTATATAACATACTTCTAGGTCTCACATGGATCCATGAAATGAAATTCTAGTACCTTCTACTTATCACCAATGCATCAAGTTTCTTCATAATGGAATTGAGGATACTATTCTTGCTGACTCTGCATACACATGTAAAAATATTTAAAAAGAAAAAAGAATGATTCTCACAACAAAGAATGGTTGGGTCCTAAAGAAGGAGAAGAAAAAGGAAAAGTATCTTTATCCAATTATGGAAAAAGAATACTAATCAGACCCACTAGTATGAGATAATATCGAGTGGACACTCTTCCAATCTCTCCAAGATCTTATGGTAGACCATCTCTCTCATTTCCTCTTATGAATGCAATAGCACCTATCTTACATGAAGGTACCAAAATGGTCAAGGCTCAAGTTCCCCTAGAGAGAGAAAAGGAAAAAGTGTTGTGCTACAATAACTTTACAATGGAGAAGAATCTAAATAAGAGGTAAAATATGTTGGTATTTCACCTAAAAAGTGTGGTATGGATTACCAACTAATGAAAAATATGGGATATGATGGAAGAAGTCCTCTTGGAAAAGGAAAAGATCTCCTTAAACCTATACATTCTAAATTTATAAATCCCAAAGAAAAAATTGGCGTTGGCTATCATCAATGTAAGTTTGACAAATGTAGCCGAAGCAATCACACATATGAGGTTACAAATGATGAAGAAGAGGCAAAATTTCAAACTATGACATATGGAAGACTATTGCATATGAAAAATTCTAATCTAGATTATCAAGGAGAACCCTATAATCCATATCAAGGTCCTTAAGAAAATGATCTAGTAGACCTTGTGGATCTACCAAAAAATGGTCTTAATCAAGAAGACCTCACTCAATTTCTTAAGTTAATCACTACTAGTTTTGATTTTTAAATGCTGCTAAAAATCCTACTACTGAACACATCATTGGCCCTGATCATATACATCCTAAATGGGGGAAACTTTTTGATATCTCCCATGTCTTGGATATGCTTCACTTCATGTCTACTACTACTACTACTACTACTACTACTACTAAATAAGATTGTGACATTGAAACTACACCTCTTGAGATAGAAGAGAGTGTTGATGAAGATCTTCCTCCTATAATAACCCTATTTGACTACATCAGACAATACCATAATAGTGAAATAGACTCACATGAATATGAATAGTACTCACTATCAGATGATACAATGTAGATTCAAGATGACATCATACACAAATATGCCACAGCTACAAATTTTGAAAGAGGAGAGATCTCAACGTCTCAAGATAAAACAAATGATGAGGATCCTTTCAATCCTCCTATGGAGATCATTCACATGCCTTCTAGGATGTCTTATACTAATTAGGAGATCCATAGGTACATTAGACCTCATCCTAGCATAACAACATGGAATTTGTGGAGGTCTAGGATTGAGATGATTCTTGTTCACATACTTATGGAACAGCAAATTATTCAAGAACAAAATGAGGGACTTAGTTATAGGAATAGGTTATCTTGATTAAATTCATGTAATACTTCTCTAAACTCCTATGATGCTTGTAGGAGAACTCTCCATCAACAACAATCTATGCAAGATAAATTTTTTAACCTCTCAAGGACATTCATGAATGATGAGGATGATACTGGTATCTTTGCAATTGAGCCTCTAGATCCTTTATCTCTTATCCATCCAGAGTTAATTGACTAGACTCCTTCTGAATCTATCTAACTCATATCCTTTATTATTGGTCATGAACTAGCATGTTATTTAAATTTTGTTGAGTCATCCCCTTCCTCCACTAGTACAATGAGAAGAGATATGGAGGTGGAGGATATGAAGTATCTAAGTTAAATAAATAAAAATTAAAAAGAAAAAGAGGTCTGATGGTGAAAACTACTCTGTGCCAGTGTCAGAAAAAAATAAAATAAAAATAAATGATGCATCCAATGGTGAAATTATCTATAAGACACCTGCAGATGGGATACTTGATATTCTTCCCAAGAACTTACTGTTGGGATGGAGAAATATGGTATTGAGAGGGGAGGGGTGAATCAGTGCCCACAAAAACTTTTAATTCTCAAACCTTAAACAACAAATAGTAGTAACTTCACATATAACTTGAATCCATTATATGTATCATTCATTTAGTTAACTAGCGAAAATAAATAACATGAAATCAACACTATATCAATCACATAACACAAGTATTTTGGTAACACACAAACCCTTGTTAGAAGGTAAAAACTACAGTGGGGATGACACCCATAAACTATTTACTACTGCAGATAGAAAAAGGTTTGCCTATTAGGGATACAAGTGGTGATCACTTTTGGTGATCTTACCCTATTAGGCATAACATTTCAGATCAATTAGATCTACCTAGTTATAATATTTTAACAACACTACTTGAGTGTGCACTCGGTAAAGAGATTTACATAAAAGACTATTAGGTCTACTCTGTTAAGAGATTTTACCAAACTTTGTTACAATGATTAGAAAATAACAGGATGTATTTGCAAATTGGAAACTCTATCTTGTCTAATACAGATCTATGAAATACTTAATAGATATCACCTTTTTATGTGAAGATATCTACTTTGAACTACTCGGTAGCCTTTTCTGATTCTACTTAATTTGAATATCTTAGTATTTTGTTCTTCTCTATCTGATAACTAATATCTTGAAGTTGGCTAATGCTTTAAGAACTTCTTCTCTTGTTCTTAACTTCCCTATCAAGCTTATGTCAAAATGACATGAAATACAAATATATAGCATACTGCTTTTTCCACTTAACAAAATTAGGTTACAATATCTTAGAGAAAACCCTAAGATCTACAGTGTACAAAATTAACCTAGATCTAGAAGTTACATAAATATCATCATCACAATTAATGAATATATCTATAATAAATGATCCTCGATCTTGGTAAAACATTTTATGATTCCATTTTCATAGATAAATGTGTCATTCCTGATTACTATGCCCTTTTCTGTGATGCGCGGTAAACACTATATATACTACTTGGTAATTACACTGGTGCTAGATGTCCAGTCTCCTTAGTGTTTATTGTCACTCGGTATCGATGAACACTGATGCTCGGTAGAACTACTCTAGTGCATGGTGTAAATACTTAACTGACTAGCTTGAAGTGCTTTCTTTTACCAACTAGAGTAGCTTAGGTAACCAACCAATATATTTGATACTAATGACAATCGTTAATGCTCAAATAGAGATAACAATCTCCCCCTTTGGAATTAGTATCAAAACCTTAAATGTATATAGACCTTATGTCTCAAAATATTTTCTATCTCTGCCATATATACATAGATACTTACCATCAAAATTCTCTATACTCCCTCTCGGTGCATGCTCCCGATAATGTGTATTGTACTTAGCATATGTTTATATTTTTGGAATATACATTGATATCCCCCTTTTTAATATTAATGCCAAATACAAAAATGTATACTTACAGCTTATCAAAAATGTGCTTATGGGTTTTCTTTAATGACTCCAAGAGGTTTTCCCATTCCTCTTTCAAGTTGGTGAGAGAAATGTGCTCAAGACCAACTTGTGCATGCATGTCAAAGATGTTGTCCATTTGGTGTTGCAACAAGCATTTTTGCCTTGACAATATGCTTCTCAAAGATTTTAAAATATGGAAGCAACTCGGTTTGCAATTCTATGACTTGATCACTGATTATTTGTTCTTTCTTTCTGAGATCTTCTCTTAATCAGCGGAGTTCTTAAACTTTCAAGATGTGCTTGGAAAATGCTTGAGGCTCAGTTAAGGCTTCTTGTGCACTAGCTTGGATTTCTATATCAAGTTATTTTATCTTTTCACTGACCTCGATAGTGAAAGTGTCCATAATGCATAGATTTATCAACATTTCACTAATTAAATGAGTAATAGATTGAATGCCAGTTATTACCTCAGATAACTTTATCTTATTAATTGCCACTTCTTGGCTAATCCTCTCTCCAAGTTTATCATGTATCTTTGACTCTACCTTTTCTTCTATTCTCTTTTCTATTTCTATATCTGGGGCATTTATTTCTTCTACAAGTGTAGCAAGTTGGTCCATTATTGAAGTATATTCATTTATGTGTACCTCTGGTATGACCTGTTGTAAGATATCTCTTACATTTTCAAGGATTTACTTGCTCTTGCTATCTTGTCTCAATTTTTCTTGTGATGACTTCCTTGTACACAACTCCCCATATTTTCTCAATTCCTCAGGGCTTAGGGTCTTGGGGTCACACTCTAGTATAACAATAACTTCTTCTAAGGTTACCAACCATTTTCCTTGCTTGTTTGTCTTCTTCTTCTTCTTATCAAGTTCTTGAGGTCAACTCTTTATAATTGGTACAATATCCTTTACCTCAAAACTTCAATGTGTAACCTTCCCAGTTGACATTGTATCATCCTTTTGCGGCTCCTCGACAACCTTTGTGTCAGTTGACTGTATCGGAGCCTCTAATGTAGTGTCTAGTGGAGTGGCCTCGGTTACATTAGGATTCTCTTGATCCTTTCTTTTTGTGTTTGTTGCCTCTTTCTCTTAAGGCTTATCTATTTTAGCTGGTATCTCTGCTCCTTGTTCCCCTATTCTATCCTTTGGTTTCTCAAGGCCTAAGCCTTTGGGTTGTTCTTGTGATAAAATTTCAATTTCTTCCACAAGAATAGAAATTTCTCCCGATAACGATGTGATTGCAAACTCGGTAACTTGACCTTCATCTTGTATATTATCTAGTGCAATGTTCACATCTTCATCTTCATTTCTATCATCAAGATCACCATTAGTGATGTCCTTAATGAGTACATCTTCATTATGTTTCTCCTTAGTTTGGATCTCTACTAGATCTGGTGCATCCTATGAAATACTTATTTCATCTTTGAAAAGTGTAGTATTAATCACCTCGATAAGTGATACATCTATTTCTTCTATCTTTTGTGCCAAATTAGCATCATCAATGTGTATGCCTTTACCTTTTGACCTTTGTCTCTTCTTAGAAAAATTTAAAAATGCATTCTTCTCAGCTTGCTCCTTTGCTGTTATGATTGATGTCCAGATGAGTTGGTTAGACTCATCAATATCTACTAGATTTTTTTCTAATACATGCAAAGCCTAGATTTTTACTTTGAATCTCCTATAGTAAGTATTCATATATTCATCAATTTCATCAATAGTTAAATTAGGAACTGCCAGAACTATGGCTTGTTCCCTCATCTTCTTTTCGGTATCCAAGTCATAGGAGCACTTCTAATTTATTCTCTCTTCTAATGCCTTGGGCAATTATTTGTCAAATTCCAATGAAACTCATTTGAATCTTATCATCATCTGGATGACTACCTCCTCAATTTTATTTTGATCTTTGATAGACATATTGTCAAACCAACTAAGTTCTGGATCTGTGAGTTCTCCATTTTCAATTATATCTCCAACAACTTCATCATTTGTTCTATTCTTGTTGCTGATAACCTTGAATCGATTGTTGTCATTTTCATCATCTTCAAGGTCTTCTCTTCCTCTAATCAATCTTCTCCTTTTCCTTGGTGCTGCAGCTATGACCTTGGTTCCTCTTTTTGCATATGTCTTGGTCGGTGTAGCTACCTTTAGTTTTATTACCTTCTCAACTCCCTTTTTCAAAGGTGGTGAAGTTGTAGTTGCTGACCTTGTTTGTGCTCTAGACTGCACTGGTAACTGCCTCTTCTTTGGAGTTGGAGTGAGAGAAACTAGTATTGAAGCTTTTTCTTTGTCAGACTTGATTTCCTCACTATCGTGTGCTTTGTTAGACAATAGTAACTGACCTTTTATTGTAGGTTCAACTGGTGACTTGTCAGATGAGTCAAATTCATCTCCAAACTTTTCAACTAGTGTCTTCATTATTTTCCTGGACTTATTAGTTATTTTACCGATGACAAGACCTATTTTTATTCTAGTCTTTGCCTCTTCATAGATTCCAAACCTTTCAACCTTCATGTCCTTTGGTAAAGCCAATAAAGCCTTGATTGATTTCAAAGTGAAATCAATTTTCATTTTGTATCCCATGGGGGCTAGCCATTTAGTTCTTGGCTCAATAGCTTTGATTAAAGTGTGGTCGGTGTCTACTAGAAAACAAATATCCATTTCATATTTCTCAACTAGTGAGCTAGGGATTATACTCTAAAGATTCAACTTAATCTTAAATTGCTCAAAATAATCATCTACAACTTTGTTTAAATTATCTCCCATACTTTTCATTATATCAATAATTTGAGTAGCAATTGGTTTTTCAATAGGCCAATATATGTGACCAACAGAAGGAAAGAATTTATGAAGATATAAAAATATACACACCAACAGTGATCTGAACTTACAGGTGTTAGACTTTGTTGACCTGATTGTTTTCATGTTCTCTTCTAATTGCTTCAACAGTAACTCAACAAGGTCCAACTGGTCTCCTATCTTTATCATTTTAAATGCCATGTCCACAACACTACAAGGAAAACTGTTTAGTCTACTAGACTGATAGAAGTTATAACAAATTACATGAGCTTCAAATTTAACTTCCAGATCCTCAATTGAAGAAATCTTCAGTGCACGGCCATCCCATACTGCATCGGTGTTCTTCTCAATTTCAACTCGGGATGGCACTACAAAAATACGTGGCCTTATTTGTTGTAGGGTAACTTATAACCCTATGAATCATTCTCTTTGTTACTTTAATAGGACTATCCAGCCAAAATGTGCCCTCATGATAATGACTGAGTACAACCCTAATCCATTCAGTTTTGAAATTTTTTGGAAAATTTAGGGCATGTGTGAGTCCAATCTTTTCAACCTATTTTTACTCTAGTTTAAGTTTCCCATCATCACTACAGAGTCCCTGGTATGCAAAATACATATCAAAATCTCCTATTTCACCTATCTTATAGTGAATGTAGGATCATACATCCTTGACTAGCAAAACCCTAGGTGGGATGCTTGAGAAAGTGCCCGATAAATCTATTTTAGATGCAACTTTTAGGTGTAACATGTATTTAGGTTCATCATAGTTAGCTGAAAAAATGAGGTTTGCTTCTACTTCCACAATCTTAGAACTACTTAAAGTAGATACCATTTTAACAAACTAGGTTTTTGGCAAAAAGTGATGAATGTGCTCGGTAGGGGTTTCAACTTACTCAAAATGTATGAAGTGTGCACTTGGTTCAATTGGCAATTACTTTGGATAATCTTGAAAATTCTTAGCTCAAACTCACTCTATGAATTAATCTCTCTTCAAAATCACTATGTGAAAATGAACTAAGTCCTCCATGTATTTAGAACATTTTCAATTTCCCGATTTAAAACTTTTGTCATAAATGCTTGACCTACTTCTAGCTTGGTGACAACTGTTAACTCAATGAATACCACAAACTTCCAATAGATTGATCAACACATGATTTCTCACTAGGTTGATACTGATACTCGGTTAAACTTGAATAACTTTCACTGATAAGTAACTCTTTTCTCGGTCTTACTTGTAAGGACTATGTGACTTTGTTAGCTCATAACATATAAACCATAATGCATCTTTATTCATGCAGATTTGGTATGTGCACATCTAATATAAGGAACTGTATGTAAAATAAGATCATTTTGAAATGTGATTTCCAGACATACCTATATCACCTTAAGTGGAGGTACTGATGTCACCCAATCCAATGGATGAGGTTTCACTGACAACATTACTTGACTCAGCATTTTCATTTAATGCCTTTCTCGACATGGTGTTTTTGATCCTCATGATATCAGCAATAGTGTTTCCACTCCCAAATACATGTCCTTCTTTTGGTGTTCAGTCTTTGTAGTTCTTGCTTAAATAACTGACCTTGTGACAATGTAAATAGACCATTCTAGTGGTTGTCCAGCTTCATGATTGTTCAGCCCATCTCTTCCTCATACAGTTTGTTGCAATGTGTCCATATCTACCACATGCTATACAGTTAACCCATGTATTATAATCCCAAACATAAGAATTACCTTGTCTCTTTGGTTGATAAGGTTTGGGTTTGCTCTTCTATTTTAGTGTCCAGACTTTCTTCATCTTAGCTTTTCATTCTTGTGCAGTGTGTCCATGTTTGTTGCAAGTATAACAGAGTTTCTCCATGGTAGGTTTGTTAGCAGTCTTATTTAGTTTTTCTCTACACTCATAAGTTTGATGTCCAAATTTGCCATAGTAATAATAGTAACTATTAAACTTAGGAGTGACTTGAGGTTTACCTTGACCTTTGGTTCTACAGACATTTGAAGTATGTCTCAATTTTCCATAGTGATAGAATGACATCATCCTAGGTCTTTGATTTTGATTCTTGTTCACTTGTTCAGCTTATTTGGATGATTCTCCTTCATTGGTATAGCCAATTCCAGCTCTACTTCCACACCTTCTTTGATTAATCTGAAAATCATCAATTTTTTTAGAACTATTCAATCCATTTTCATCATTTCATTATGTTTTAATTGTATCTTTATTTCATTCCTTAATTTATCATTCTCTTCTTTGAGTGTTCCAATATCTTTAAGTTTTCTAGACAACTCACCATTTACTCGATTAATCTCCTAGTTTACAGTCATCATCTGATTCGATATTTCAAAATGATGCTCAGTGAGTCTTTGTATTTGAGTTTCTTTTGCTTGAAGTTGTTCAGTTATCTAAGTTCGGTCTTTAATGTAACTAGATTCCTTTCTTGCTCATATTTTATAGCATTGTTCATTACATCTGTCATTCTCACCATCTGTGATTATTGACCGATTTGCAGGGCTTTCACTTGTTCAATTAAGTGAAGATTCCTTTTAGACAAATCAGAGATTGCACTTTCAAATCCATCATAAATACTTCCTGAACTAGATCCAATATTATAAAATATATCATCAATCTCCTCTTCATGGTAGGTAGTCTTATTTTCTAGAATAGCCAAGTTCTTCCTCTGAACCAATATTTCTTCAATGTATCCCTAGCTTTCTTATACTTCTCAATGAACATCTGCATATGTATCTTTTAGTTTTCTATTTTCTTATCCAACTTATATCTCTCCATGATTATATCTTTACTCTTCAGTGGTTAAACTGTCCAATAAGAGATCTATGCTCTGATACCAATTGTTAGCATGGAGAGATAGGATACTGAGAGTGGAGGGGTGAATCAGGGCCCACAAAAACTCTTAACTCCCAAACCTTAAATAAAAAATAGTAGTAAGTTCACATCTAACTTGAATCTATTGTATGTATCATTCATTCAGTTAACTAGTAAAAGTAAATAACATGAAATCGATAGTATATCAATCACATAACACAAGTATTTTGGTAATGTAGAAACCCTTGTTAGAAGGTAAAAATTGTGGTGGGGATGACACCCACAAATTCTTTACTACTACAGATAGAAAAGGTTTTCCTGTTAGGGCTACAAGTGGTGATCACTTCTGGTGATTTTACCCTATCAGGAGTAACATTTCAGATCGATTAGATCTACTAAGGTATAGGATTTTAACAATACTACTTGAGTGTGCACTCGGTAAAGATATTCATGTAAACGACTATTAGGTCTACTCTGTTAAGAGATTTTACCAAACTCTGTTACAATGATTATAAAATAATCGGATGTATCTACAAATTAACAACTCTATCTTTTCTGATACAGATCTATGAAATACTTAATAGATATCACCTTTCCATGTGTAGATCTATGCTCTCAACTCCTTGGTAGCCTTGTTTGATTCTACTTAATATGAATATCTCTGCATTCTATTCTACTCTATCTGATAACTGATATCTTAAAGTTGGCTAATGCTTCAAGAACTTCTTCGCTTATTCTTAACTTCTCTATCAAGCTTATGTCAAAATGACATGAAATACAAATATATAAAATACTACTTTTTCTACTTACAAAATTAGGTTACAATATCTTAGAGAAAACCATAAGATCTATGGTGTAGAAAATTAACCTAGATCTAGAAATTACATAAAGATCATCATTGCAATTAATGAATACATCTATAATAAATGATCCTCAATCTTGGTAAAACATTTTATGATTGCATTGTAACCATTTTCATAGATGAATGTGTCATTCTTGATTAATATTGTATTTTCTATGATGCTTGGTAAACACTGTATATACTTCTCAGTAATTACCCTAGTGCTCAGTGTTTACTATCACTCGGTATAAGTGAACACTAATAATTGGTAGAGCTTCTCTAGGGAAAGGTGTAAAGACTTAACCAAATAGCTTGAAGTTCTTACTTTTACCAACTAGAGTAGCTTTGGTAACCGACAGATGTATTTGATACTAATGACAATGGCTAATGATCAAATAGAGATAACACTTATAAAAAATATCATCAGTACTTATCAATACTACACAACAAGTCAACTTGGGAATAGATCAGAATCCACAAATTATACATATGGCACAGTCATTATTTGATGATGAAAGAAAATAGTTTATCTAGTCTTCACAAAGAAGAAAATCAATTTTGTATGGTCTTATTCTAATATGCCTAGCTTGGAGACAAATCTCATTATGCATCATTTATCTATTTCTCCAGGCATCAAACCAGTCAAACATAAGATAAGAAAAATGCATCCGTATATTGCACTACTAGTTAAAGAACTTGAGAAGCTACTAAAATCCACAAAGATTTGGGCTATAGACTATGCTAACTAAATTTTCAACATCCTACCAAAATCTAAAGCTAGAAAGTGAATTCAATATTCACAAGATTGTGAACCTCATTTCTAGTTAGAAGATGTATTCCCTGATGGATGGTTTTTTTTGGATACAATCAAATCCACATTGCACCTGATGATCATGAGAAAAAAAACATTTACTTGTGCATGGGGAACCTTCTATTCGAATTTCATGCCTTTTGGTTAAAAGCATGTTGGAGCTACATATAAGTGTGCAATGATAACTATTTTTCATGACATGATGCACAAAAGTATGGAAGAATATGTGGATGACACATTATCCAAATATTCTACTAGAGATATACACCTTGCTGACTTAGACAAAATCTTCATGATAATGGAACAATTCAAACTAAGGATTAATCCAAAGAAGTTTTCTTTCAATGTCACTTATGGTAAAATCCTTGGTTACATAGTACCAGCATGTGGAATTGAGGTGGATCCATAAAAATTCAAGGCTATTATGTAAATGAAACCTCCAAACAACATCAGTCAAATGAGGACACTACAGGAAAATATGCAATCTATCATAATATTTATCTCTCAATTAGCTAACATGACACAACCCTTCACCAAGACTTTGCATAAAGGTGTCACTTTTAGATGGAATGAGGATTATGAAAAAACTTCCAACAAATCAAAGAATATTTGGCTAACTCTCCAGTATTGATGGCCCCTACTCCTAGAAGGCCCCTCTTTCTGTACATTTCTACTATTGATTCCTCTTTGGGAGCATTCCTGGCACAACATGATGATCCTATAAAATCTAATGTCATGGCCACTTTATCCTCCATGCTAAAACTTGAATAACATCAATTTTACTATGATTTCCTGTTGGAAGAAATCCCATTTCCTTGTTATGACTCACCTGATTCCCAGATCGTCTACACCATCATTACTCTTGATACTTCCTACTATTTCCAAATCTATCACTACCATTGACACAAAATTATTCTTGAAGGATTATCTAAAAATGAAAAAATAACTTCATAAGAATTGGGTCTTGATATTTTCTCATTTCTAATGAATTTCTTAAGAGGAGTCTAGCTGGTACTCTCTATAGGTGTCTAGAATGTGATGAATTTGACAAAGGATTATGATAATTCCATGAGGGTATTTGTGGATCTCACTCGAATGGTCTTTTCCTAGCTAAGAAACTCTTAAGATAAGGATATTACTAGCCTACCATGGAAAAGGATGCTATTCAATTTAATAAGACATGTCATAAATGTCAATTTCATGGGAATCTAATCCATGCTCCTTCTCGAGACTTGCTTCCTTTTATCACGCACTCGCAATTTAAACAATGGGGTTTTGATCTTGTGGGACATATCCATCCTTCATATTCTAATAGCCACAAGTTCATCATAATGGCTACTGAGTATTTTACCAAATGGGTTGAGGTTGCTCCTCTCATAAAAGCAAGAGGAAAACAAATAGCTATGTTCATCCTCAATTACATCACCTGTAGATGCAAGATACCATTTTTAATTATCACAAAGAATGGAGGCCAATTCAATAATAGTGACATTAATGAACTTTGTAGAAAATTATACATAACACATCATTCTTCCTTAATCTATTATCCTCATGGGAATGGAAAAGTGAAAGCATCGAACAAGAAAATATTGAAAATCCTACACAAAACAATCAACAAGTCATGACAAGATTTTCACCTACAAATCAATCTAGCTCTATGGTCTTATAAAACAAGCATTATAATTCCTATAGGGGCTACACCATTCTCATTGGTCTATGGTTCTAAAGCTATCTTACCAGTTGGAGTTGATAATACAGAGGGTTTGGGTTCTAGTATTCTCTCCAAGTTTATAACTCTTTCTAACCATCCAATGCTTAGTACTTGTGTTATCTTCCTCACTTTGGATATCCAAGATCCTCTCTACCAACTTCTCCTCTAAGGTATATCTAGTATTTAGATGATAAACTACTTCCAAGACCAGTTAGGCCTTCAACTCCCTAGGTTTCTCCACTAGAATTCCCTTCTAGAACCCCATACCCTTGCTTAGGATATTCCCACACATTAATTATACTCTCCACTAAGTCCTAGTCTCTTCAGACATCATTTGGAACCCTTCCATACACTTCTAAATAGTCTACCAAGTCAAAAAGTATCAAACTCTATAGGAGGCCTAATTGGCTCAATTCCTATTAAGCCTATTTTCATTGATTTTGGACTCAAGCTCCCAAAATCCCCAAAAAATATTATAAAAGACCTTGAAAATATTCAAGGTATCCACAAGCCCTTTCCAAATCCAAAGTTTAAGCTTCTGGACACACCCACAACCCCATCTATTATCAGACCCTAGTTTTAAGCCTATTAATTAGGCCTCTGGACTTGTCTACACAAAGACCATAAAATTGGTCTCCAAACCTCTAATCACTTTCTCTAACCTCTTGAATCTTCAATGAAACTCTTTAGAACTTTCATAAATGCCTCTAAGTTCTTTCCTCAAAGTCATGGGTGCACGTGCCAACTCTTTCTATTGCATGTCCTGGGTCACCTGTCTTCAACAGTCAGCCATAGGGCTTCCCATCTGACCATGAGATCTTAGTGCCACTAAAAAAATGAAAACATAAAAAATATATAAATACTCTAACCTTAAATCCCCTATGGTTTTAGACATTTCCACTGATCATTTCTCAGGTTAGAGCCATGATAAGCACGGAGGTCCTGCAAATTATTTTTACAGACCAGTGGCTTGGATTGCTTGCCAAACTTTATTAATCTAACCTAGGAACAAGAAAATTAATGAAAAATGGAGATATAATATAAATCTAAACTATCATGAGTTTTGATCACCCTATTCAATCCGTACAAGTCGTATGAAACATAAAGAAAACATGTGAATAGTAAGATCTAGTACATTAAATCTGTACAAGAAAGTCTAAATTATTGAAATCAATCCAAAACTTCATTAGCCTTTGAAATTAATCATTCTCATGCTCATATATTGAGCATGGGTGGTTACAACCACCTTAACCTCCATTTGAGAAACTTTTCAAAAAGTTGCAAAAGTTGCTTGAGCAACTTTGCAAAGTTGCTTACCAACTTTTTTCCAAGGTGTTCCATTTGACCTTTAGGCCAACTCAATGATGAGTTATGAGTCCTAAGTCTAAAATAAAGTCATTTAAGGTTCAAAGACCTTATTTTGACCATTTCTAACGAAACCTATCTATTTGATACTTTTCAGTCTAGTTAGACCAAATGGATCACTAACTCTCCTTGAGCTCATTTGGCTCTTACAATCTCAAACATGGTTCCAATCAAATGGACCTTATTCTAACAACTCGCACAAAGTCCTAATACAAACATAAACATTCACTAACTCATCAAGGTGGGAGGTGCCCTACACCATACTCCCCTGGGACAAAGAACTCAAGTCCCTTGAGTTAGGATGCCTTTAATGGTGACTACATGCTTCAAGATGTCCATCTTTGTCATCCATATAGCTTCAGTGTTAGGTAACCCATGCAATTTAACCAGGTTTCTAACTCCTTCACTATGTTCTCCCTCATTGAGCATTGAGGTATACACATGAGGTGTTCCTTGAATAGAAGTCCCTCCTACAATATCTACTCACTGAATTCTACCTTGAATCCCTACCTAAACCTTTGACATGCCTCATAGGCATCCTTGAAATCTCTATCCTCCTTGTAGAGGCCTTTTAAATCTTCCATACTCATACTTTGCAACTGAATTTCCTAAATAGTTAACACTCTTCTACTAAGAGCATCAGCAACCTTATTACTAACCCCTTTCTTGTGCTTGATCACAAAGTTGTAGGCTTGTAAGGATTCAACCCATTTAAGATGTCTTTGGTTCAACTTGTCTTTCCCATTCAAGAAGCTAAGGGAATGATTGTCTATATAGACCACAAACTCCCTTGGTAGGAGATAATGTCTCCACTTTTTGAGTGCTTGCACCATTGCATACAACTCCAAATTGCAGGTGGAGTAATTTTGTTTAGCGTCATTCAACTGCTCAGAGAAGAATGCCACAGGATGTCCTTATTGGCTTAACACTACTCCAATGGCTAGCTTGCTAGCATCACATTCAACCACAAATAACTGATTGAAATTAGGAAACCTCAAGGTAGATAGTTTTTTAATTCTCTTCTTCAACATTTCAAACCCTTTATCAACTACCTCAGTCTATTTGAATTGACATTTGATTCCACCTTTAATAGTGTCGAGGATAGGTGCACACACATGACCAAAATTTATCACAAACTTCCTATAGTATGATGCCAAACCATGAAAACTTCTAACATCCCCTATGGAATTAGGTGTAGGTCAATCCAAGATTGACTTAACTTTATTAGGATCCATCTTCATGCAGTCATTATCAACCACAAAACCAAGGTAAACTAGTTCAATTTTCAAGAAATCACACTTATCTTTATGTAGCCTCCTCAAGACCTACTCCAAATGCTCCAAGTGTTCCTCTTTAAACTTGCTAAAAATTAGAATGTCATCAAGATAAAATATTACAAACTTACCTATGAATTATTGCAATACTTGATTCATGAGCCTCATGAATGTGATAGGGGCATTGGTTAGGCCAAATGGCATCACAAGCCATTCATACAACCCTTCATTTTTTTTGAAGGCTATCTTTCACTCATCACCAAGCCTAACTCTGATTTGATGGTAGCCTAATTTTGAATGCACCTTGGAGAATTAGCATGAACCCCCTAAATTATCCAACAAGTCTTCAATTCTTGGCATGGGAAATCTATACCTAATGGTGATCTTGTTGATGGTCCTTGAATTAGTGCACATCATCCATGTACCTCACTTCTTTGGTGCAAGGATAGTAGGTACAGCACAAGGACTCAAAATCTTCCTTATCAACCCCTTATCTAACAAATCATGAATTTACTTGGCTATCTCTACATTTTGGCTTGGTGTCATCTTGTATGCTGCTTTGTTTGGCAAGTTTTCTCTGGGGATGATGTCTATTTGATGGCTTATCTCTCTCATGGGTGTAAATGCACTTGGAAACCCATTGTCCACTATCTCATGATACTTATCCAACAATTTTTGTATCTCTAAGGGTATGCTAACCTTCTCCTTAGCCTCCTCTTTTGGTTTCACTACCATTGTACAATAGACCTGTTTCTCCTTATTCATAACCTTAAGAAACTCTTTCCCACTCAAGAGCATATCACTAGACCCTACATGCTTCACCTCATTAGGTTCTTGCAATGGATCAATTTGAAACTTCTTTCCTAGCTTGGTGATCAAGTAACTATTATTTTCACCATCATGCATGGCCTTCACATTATATTTCCATGGGTGTCCTAGAAGTAGGTGACATGCATCCTTGGGAAATATGTCTGATGAAAGGAAGAAGTCAAGAGGGGCCAAATAATGGCACACCCTAATGAGCCAACCTGCTCAATGACTTGCAGAAGAAAAACAACAACACAGTGAGAGAGAGAAAGAATGATCATTTATATATTATTCATCAAATAGAACCATACATGTTAGGCTATAAGGCATTCTTGATTATGGCTAGATATTACAATGAATTACAAAAGTCCTCAAACATGCGAGGATCTGTCAAATCTCTAATTCTATCTTCTATCTCCAAAAACTGCCTCCTAAACTCTAACCCAACAACTACACTTATACAAGAGTCTACCAAACTGATTCGGCCTTCAGATCCAAAATCAGTGAAAGAAATAGTTAGATCTAGGACCACATGCCTCCCAATGATGGACTCCAACATTAAATCCAAGACCCATAATAAATGCACAAATCGGCCCAACAAGAACTCAAAATAAACTACTCAGTAAGCAAGGATGACCGAGCAAAAGATAATCAACACCGTGGACCAGTGAAATGACTGACTACCTAGGAGATAACTGATGTCACTCAATAGCCAAAGGAAACCAACCAACTACCGACCAACTCAGTCAAAGAAGGAACCCAGCGACACAGAAAACTCAAACATATTTTTGGTGACACAGGATTGCAAAGGACCCAAGATGCTCCTGAATCAGACACCTGGGGTTATTTTGAAATGAATCTCTAAATCATTTAGTAGGTATGATCTGAGATGCATCCAACTCACACTATGAAATCCATGAGCTATCTTCAATCGATCTATTCTTCCACTTTACTAGATATTCCATATATTGTATTCCTCTTGTACTCTTACCAACTCTCTACTCCAAAATCTTCTCAACTTCTTCATTCTACTTCTTAGGATACTCTATCAATACTTTCATTTCTTCAATAGGTTCATGATACTCATATAAATCAGTAATGTTGAAAATAGGTGATATTTCCATGTCATCAGGTAACTCAATCTCATATGTATTTCCACTATCAAATTTTCTCAAAATCTTGCAAGGTCCAAACTTCTTCGTCTTCAGTTTTCCATATGTTCCAATAGGAAACTAACCATTCTTCAAATGAACCATCACATCATCACCAACATCAAAATTCTTATGTCTTCTTGATCTATCATCTATGTCTTTGTATTTCTAATTACTTTCTTCTAGCTTGTATTTCACATCTTTATGCAATGTCTTCATGTATTCAAAAAATTTCAGTCCTTCATCTCTCATCTTATTCTCATCATCAATGTCCCTCAAATCAGATATACATCTCGGTTGTAACCCATTTACACTCTCAAAAGGTGTCTTCTTAGTACTTCTATTCATTGAATTATTGTATGCAAACTCTTCTTGTGCTAACACGGAATCCTAATTACTTAGCGTGTCTCAAACTAAGCATCTCAAAAGATTACCCAAACTTCTATTTACAACCTCTTCCTATGCATCATTTTGTGGGTGAAATGTAGAACTATATTTCAACTCAGTGCCAAATTTCTTCCAAAGAGTCTTCCAAAAGTATCCAACAAATTTATTGTCTCAGTCAAAGATAATACTCCTTGGTAACCCATGCAATCTGAAAATTTCTTTAAAGAAAAGATCTGCTACATGTACTACATTTGATGTCTTTCTACATGGTATAAAATGTGCCATCTTAGAAAATATATCCACGAAAAAAATATAGAATCATTACCTCTTACTATCTTGGGTAAGCCAAGAAAAAAATCCATACTGATGTCAATCCAAGGTTTCTCAGGTACAAAAATCAATATATACAATCTAGTATTCTGACTTACTCCTTTTGGAACTTGAAAAACTCCACAACTTTTCATAAATTTCTAAACATCTTTGTACAACTGTGGCCAATATTACTTCTCATTAAACAAATTCCATGTTTTATCAATACCAAAATCTCCAGCCAAACCACTACTATGCTTCTCTTTTATCAAATTAGTTCTTATTACTCCTATCAGTATACATAATTGAATACCCTTAAACAACATATATTCCTAAATAAAATATTCATCCCATTTAGTATCTTGTTGATCTTGAATAGGTGCTCTGCACTTTCTCCATGGCTTAGAAAAAATAGGGTCAAACTCATAAGAATCTCTCATCTCATCAAAACCAAGAACTTCAATTTTCATCTCAGTCATCAAAGATCTTCTTCTACTCAATGCATCAGCAACTCGGTTAGTGACTCCACTCTTATGTTTTATCACAAATGTGTAATTCTGCAAATACTCAACCCATTTCATGTCTCTGATTCAACTTATTCTGACTACCCAAATACTATAAAGCCTTATGATCAGTATACAACACAAATTCACTCAGTATCAAATAATGTCTCCATTTCTTCAGTGCTTGAACAATAGCATAGAATTCTTGATCATACACAAAATATTTCCTTCTAGCATCATTAAACTTTTTGTAGACACCTAAATTCATCCTTTTAACATTAATTAAATTTAATTTAATTAATGATCACAAATAACATTATAGTTAATTTTTTTAATTAATTATATTTGTTAAATTCATCTATTTATTTAATTAAATAAACTAATTAATTAACATTATTTGAATTAAATTTAAATACTACCTTTCATAATGTATTAAATTAAATTTAATACATGTTCCTCCATATTCCCCTTTTAAATAAATTTTTAATTTATTTAATTCCCTCACATTCTTTATTTCCTACTAAACCATGATTAAATTAAATTAAATTTAATTTAATCCTAAATACAACCTAGATGTTATCCTACACACATCACTTTCTATCTAATAAGCCTACTCACTAATTAACTAAGGTTAATTAGGCTAATTTTTGGATTCCTACATCCATTAGTCCTAATTATTTGCTCAGACATGTGTGAGAAAATATCTAAAAATAACAATTTTAAAAAATTGCTAAACTTTTCACAAATAAGGCTTCTTACATTTTATGACATGTCTTACACATTCTAAAATGGTGAAAATGGACTTTTTCACTTACACATCTCTTACACACACTTACACATGTACTTGAAGTACACATTGACCTTTCACATCCCAAGTTGCTCACACATGTGTGAGCAAGTCTTGGACTTTGCATGGCTTATGTGTCTCCTTGATGGCACCCATGTGGATTCCACGTAGATGCCACCTCACCCCAGCCCTCCAAAATCCTATAAATAGGACCCTTCTCTCAAGAAAATTCATATTCATTCTTGCATTAGAATTATTATGCTAGTTTAGACTTAGAATTGTTCTTAGAGTTTTCTTTACTAACCATTTGGTAGTTGTTATATTTTTATTATAGATTTAGTCTCATTCCATGCTTTTAGCTTCATTTGTTTTACTTTCATGCCATAGAGCTTGAGTATTGCTTTCATAGCTCCTCCTTGAGCTTCTTTGGCCTCTTGCATTTGAATGCTTCAGATTTTCTTTTATAGCTTCTTCTTAACCATCTCAAATCTTCATCATACTTGCATCTATAGTGGGATCTATACTTGTGTTGGGAGAGCACACCCACAACCTCTCTAAGAGCTTAAATCAAGCAATTCATGGGTGCACTTGCTTCATGCTCATCCGAGGTTATTGTGGAAATTAATATTTTTTACAAGTTTATGAACATGTTAGATTAGATTGATTATGCTCTTTTTTGTTAATGTTTACATGTTTGAACTTGTTCTTAACAGGTGTATTTTCATCATATATAGTTTTCACTGAAGAAAACAACATTTTTACCTTCTTGACTCAACACGGCTCCAATTGTACTTCCACTTACATCACATTCCACTTGAAATACTTTACTAAAATCAGGCAATGCCAAAACATGTAATTCAACAACCTTCTATTTGAGAGTCTCAAAAATTTTATCATCTCCATGTGTCCACTTGAATATACTTTTGTCTCCCCTCATAGTCTCAGTCATAACATTACAAATTGCACTGAAATTTCTAATGAACTTTCTGTAAAAACATTCCATTCCATGAAATGATCTTACCTCACTAGCATTTTCAGGTTTAGGCCAATTCAGAATAGCTTCAACCTTTTCAGGATTCATCTTCAAACCATTAGCTAAAATAGCAAATCCCAAATACACAATCTCCTCTTTCATGAATGAACACTTTTTCAGATTTATCAAAAACTTTTCTTCTTTCAGTCTCTGCAAAACTTGTCTAACATGAAAAAAATGTTCTTCTCTAGTCTTACTGAATATCAAAATGTCATCAAGATATACAATCACAAACTTACCCAAGAATTTCTTCAAAACTTCATTCATTAACCTCATAAATGTACTTGGTGCATTAGTTAAACCAAAAGGTATAACCAACCATTCATACAAACCTTCTTTTGTCCTAAAAGAAGTCTTCCATTCATCACCTTCTATGATTCTGATCTGATGATACCCACTTTTCAAGTCAATTTTGGTGAAATACCTTTCTCCACTCAAACTGTCCATTATATCATCCATTCTCGGTATAGGAAACCTATACTTCACTGTTATCTTATTGATTTCTCTAGAATCAATACACATTCTCCATTGTCCATTCTTCTTCAGTGCTAATACAATAGGTACTACACAAGGACTCAATCTTTCTCTAATCAAACCTTTCTCTAGCAACTCTTGAATCCATTGGTTCAATTTCCTTATTCTCGGTAGGTGTCAATAGATGAGGTGCTTTATTCGGTAAAATAGCTCCAGGGATTAGATCTATACAATGATCAATGCTTCTCTTTAGTGGAAAACCATTAGGTACATTATTAGAAATGATTTTATTGTATTCGGTGAGTAACTTATCAATCTCTTCAGCAACATTATCCTCTATTTTCTTACTAAGTTTGTTAGGAATCACAACAAAACATACATCATTCTTTTTGAAATCCTTAAAAAAATTTCTTCCTTCCATCAAGAAAACTTTCACAGATGTTCAAACATTACTTACAGGTTCTTCCATCAATGGTAACAAGATTTTTTTTCTTCCATCATCCACAATATTGTACTTATGCAATATTCCATCATATATAGCATGTTTATCATATTTCCAAGGTCTCCCCAACAAAATATGACAACAATCCATAGGCATGATATCACACAAAACCTTATCATTGTATTTCCCAATCTTCAAATTCACATAACATTGTTCACTTACCAAGAGTGTATGCTCATCCTTGATCCATGAAATTTGATAGGGCTTCAGATGTTCCAACCTTTCCAACTACAATTTTGTGACCATCTCTTCATATGTCAGATTCTCTGAGCTACCACTATCAATGATTACCTTCCAAGCTTTGTCAGAAACTCTACATCTAGTCTTAAACAAACTTTTCCTTACCGGATCTTCCTTTTTTCTTTCATTCCATAGTGCTCTCCTTACCATCAAGTTATTTTCTTTCTCAGGTTCATTCGGTGACTTTTCTTGCACCAGTGCATTTTGATTGTTGCCAACCTTCTTAATTACTTGTGTACATTCAAATGATCTATGTCCTTATTATCCACAATTGTAACAAGTTACTTGTAAATTACCTCTTCTATAACCACCTCGGTAGTTACTACCTCTACCTCTAGATGAACTTTCACTTTTCCACTCGGTGTTACCTTTATCCAGATTTTTCTTTTCAGGTTTAGATCTACCATTCTCACCATCGGATCTACCTCTTCCTCTTGGGAATCTACCACCTCGACCTCTTTATCTTTGTTCATGACTCTTGTTTAGTTTCTCCTCAACTTTCAATGCAAATTTATAAGCATCTTCAATGCTCTCCAACTTGACCATACTAATTTCCTCTTGGATGGAAACTCTCAAACCATTCAAGTATCTACCAATTCTTTCCACATCATCTTCATCATGTCTAGATTTGATATCTAATCTATAGAATTCCTTAGTATACTCCTTTACTGAGCTATCTTTCTACCTTAGACTTTGCATTCACCAAACTAGGTTAATCTGATAATCACAAGGTAAGAACTTTACTTTCAATTTGTTCACCATCTTATTCCATACCTTGATTTTTCTTTGCCTTTCCTATTCCTATCCAACTATAGATGTTCCCACCATAAGGATGCATGGATTTTCAACTTTGTGCTTGCAATCTTCACTTTCTTGTCATCAAGAATTTTTTGACACTCAAAATACTTTTCCATCTCGGTGATCTAGTCCACCAATTCATCAGAATCCAATTTTCCACCATACTCAGCAGGATTGAAATGTGGTGTAGACTCCAAGCTTGTCAAGGCCTTCAAAAATATTTCTTCACCTTGGTCCATCATAGGTACAGGTTCTACATTTGTCTGTTCTTCTTCAAGTTCATCAACACTAACATCCTCAAGATGTCTGCCTCTTCTCTGGGCTGTTTCAACAGCTTCTAACCTAGTATAAATCTACGTTAGCATATCTTCCAATCCTGGATCCGCATCTCACCTCCCATGAACCATCTTGACAACCCTCTGCAATTGTAGGTCAGATTGCAATCTACTACCCCACAACAATAAACTAGGGCTTTTCAAGAAGAACTGACAAACATAGATCTATAAACCTAGATCTACATCTCAACTCGCTCTGATACCACATGATGCAAGGAAGAAGTCAAGAGGGGCCAAAAAATGGAACACCCTAATAATTCAGCCTACTCAATGACTTGCAGAAGCAAAACAACAACATAGTGAGAGAGAGAAAGCATGATCATTCATATATTATTCATCAAATAGAACCATACATGTTGGGTTGTAAGGCCTTCCCAGTTACGGCTAGATATTACAATGAATTATAGAAGTCCTCATCATGTGTAGATCTATCAAATCTCTAATTCTATCTTCTATCTCTAAAACCTGCCTCCTAAACTCTAACCCAACAACTACATTTATTCAAGACTCTACTAAACTGAGTCGACCTTCAGATCCACAATCAATGGAAGGAACGATTAGATCTAGGACCACACACCTCCCAATGATGGATTCCAACATTAAATACATGACACATAATAAATGCAAAAGCCAGCCCAAAAAGAAGTCAAAATAAACTACTTGGTAAGAAAGGATGACCGAGCAACAGATAATCAACATGAGTGCTAGTGAAATGACCGACTGCCTAGGAGATAACTGACCACACCCAGTAACCAAAGGAAACTGACCAACTACCGACCAACTAGGTCAAATAAGGAAGCGAGTGACATAGAAAACTCAAACATATTTTTGGTGACACAGGATTGCCAAGGACCCAAGATGCTCCTGCATCAATGTCATATAGGACCTTGTCCTTGTAGTCTCCAATCTCAAACTCAACCATAGTTTGTTCATTAAAAACTATCTATTATCCCTTATCAAGCCATGATACCTTGTAGGGAGTAGTATGAGGTATTCTCCTAAGCTTAAGCTTATCAACCATCTCTATGGATAATATGTTCTTAGTGGATCTAGAGTCCACTATCACCTTACATATCTTACCATGTGATCTGCAAGTAGTTCTGAATAGGCTCTTTCTTTGAGGTGGTTCCATGGTGTTAGGAACCTTCAACAATGTCCTTCTCAACATGAGATTCTCTCCATCCAACACTGGCCCTGCCTTGGACATAGGTGAAGTGACACTTTGTCTATCCTCTTCTTGTACCAACTGATTCCTCCTCTCTCCCATTGATGATGAAGAACCTTTTGCAGGACATCTACCCATGGTATTCCCCACTTGATTTCAATTATAGCATCTACCAATGAAGGCTGAATTGGTCCTCTTTTGTGACTAAAACTTACCTTTTGATGGCCCTCTTCCTCTATATCATCCTCTTTAGAATGAACCCCTATATTGATTGCTTCCATTGCTATCATTAGATGGTGTCTCTTCCATCCTACTTGGGCTTTGTCCTCTACCAAAATTGTTCCTACCCCTACATCCTCTATTATTGTTTTTACCCCTGCCTCTTGATTGGAAGTCACTACCATTCTTCCTCCTAACTTTCTCCTTTGTTCTTAAGGCCAACTAAAAGCATTTGTGCATATTATTGGGAGCCATCATGTTGATTTCATCTTGGATCCCTTGGCTCAATCCATTGAGGTATCTTGCTACCTTTTCTACTACTTCTTTCTTCCTTCTTTTTATTAGACTTAGCTTATTGAAATCCTTAGTGTAAGTGCTGACCGATAACTCCCTTTTTCTCAAATTCTATAGCCTTTGATACATTTGTATCTCATAATCAGTGGGAAATGCCCTCAACTTGATTTTCATCCTTTCCCATGAAACTATCTTCTTCTTCCATTAGATAGCCTATCATCCTGCATCATGTTCCACCACACTAATGAAAATCCCTTGAGCCTAGCTTTTCAATAGCTGACTCTCTTCTCCTCTACCACTTCTTTGTAATCAAATTGGTTATCAATTACCTCTAGCCAATCCAATAACTCCTCACCATCCAAACTACCACTATAGTAAGATATGTGTTCCATGCTATCCTTGTTGATGGATTTGAATTCATCCAAGAACACCTTGTTCATATCATTAACTATTTCTTTTCCCTTTCTAGTTGTCTGCCCTGTTTGACTTTCATTTTCATCTTCACTCTCATCACCCCATTCAATGATCCTCTTCCCTTTTGATTTTTTCAAGTTGGCCTTTGCCAACAACTCTTGGATCAAGTCCACTATGGAACTTCTACTCATTGCCATTGGAGGCATGTTGTCAACCTCTTGACTCTCCTCCCCTTCAGACATACATAACCTTGAAGAAATTCCCACTTTGATACCACTCTAATGCAAAGGGTTAGGGTTCTAGTATTCTCTCCAAGTTTATAACTCCTTCTAACCATCCAATGCTTATTCCTTTTGTTATCTTCCTCACTTTGGATCTCCAAGATACTCTCTACCAACTTCTCCTCCAAGGTATAGTTGGTATTTATAAGATACACTACTTCCAAGACTAAAATTAGGCCTTCAACTCCCTAGGTTTCTCCACTAGAATTACCCTCTAGAACCCAAAACCCTTGATTAGAATCTTCCCACACATTACTTCTACTCTCCATTAAGTCCTAGTCTCTTTAAACATCATTTGGTGTAAGGAAACTCAGGTGCGGAAATAGCTTCCTACGCTAATCTCTAAAGGAGAGTATTGTGCAAATTCTTATAAATACTTACAATTTCAGATTCATTAACTACTTTAAAAAAGATATTGCAACCACATACCATGCATAAAGAAAAATAGAGAATGACACAATGATATACCCTAGGGAAACCTTTCGGTAAAAACCCCAGCACTCCAAAACCTGCACAATGTATTGATCAAAACTATTACAGCTTACAATACACTTGCAATGCCAGTTCTTTCAGAAGATTTCCAAAACCTTGAAGACAAATCATGGCAGCATAAAAATGTTCCAACCATACACTCACATCACATCTCTTTGCAACCCTAAAAATAGGAATCTGTCATAACCATTTTAGCCATGATCTCCTTACACACAATTCAAGATGCCAACACATCAACATTATTTGCAAGAAATAAATTTTACAAAACAAATAATAAGAATAGGAATTATCCAAGGTTGAGACACATTATTCCTAACATTTGGAACCCTTCCATATACTTCTGGATAGTCTACCAAGTCAAAAAGTATAAAACTCTATAGGAGGCCTAATTGGCTCAATTCCTATTAGGCCTATTTTCACTGATTTTGGCCTCAAGCTCCAAAAGTTCTGAAAGAAACTCATAGAAGACCTTGAAAATATTCAAGGTATCCACAAGCCCTTTCCAAATTCAAAGTTTAATCTTATAGAAGCACCCACAACCCCATCTACTAGCAGTCCCTAGTTTTTAAGCCTATTAATTAGGCCTCTGGACCAGTTTGCACAAAAGACCATAAAATTGGTCTCCAAAACTCTGATCACTTTCTCCAAGCTCTTGAATCTTCAAGGGAGCTCTTAGGGATTTTCATAAATTCCTCTACGTTCTTTCCTCAAAGTCATGGGTGCATGTGCCAACTCTTTCTATTCCCTATCATTGCTCACCTATCTTCAACAGTCAGTCGTAGGGCTTCACATCTGACCATGAAACCTTGGTGCCAATAAAATAATGAAAAAATAAAAAATATCTATAGACTCTAACCTTACATCCCCTATGGTTTCAGCCATTTCCACTGGTGGATGCTTAGGTTAGAGCCATGACAAGCATGGAGGTCTTGAAAATTGGATTTACACACCAGTGGCTTGGATTGCTTGCCAAAATTTATTAATCTAACCTAGAAACAAGAAAATTAATGCATAATGGATATATAATATAACTCTAAACTATCATGATTTTTGATCACCCTATTCAATGTTACAAGTAGTAGTTGTCGTTGCACCAAAAGATCAACCTGTTAATGCTCGATACAACCACTAGACTTAAAGAAGACATAGGAGATGGTTAAGCCATGTCATGAATCCCGAGGGGAGCACTGACCATTTTTCCAACAATCTCCCCCTCAGCATTACCCAAGGGTATTCGAACCTATGACCAAGCTCTGATACCACTTGTTACAAGTAGTAGTTGTCATTGCACCAAAAGATCAACCTGTTAATGCTCGATACAACCACTAGACTTATAGAAGATACATGAGCTGGTTAAGCCATGTCATGAATCCTGAGGGGAGTGATGACCATTTTTCCAACATTCAATCCATATAGGCTGTACCAAACATAAAGAAAACATGTGAACAGTAAGATCTAGTACATTAAATATGTACATGAAAGTCTAAATTATTGAAATCAATCCAAAAATCATTAGCCTTTTAAATTCACCATTCTCATGCTCATATACTGAGCATGGGTGGTTACAACCACCTTAACCTCCATTTTAGAAACTTTTCAAAAAGTTACAAAAGCTTCTTCAGCAACTTTGCAATGTTCCTTAGCAATTTTTTTCCAAGGTGTTCCATTTGACCTTTAGGGAAACTCAATGATGAGTTATGACTCCTAAGTCTAAAATAAAGTTATTTAAGGTTCAAAGACATTATTTAGACCATTTCTAACCAAACCTATATATTTGAGACTTTTCAGGCCATTTAGACCAAATGGATCACTAACTCTGCTTGAGCTCATTTGGTTCTTACAATGTCAAACATGGTTCCAATCAAATAGACCTTATTCTAACAAGTCACACAAACTCCTAATACAAAACTAAACACTCACTAACTCATTAGGGTGGGAGGTTCCCTGCACTAGTTGACATACCTTGACTTAGGGTTTCATTTCATGGGCTTATTAATGATGATGACTATAGAGCTTCTCGAATTCAAGAGCTAGAGTTACGGGATGAACACATAAAAGCACCATTCGGCTATTTAAGGGTCTATAAAAAATGAATGTATAGATGTTATAACAAGAAGGTACAACATCAATAATTTTATGTTATTGATCTCATTCTGAGAGAGAACCCAAAGAATCAACAACATCAAGAGCAAAATGGAAAATTTGAACCCAATTAGCTGGGTCCTTTTGTCAGCAATGCAACATTTGGTTTTGGAGCTTATTAGCTAGATACTATAGAAGGTGAGGTTGTTAGAGAGCTTTTTAACACCTTGAACCTAAAATTATTCTACAGCTAGACATTCTATTCCTATACAATAATCTATGATCCTGAAAAATTATAAAAAGCATATAATGTCCTGAAATAAATCATAAAAATTGTAAATTGTCCCAAAAAAATTGATCATCTTAGTGAAAAACTTGGAAATAGGTGCCTTGATGTATAAAAAAATAATAATTAAATATTTAAAAAAAAGAAAAAAATGAAAATGAACAAAAAATGTTAGAAAAAATACAAAAGTGCCTTCGTGAAAACCTAGAAATAGATACCTTGGTAGAAAAAACATGAATAATACCATGTGATGAAAACCTAGAAAAAAAGCATCACTTGTAATCAGCACTCCATTTATCAACGTGTGGCTAAGCTATTGTGCTTCCATCAATCTCTCTACATCCATCTTTCTCTTCATTTCATGTGTCGTCATGGGCTAGAACTAGTATTAGTCTTATCCTCGATTCTTGCCTATTGTATAGGGGAAATTGTACACCTATATAAGCTATTAGTGCCTTATCAATTAGTCAATTTCCTAAGGTTAACTTGAGTCAGTTTATCATTCCTTCTTGATGGGAAATTTGTCACTGATACTAATTGGTGTTTTTGAACACCCCAATCCAATAGTGTTTCTTAATAGTACCAATCTGTACATCACTATGTTTTTCAACACATATTTGATCTTTCACTATTCACTATACACTTTCACTTTGAAACTAGTACAAAGGTGATGCAGGAGCATCCTGGGTGTAAGAGCAATCATGCATCACCCAAAAATATTTCTAGTTTTCTTTTCAATAAGGGCTATCTTGTGTAGAGTTACTATTTATGGAAACTTACTATTTTTAGTAACTTGGTCATACGATCTCAGAATGTTCTAGTTTCACAGTTGGAGGTTCATCTTAGTCATATCAACCTGCCTGTAAAGTTTCATTGCCGGATCAAGTCTAGTCTTGAAGATATTGAAAATTTTCAGTTCTGGAAATAGGGTACATAAACTTTGAACTTAGTTTTGAAGGCTTTAGAGGCCCTGGATGAGGTCAAAACTTTGTCTAAATGAAGCTTGCTTATTCAAGTGTTTTAGAGCACTTCATCCCCTTTCTGAAATGGGGTCATAATAGTCAATGAGGTCAACGGGTGATGACTTATGGTCTTCGAAAGTTGGGCCATCTGAATTGGTAGAAAATAAATTTCCTTCAAAATTTCTGTTTGGGTTTCAAAAGTTGTTTTGAGCCGACTATGATGTAATAAAATGAAAAATAAAATAATTCTAGGTTTGGTCGGCCTTATTGGCTAAAATTCTAGAACCTTCCTAGGTGGTGGAAAATTGCCTATCTAAGGAAGGTTGTAGTGTTGTCTTAGGAAGTTCAGTACAGTTCTGGGTAGTAGATCTAGGTATTGATTCGAGGCTTTGTCCTACAAAATATTGTAAGGGAATGCCCATGTGGCTTTTCATATTGTAATTTTGAAAGTTTGTAAGTCCACATTTGTGGAGATAATAAGAAGCCCATTTTCTATTCTTGCATATTGTTGTTGTTTCTCTATTTTTTTTATGTGTTTGTGGTACTAAGGGGAGCACCCTTCATCAAAAGGTGTTCCTTAATACCCAACACAAATTACTTCATTGAAAACTGAAAATGACAGAGATATGCTAAACTATTTTCTTGTGTGTTGTCTATTATGATTGACTTTCGCTTGCTATTGTTGGCAAGTGGTCAGCACATGCCCACATATGGACATGTAGGCACATTAACATATGGAATTTTGTCATTTCTAGAAAAAATTATCTTATTTATGATCGCACATATTGGATATCATCAATATATTGGTATATAGATAATGAAGGAAAAATGCCTAAGTCCATAGACTCTTCCTGTGATCCAGTCTGACAGAAAAGCATAGCGAACTTCACAGGAGCTTCATAAAGGTATGTGATCTTGGATACATACTTGCATGATACATATGAATACATGTGTAAGGTTGCACATATTAATATTATAGTATCAAAGAGATATGTTCAGTTGATTTGATGTGAAGAAAGGAAATTATGGTATAACTTATTGGTGATCACTAAGGCCAACTTTGTGAGTGATTGGAAAGTTATTTTTGGATGTGATTTTGAATCTAAGGCTGACTAAGGATGTAAATGAAGTGTGCAAATTCACATTAAATAATATTATGTTTTTCTAGAGTATACCTCTAAGAAGGTATAAGTATAGAGACACATTTTTAAAAGTGCATGATGAGGATAACAATGACATAGATGGATGCAAACTATGAACACATCTATAGGGAAGAGAAGAGATCAAGAGAAAGAAGAAAAAGAGGATTTCTTCAAGGAATGCTTTGTTAACTCTTTGTAATGAGGACAATATATTGTCTGTAAGTGCTCTTTCACCTATTGTACACCACTAACAGGGTTTGATTTCCTTTAAGAGGGCTAGAATCCTAACATGGTCGATTTTCTAATTAGGATCACATTGTAAAAGGCTCCTAACATGGTATGTCCTTTTAAAAGGACCTTCTTATTGTAATACTCAGCTCCTAATAGGGTCAGAACTCTTAACAAGGTTATTATACTTATAATATAGATATTTTTAGGTATCATCCCCACCAGGGTTTTTCCCTTAACAGGGTTTTCCTAGAGTACAAATATGGTGTTTTGAGTTATTCTATGCTTTTTTCTATTGCATGGTTATTTATCTTATGTTATATCTTTATATGTTTTTTGAATAAGATAAAGAAGTTTAAGAATTTAGTAAAGTGCTATAACACATATTCAGCCCCCTCTTAGTGTTACCAAATCTGAACAATTTGTATCAGAGCATCATGCCCCTAAAAGAAAATCTTAATAGATTTGGGGAGATCAAGATGGATTTGGAAAAATTGAAGAAGAATTATGAAATGGCTTTGGAAGATGTGGACATTTCTAATGCAGATAGAGTGGATTTGAAGTACAAACTAACCAATGCAGATGACTTCATCAAGAAGTTGAAGCAACAACTTGAGCATGAAAGAAAATTAAGAGATGATCTCATAGAAGCATAGGCTGAGGAGCTATTAGATCAAGACCGTAATGAGCATCTAAGACATGAAAATGACTCCTTGAAGGATGAATTGAAAGTCACAAAATTTAACCTAGTGAAAGAACTTGATATTGAAAGAAAAGAAAAAGAAAATTTGAAAACTGAACTATCAAACATGAGGGATACATTGCAAACTTTGGAGAATAATCTGAGTACACTAAAAGAAAAGTATGACAAGGTAGAAAGATACTACATCCTCATCACTCGTGAAATCGATTAGACCAAGGTGTTAGCACTCTGAAAAATTTTCATGGCTCTAGCCATTTTCTCCTAGTCTCTGCAGTTGTTTTTAGGTCTCTAGCATAAACCCTTAGTTCAAATTTTTGAAAAGGTAGCCATTGGTGTGAAAAAAACCTTTGTATAGCCCGGGCCCCGTTCTAATTTTTTGTTACTTTTCAGGTCACTTAAACATCCTATTTCACATGTTTTAAATTGTTAGCCCTTTGTTGCATGATCGCATGAACCTTTTTCATGTTATGCGATCTTGCGACTAAAGGTTTTATGTCGGACCCCTCTGATTTATTTCCCTAAGTTAGTCAGCTTTATTTTTCCCTATGTCAGTGCCTTAATATTTCCTATGTTTTCAGCTTGATATTTCCTGGGCCCGATCTTCTGACAACATCTCAATCTGACGGTTGTCGTTAAACCGCAAGGGGTTGTTTAGAGCTATGAGAAGTCATGACGACCATTGATTCTCTTTATGACACAACATTTCAACTATGGGTCCATAATAACATGTATGCACAAATGGCGGGATATGATTGACCCATGTATTAATACGTTGGCAGTTGTTAGTGGGACCTGGTTTCCAAGTGCATTAGAGGGTCCTGATGTTGTTATAAAATTAATGACGGGCATATGATCTTATCGATTATGTCAGAGGCTTGAGATTATGTGACAACCGTTCATTCTCTTGGGTGATGTATTCTTTTGTTTCAAGTGGGTCAACATGCCAAGTGTGCTGATTTTTCATTCTCTGATTGGTCCACATTGTGTGAGCTAGATGAGTTGTCAGGCGGGCCCAGTATCTCAATCAAAGGATTCAAGATCAACGGCGGGCGCTTGATCTCATGGAATCTTCCAAGCCTTTGAGATCATGCGCCATCTATTCAATCTTCTAGGTAGTTTAATATTCTCAGTGGGGCCATTTGATAAATGGTGTAGAGTTGTTCAAATCTTACTGGTTGAGATGGATGATAAAGCTAGGTGGGGTCATTGTCAGAGAGATCAGTGACGGGGACTAAATCTATGGTCAGTGTAAGTTCTCATGGGTTGTGTCAAAACCATGAGATCTTGCGCTTGTCGTCTGATTTAAGGGCTTACTGATTTTGGGTCCTATGTCAGTGGTGACCAAGCAACGACAACAAATGATGTAGTTACAAGTGGCATAAAGTGGGCCCAGGCGGGGGTCTAAGGTTTGGTGGTTCTAATATTCCATTTAGCTACCTGATAGATTTCAATGGCCTTGCTCATTTGCATAATAAATTGGTGATGTTCTAAATCAACTGGTGATCTAGTGAACAAGTGTTTGTGTAATAGCTAAATGAATTGGCAGAGAGATGAAACATTTGGTGAATAGGCACTAGCCTTCAGTCGTTGGTTCACTGAATAAGGGACCAAGGTTAAATGTTTTCCTTTGGTCACCAGGTCATGGAGTTAAAGATGGGTTAAGGTTTTCATTCTATGAATAGGAAAAAACATTGTTGCGTAGTCACTAGGACGTAACCCTGAGGCTAGCAATTGGGTTAAACACATAAAGACCGTGAAAAGGATTAATCAGACTGTCACAACTTAAAGATAGCTCAGATTCAAATATTGACTGTTGATTTGTTGTTGGCGCTTGAAATTGACTGTTTGTTTTCAAATTTGAATTTTTGAAGGGTTTCCAATGACAAAAAGGACCAGAATTGAATGTTTTCATAGTCAGATTTGATTTGTTTGGTGGCGCTTACTATCGAACTGTGGTGCAAGGTGTTCCATGATCATCTGTAGTGGTTTGTACTATGTGATTTTGTGCTTGAGGCATGTTGCAGGTGGCCAAAAGGGTTGACAAATTTGGAATTCCATGATTTGCAGTACTTTCCTAGAGATCTATCATAAGTGCAAATCTTTCTCAAGCATGGCCGACTGGTTTTCATCCCCTGCATTTAATTTTGATGTATTTCTAGTTGGTTGGGTAGTTGGAACCCTAACCCTACTCACCCTAAGCTTATTGCATTCTCTTTGAGATTCCGAAGGTGACTGGTGGTATAAGTTGTAGGTTGTTTGTCTTTGTAAGGGTTCCTTCTTCTGCAAATTTTTGAGGAGAATTGGTTCTATGAAGGGTCCTTTTCCTGTAGATATTGTCTTTCTCTCTACATATAGGGTGTTCTTTCTTTCATTGCCGGTTTTGAGAATGTAATGCATATTGTAATTGATTTGTCTTATGTATGAGGATTGAATATATTCTTACTATTGCCAAGCTATCTCCATTTGAGTTCTAAACTCATTAATCATACATCAAGGGTGTTTGATTTTTCTATTTGCATTGCCTATGTGTTTGCAAGTGGAGTTGTCTTTGCAGAGATAATTGGTTCAGGGTTAGTGTTCACGTATGTATGACCTGAGGTATCAAAGATATGTCATGCTTGTCTTCTAGTGGATGCTGGTTAATGTATTATTTTTTTATAGGTCTCTTCTAAGGGGAGGGTTAAAATCCTTTGAATGGGTGATAACATACTTGAATACATAGGTGGGTTGTTAAAGTGAGGTTTGGTCATGGTGTGTGATTGATGTTAGGCATCAACACATTGAATATATTGTTTTATTGTTCCATAGCTATCTCTTGCAATAGGGTATTTGAATCTGTGGCCCACTAGCTAAGGCATTGGTCTATGAGAGACTTAGGGTATCTTAGGGATCCCTTCAAACCCATCTTAAAATCATTTCCTTTATGTTCCACCATTTCCCTTTCAAGTTGTTAGAATAGGTCTTTGGTTTTCATTCCCATTCTATGCAAGTAGGGCTATTGCATGGGATATTGGTTTCATTGAGGTACATGATACCTAAAAGGGTTTGAAGACTATTCCACAATAATCTATCTGCATGCCTATTGTTTATCATGAGGTGTCTTGAGTGTGCAGATAAGGCAATACCTGCCTGAGTGATGTGGAGCTCAAGGAAGGAGGATGTCCTTTGTCCTCATCAATTGGACTATTTTCTTGTCAAACTTGAGTGCCTAACCTAAGATTCAAGCCCACATATTGATTTAAGTATGGTCCTGCAAGGAAAATCCCCAACACAAGGGTCACATAGAAAAAATTCATGAGAGAATAAAGAAATTGGATGAGAAAATTTACATGCAGAAGCCTATTGGAGACATGACAGGAGTAGGATTTAATGACAATCCTAATCAAAGGGAAGATAGAGTTGTGGTGAATCTTTATTCACCTAAGAAGTCAAATTCTAAGATTGTAATAATAGAACTTGAGATACCTCCTTGCAAAGATAATGACAATGATTACACTCATGAAGATCAATCATGGAAATCAAATATAAAAGGTATTCATAAGCCCACATAACTAGCTTTTTTAAATTTTAATTTGTATGGACATAAGATAAGAGAATGTAGAAAACTAGATATGAGGTCTAACGGACCTACATATGATCACCTGAATGATTTTATCAAGAAACAAAAAGAAAATGCTTGAATGAGACAGATATGGAAAAAGGGAAATGTAGTAAAAATACAGAGCATAGACAAACTAAGAATAATGAAATAAGTAAAATAAATTATGCTATGCAAGAAAATAGCTCTAATTCCAGTAAGGAGGAAGTCAACAAGATAGTGGAAGAGGTTAAGAAACCCTTTACCATACCTAGAAAGATTATGTGCTACAAATACAATAACTTTGGTCATATTACCAAGTACTCCAAGCTACAGATTGACTACAACCAATTAAAGCCTAAGAATAAAGTGACATGCTTCAAATGAAACAATGATGGACATGTTGTGAAGTATTGTATATTTAAAGGATTGGTAAAGAAGTCCTTCAGACCATTCACAAAAGAAAAGGGACTCAATGAAGAATAAAAAGAACTAATAGAGCTAAAAGTAGAATTCACAGAGAAATGGACCAAACAAAATGAACTTGTTGAATTTGAAGTCAAAAGGGATGAAGATCAGAGTGCGATCACTCACAAGAGTCCTAAGTGTCTTGTGGAATCAATACTAGGGTGCATTTCCTCACCATATTTTTTATGGTAAATGTATGACTTAGAGGGAGCATGAAATATTAACACCAGTCAGATACGGAGCCCCCATATGGATGATTTAAGCTGTGAACACTTGAAAAAACCTTAGTTACTATATTATGGGATCTTATACAAGATCACATATGGTCTAGAGATATCTATAAGAAGATGTACTAGTTTGATCCAACACTAGTTTGTTGCAGCTTTATGGGTAGTTTTTTGGAGTTGTGCCAATTTGTCTATAAGGATTGTAATATGGTCAAACTACTTACCATTTAGATTAAGATCAGAGATCATTAAACTACTTGGAGCAGTTGGTAGAGCTTAAAGAGTTTTTAGTTTTTTTTGCAAAACCCTCACACAATCACATGAGCTAGGTATTTGTCATAAACTTGATTAATATTTGTTATTTTCTACAGCAAAGAAGTTATAATAAATACTCCCAAGGTTTTTAATGTTTTTGAGAGGAATAGATACAGGTTTAAGATTCATCCCTTCAAATCCACTGAAGATGACCTAGAGGGTGCATTCTCACATACTCCAATTGGTATTCTTCATGTTGAAGACATCAGAGCTTATATTCACAATATAATTGAGTGTATAGGAAAAAAACAATATATATGATGGGATTCTAGGGCTATACAATACATATCAAACACTAAGATAATAATGTAGAAAGGTTCACAATTTTCCAAAAGTTAAATACATGGAAATATTTGAGTTTGATGAACTAGATTGGATAAAAATTGCATTGAGTAGAATTAATGATGAATTCATATATATTGGTGGAACTCCAATCAAGATCACCAAAGAGCTATTGTATGAGATCACTAGTTTACCTATGACAGGTAAATTTCCTACAGCAAAAAGGAATATTCGATTTGAAGTGGAGAAATTAACCAAAAGAAAATGGAACAAGAGAGAAATGATAGGAAAGGATATCACACTAGAAGATGTCAATCTTGTTGCAATGATATTTAGATACAAGTTTCAATATAGTAGCAGGATAAAATGTGTATCAACCAGTTTTGTACATATGGCATATAAGATGGTAGTATAAGATGAAGAATATGATCTTTTCCAAGTCCTAAGGCAACAACTAATGGAAAATTTGGTAGGAATAAAGAAGAACAAGATAACACACTTTAGATTTGGATCACTCATAATGTACATATTATTTCATGTTATGAGAATATTTCCTAACATGTATCTATGGAGATCTAATAAATGCACCATCTAGATGATCAGTGAATGCTATAGAAGAAGTGATGAGAAGAAAATGTATGCTGAAGTTGTTGGGATGATTAAACTATTTTAGAAACAAATGTATGAAAGGGAAATCATCCCTTGGAGACTAGTGGACAAATATAAAAATGATAAATGTTTCATGGTATAAACTGATAGCACATGCTTTGAGGTAGTAGAACCTAGAACTTCTTGGGCTACTCCTATGGGATATGAAGTTGACCATACTATCCTATAACTTCATATTCAACATGTCCTACAATCACCCAAAGAGCCTAATGTTCCAAGATGGGGTACATATAAATAAAAATACATAATAGTTGGGGAAGAGTTGGTGAAAGGGAGAAGGAAAAATAAAGTTGAATCCCTTGTTGATAAAATAGCAAGGCAACATAGAATATTAAAAAAAAATGAATACTATCAGGGAGAAGGTGGTAGAACTTGAAGAGAAATATAATATTCCCACTCATAAATCTAACATAGAGGCACATCAAGTCATGGAGGTTGAAGAAGAAGATGAGAAAGAGAAAAAGAAATATGACACTCCTACACCTTCTAGGTGAACATCAAAGAGATAGGTAGCAAGAGCTTCCACACAAGGCCAAACTCCTCCCAAAGCTAGACCTAAGGCTATGGCTAGCAGACCAGGGTAGAAAAATAAAACATTCGACACTCCTCCATCCTTGAATGAAAAGAACAAGGAGAAAAAGACCATGCAAGAAGAAGAGCCAAATAAGGAATTATAAATGTTGGACAAAGAGAAAATAGAGGAACAAAAGAAATAGGAGAAATAAGTAGAAAAGGACAGGAAAATTCAAGAGGCTAATCTGAGGGCACTTGAAGAAAACAAGAAGAAGATAGAAGAATATGAACAAAAGAAGAGCTAGGCTGCACAAAGAAATATATTCAAGCCCTACCTCAAATTTCTACAAAAGAGAGTGGTAATTTATGGTAACCTAAACTCCATTGAGAAATACTTTGATAGATATGATGAAGAGGATAAAATAAAGATAAAAATATATAGTTGTGAAGCACATGATCTCCTTTTAGAAGAACTTAATTGAAATAGAGGGTCAAATAAGTAAGGACATATTTGAAATATTAGAAGGAAGACATAAATGATCTCTTGATGAGGACATCAAGATGAGATAGGATATTATGTTGTAGAATACACCAACCATGATAGGGAATGAGATGGGAGAGTGGATTGAGAAGATAAGGCCAAAATTATGAACTAAAACAAGAATCCTCAAGTTCATGGCCCGAAAGTATGAAGAAGTGGAATAGGAAAATCATGAAAAGGTTGGACTGCTACTGCTAGAGGAGTGACCTGATCTTGGTAAGTCTACAAGGACTCTAATTTTAGTATTAATTTCAACAAAGCCCACAAATATAGAGAAGGCTAAAGATCCAAATGAAAAAGAGCTAGTTGACACAACCCTACCTGATTTCTTCATTGATAATGTTGAGATTTCACTTAACACATAGGTCGATACTGTTAGGAATGGGAACATTGAGAGGGGGGGTGAATCAGTGTTCACTGTATTTTATCTTTTCACTTAATATTTAAACTAAACTTAAATGCTTAAGTACTGAAATGACCATCCACATAAACATGAAACATGAAATTAACACATAACACCAATATGGTTACAGGGAAACCCAAATAGGTAGAAACCCCAGTGGGAATTGACACCCACTAATATTCTACACTAGTGTATTATGATCCTTGTTAGAAGATCCTTAACCCTGTTAGGATTTTCTTTACAATATGTTTAGTACAGTAGACCTTGTCAAGGGTTGGACCCTGTTAGGAGTCTTTTACAATAAACCCTATTAGGGGTGTGGATGCACTATCCTAGAGCTCACTGCTCAAGTGGTGAAGGCTACAACCTTCTAATCTTAGATACACAGTATATCTTATGGATGAACTATCACTATGACACTGCTTGTATGATCAGTTCCTTTGATGTGCTGATGATTTGACCTCTTGCAAAGCTCTAATACATCTTATAGTCTCTTTGCACACTTTTTCTCTTCTTATCACAAATCTATATCAACTTCCATACTGATTACAATGGGCACATCTCATATTTATATGCGCATACAAAACAAACAACTAGGTCGGCCCTTAAACCTATTACATACAATGCTTCCGAATGAATTGGATCAAGCATGTTTACAAAAAAACATATTTACATGCTGGAAACCTAATTATAATAGGAACATAGACTTTACATCATTAGAATATAACAGCAAACTCAAAATGCTAACAGTCAGTTGCTTTATTTTTCTCTGGCACACACTAGCTGTGTAACTTCAACTATTTGTATCTTTCTCATACTTGCATGTTTGATCATGCACTCATAGAATAAGTGTGAATATAGTCTAACCAACATAAATTTCAAGGTGCACACTATAACTCAGTTGTACGCATGTGCACTAATGCTCTGTGCTTTAGGTACTCTATATACAATCTAGTCTTCAATACTTAGCCAATTTCTGATCTTCTCATCAAGTGTGCTAACTCCAGATTACTATATGACTCTTTTTCCATAATGAAAACACTATACCAAGTCATATACACCAATATAGCCAACTTGCCAATAGATATATCTGATCCATTTCAGCTAAGTCAAATCATGACCAACATAGATGAAATAGTGAAGAATCTTGAGTGTCAAAAGATCACTCAAGAAGAATCTACTATAAAAGTGCAACAAGAAGAGGAAACACTTGAAAAAGAACTTGGAAAGAAGAATTAAAAGGAATAGAAATGGTGAAGGAACAAGTAAAATAAAAATTAGCAAAAATAGAAATGGAAGAAGAACAAGGAAAAGAAGAGGAACAACCAAAAGGATTACCAATCACTCATTTTCCTACATTTAGCTTGTTGGCAAGTGGCTCTCAATCACTTCCAACTAACTTAGAGTCCAAATGGATTTCATAGATCTGATGTAATGATTAGTGATTATCTTTTCTAAAGAAAAAGAGAAATTAGAGAAGAAAATTGACAGGACCTCAAAGACAATCCAGAAGGAAACACGTGTATTAAGTAAACTTTTTACTACACCTCCTGTACATATTGAGGATCCCATAAATAGTCTAGAGAATGTTCTAAGTATATTAGAACAAAATTTTGATACATTAGAAGATGTAGCCAAAATAAAAGTTGTAGAAGATTTCAAGAGATTAAGGATGAAAGAAACTTTAAATGAAATCAAAGATGGTCTTAACACACTGAATGCCACTGAAAAGGAAATAAAATCCTTCCTTAAGGATGAACATGAACTATTTGGACTTTGCATGACTTCACACAAGAATGTAAAAAAAATATCAGATATTATAGCTTAGGATGAAGAAGTTCTTATAAAACTCTATGAGGATCTTGAAGATAAGAAAATATTGCATATAAATAAGGAGACAAATATGATAATGGAAAGAATCCACACTCTCCAATTAAAAATGGATAGAATTCAGAATAGATTTTCAAAACTAAGAAGTTTCTTAACTCCAAAGCTCGAAATCTTGGAGAATACTTATGAATATCTTTAGTTCAGGCTCAAAATATTCTAGGAACTAATACCTAAGGATGTAGAGGAGGCATACAAGGCCACTTTTGGTCTAAATGGGCTAATTCAGATTGCACAAGCAATTAAGGAAGCTTGGAATATAGATATGAAGACCTTGAAATCCAACTACAGGGATGTGTTGTAGGTAATTTAGTTATGATCTTGAACAAATTCACTTTTGTTATTTTAGAAGCCATTTCAAACATTTTTTGTACCCTTTTCCATTGATGTCAAAGGGGGATAAATTGAAGAAAAATGTAAGAAAAAGATTGAAGAAAAGAATGTAAAAATAAAAATAAAACATAAATAAAAGAAATGCTCTTTTGGAGATCATGTGTCAAATTTATGTATTGCATTTCTATCAATATTTCCTTTTACATTTTTTTCTTGATGTTGCACTTAGTCATTTTTCTCACTAAGTGTTTCCATCAATGCCAAACAAGGATATTATTAGCAAGTGGTCAGTACATACACACATATACACATGTAGGCACATGTGCATATGAAATGTTGTCATTTATGACAACACTTATCATATTTATGAATGCACATATTGGATATCATCAATATGTTTGTATACAAATAATGAAGGAAAAATGCCTATGTCCATCAACTGTTCCTGTTATCCAGTCTGACAAAAAAGTGTAGCAAACTTCACAAGAGCTTCATAAAGGTAGATGATCTTGAATACATTCTTATAAGAGACAAATTAATATGTGTGTAAGGTCTCACATGTTAATATGACAACATCGAAGAGATATGTTAAGTTTATTTATGTGAAGACAATAAAACAAGGTATAACTTGTTGACAATCACTAAGGTTGACTTTGTGAGTGATTGGAAAGTTATTTTTGGATATAGTCTTGAATCTAAGGCTAAATAAGGATGTAGATAAAGAATGCAAAAATGCACATTAAATAATATTATGTTTTTCTAGAGTATAGCTTACTATCCCTTGTAATATACCTCTAAAAAGGTACAAGTATACAAACACTTTTGTAAAAGTCCATGATGAAGATAATAATGACATAGATGGATGCAAACTATGAAGGCATCTAAAGAGAAGAGAAGAGATCAAGATAAAGGAGAACAAGAGAAGTTCTTCAAGGAATAATTTGTTAACTCTTTGTATTCAAGATAACAAATTATATGTAAGTGTTGTTGCACCTATTATACACCCTCAATAGGGTTTGATTTCCTTTAACAAGGCTAGAATGATAAGAGGGTTGATTATTTAATTAGGATAGCATTTTAAAAGGCTCCTAATAGAGTTTTTCCTTTAACTAGGACCTATCTATTGTAATACTCAACTCCTAATAGGATCAGAACTCTTAACAGAGTTATTATACTTATAGTAAAGATATTTGTGGGTACCAACCCCATTGGGGATTTTCCCTTAACAGGGTTTTCCTCAAAAAAAAATATGGTTTTATAAGTTCTTCTATGCTTGCTTATGTTTGATGGTTATTTAACTTATGTTATATCTTTATATGTTGTTTGAAGAAGATAAAGAAGTTTAAGAATTTAGTAAATTACTGTAACACTAATTCATTGTTGGAAATTTGGCTGAATTAGATATCTAGATGTTGTCATTATGGAAACATACAATCTACATAAAGACCACATATGACAGAGAGCAAGTATGACAGAGCGCAAAGTAAAATTGTCTAAGTATGTGCAGTATTTTCCCAGTGTACCCAAGAGATAGTTTTGATTGGCAATTTCGATTGGAGTAAGTTCAATGCTTGTGCACTTGAACATAGATACTCTGATGACTATTGAAGACTCACCTGAGAGCGTAAGTTTGTATGACATGTACGGAAGAAGATATGGCAGTTTTACCAAAGATAGTGTTAAGCCAACAAGATAGACTATGAAGACAAAATTGGAAAAGAGTTAAGGGATTATTTTGTTTATCAAAATAATATCTTAATAATATAAAGGGACGACATCTTAGATGTTAACCCTTGGGTAAATATGTATTTTGTGTAAATATTTATGTTATGTAAAGCCGACTATAAAAGTTATTATTTGTAATAACTTGTACAAATGTAAGGCATATGAAATGCAAAGAATAAGAAAAAATAAAATTTGTCATGATATAGATGATATAGTGAACATACAAGCGAAGAGATATTGATGCAAAGTTGTGAAAGAAAAGAAAGCAATATAAGGTTATGTACCTTGCCCTATTTTTTATTTAGTAATCATTGTATATTACTTCTTTGGGCAGTGGGCTCATTTGGTAATCATTTTTGTACTACCAACTCTTAGCAGGGTTGAGGATTCTAACAAGGCCTAAGGTCCCTTAATCAGGACTAAGACAATATATGCATGTAACAAGCTCCTAAAAGGGTCAACATCCTTAATAGGATACTTTTGATTAGTGAATCTTTGTGGGTACCATCCCCACTAAGGTTTTCCCTTGGCTAGGGTTTCCTCAAGAACAAATAATGTGTTATGAGTTCATTTTCTTTATTATGCATGTTATTTAGTTTACTATTTTATGCATGTATTAAGATAATCGGTTATATCCATAATTGAGTGAAAGTAAAAAAATTTAGAATACTGATTCACCCCGCCTCTCAGTATTCCCTATTTCTAACATTCACCCCCCCCCCTTTCAGTGTTACCAAACCCTAAAAACTATATCTTCTAAGGTTTCTCGATAATGTCTACTTGACTGGAGGTTAATGACTGGGAGCATAACATATTTTCTTTGATTTTTTCTTGTGGTGTGATTTCAATGATCCAAAGCTGTCTAATAAACTTGGTGTTTATGGTAAGAGCCTCCATCATAATTAGAATACCACACATACCTCAACCCTCTTTATTTGGGCACTTTTATGAGGTTGGAATTATCTCCTTGTATGTTGCTTGTATGTAGCACGTATGACAACACTCTTAGTTATCATGGTTGCTTGTGATTTGATATGGGTATTTTATTACACTATTAACTTGGAAACTATATTCAGGTCACACTACTATATTTGGGGCCAAATTTCGATAGAAGTTTCCGACGGGTAACTTTTTATTATGAATTTGGTGTTTTTTTTTTGTAATAGGCCCTGATGATGTTGGTATTCTGATGGGTGTTTAATTGACCCTCAGAATTTTGACAGATTTAGAGTATAGATAAAAAAAAAAGTGAAACCACCTCATCATTTTTATTTCAATTGGATAGAGGGAGCGGGAGAAAAGGAGCAAAAGCTGAGTGCGGGAGAAGGTATGTGATTTCTTCATATTTTGAGCCTCTGGCATCATATTTGAATGCATTTCATTCTATTTGATCATGAATGCTCTCTGAAATGACCACATTCTACTAGTGTTGTGCCATAGCTAGTGCTTTATCTCTATTATTTGATGTTATTGGTGCTTGTGCTCAAGGATATCGATTCACTATATTCAAATGTTTGGATTCACATTTGTTGATATTACTGGCATATATGTTTAATGATGCCATTGTAAATTTTTGTCACTAAAATGATCACATTCTATTGGTGTCATCCCCTAGCCCACGCTTTAACTCAATTATTTGATGTTACTGGTGCTTGTGCTCAAGGATATCCATTTTTTTGAAATGTTGACTATGGTTATCAAATGGACAGCCTGTGAGCTTCTCGCTAGGTGCCATTTGTATTGATAGCTTAGGGAATTAAATGTATTGTATCATTGATAGTTGATACTTTGTTAAAAGGAAATAGGACAAAGAACAATTTTTATTTAGTTTCTCTATTTTGATCCCTAAGTGGCTTACAACCCTAGAGAAGTATATGCAGATTTATGGATGCAGTTGCAAGATACATAGCAGCTGATAATTCACAATAAATCCATGAATACAATTTGAATAGAAATTAATACAAAGAACTAGGGTCCTCCAATGGCCCAATCATCCAGACCTTGACTATCCCCTCAACCAGTGACCCTTCAAAACTGGGTTATCATGCAATCAATAAGTGATCCTTCATTCTCCTAGTGAGCTTCTAGGTAGGCACCATTTGTATATTTGATAGCTTAGGGAATCAAATGTATATTGTATCATTGATAGTTGAGACTTTGTTAAAAAGAAATAGGAAAAAGAACAATTTTGATTTAGTCTCTGTATTTTGATCCCTAAGTGGCTTACAACCCTAGAGAAGTATATGGAGATTTACGGATGTAGTTGCAGGATACATAGCAGCTAATAATTGACAAGAAATCCATGCATCCAATTTGAATAGAAATTACTACAAAGAAATAGGGTCCTCCAATGGCGCAATTATCCAGACCTTGACTATCCCAACCAATGACCCTTCAAAACTAGGTTATCATGCAATTAGTGAGTGATCCTTCATTCTCCTGGTCTGTCCTACATCCAAACATATTGGAAATACACAATACAATGATAACAAGTCTTTCACAATCCCCCTTCCCTCAAGGAACACTATCAACCATCCCTTCCACATAGCATTTCACCATTTTATGAGTGGATTGTGCGTGAACAATTAACATTAAAAAAGGAGCAAACTCCTCAACACATCTTGGAAACCATTGAAATCAATAATAAAGGAAACCATTGAAATCAATAATAAATGAAGTCGATAATTCACAAGAAATCCATGCATCAAATTTTTATAAGGATATCCTACTAATTAATAGGAATTTTCTTGAGATGACCAATGATTATGCATTTTGATGGCAGTGTGCTAGTTCAAAAGGATAATATAAATCTGAAACATTTTTTTTTTATTTTCTCAAACTATAAATGTGGTTAAAGGGAAAATATTATGTGGAAAACCCACAAACCAAGCTAGCAAATGATTGTACATCAAATTATTCCTATATTCATTCAAGTATTGCTATGCTTCAGCTACCCAACCTTTGAGCTTCATCTAGAGGAATGTGTAGCTTTCAGATAGAGTTACTTCTTGGGCCTTTCAATAGGGTGGAATATGATCAAGATTTTTTTAGGTTGTATCTTTGTTAGTCCCATTGTTAGGTTCTTATAGTTCATGGTTTGAATCTATTATGGTTGTGTAAGGGATTTGTAGATGCTTTTTCTAACATCATTATTGGACATCATGATTGGAACAACTGGTTGTTGGCTATTGTACACATGAATCATATCTGTCAATGGTTCTTTGTGTTCAAGAATTCATTGATCAATCTTTGAGATTTATTGTCCCAGCTTTAAAAGAGTGATAAAAGATATAGTGAGTGCTATATTTTCCAAGTGTTTTGTGGGTGCCATTATCTTCTAGGAGTAATTACTAGAACCAAATTATGTTCTTTGCCTCTATTAAATATTGTAGACACAACCATCTTCTTGGTGAAGGGTTTCTTCCATCCCCATGAGGCACTATTGCATGGTTTCCATTCCCTTGTAGTATAGTGAACCTAATTTAATACAAGTGTGCACTATTTTGGGTTCCATAATTTATGGCCCCTACACTATGGTTGTTAGCCTAGTTAAGATAGGCCTACATTTGCATATAATAAGAGGCCAACATGAAACAAACATCTAGAGGTTAGGGGGTTGTTCCCTATCCATAATTTATTATTTAGGTGCTAAGTGATGATGGGTATATCGTGTAATTCATACCTAGTGTGTCTCTTTATTTCTCTCCACATTTCACATTTGGAGTATATGTTATAAAATACTAATGAAATCAACTATAGGTCAAATCTAATCAAAATTGCAATATAAAGATTAAAATAGATCTTGAAGAAATATGGGAACCATTTTTGACAGATATTGTACAAATGAAGAGAATACTCCAAAGAGGAAATGCTTCAGTGTGGAACAATTGAAGGACAATATTTTACTTTTATAGGAACATCTACAATGTTTTTGATATATTTCTGAGATAACAAAACCATAGAAAGAATAGCATATAGAAGAAAGTAAAGAATAATGATCATACTTTGAGATATTGTGGAAAATTAAAGGAAAGAATGCTTGGTGGGGTTATCATGCAATCAGTGAGTGATTCTTCATTCCCCTCTTCCAGTGAACCTTCAAAACTAGGTTTTTATTTAGTTTCTCTACTTTGATCCCTAAGTGGCTTACAACACTAGAGAAGTATATGCAGATTTACAGATGCAGTTGCAAGATACATAGCAGCTGATAATTCACAATAAATCCATGCATCCAATTTGAATATCAATTAATAAAAAGAACTAGGGTCCCCCAATGGCCCAATCATCCAAACCTTGACTGTCCCCTCAACCAGTGACCCTTCAAAACTGGGTTATCATGCAATCAATCAGTGATCCTTCATTCTCCTGGTGAGCTTCTAGGTAGGCACTATTTTTATATTTGATAGCTTAGGGCATCAAATTTATATTGTATCATTGATAGTTGAGACTTTGTTAAAAGGAAATAGGACAAAGAACATTTTTTATTTAGTTTCTATATTTTGATCTCTAAGTGGCTTACAACCGTAGAGAAGTATATGCAGATTTATGGATGCAGTTGTAGGATACATAGCAAGTGATAATTGACAAGAAATCCATGCATCCAATTTGAATAGGAATTAATACAAAGAAATAAGGTCCTCTAATGGCTCAATCATTGAGACCTTGACTGTCCCCTCAGCCAGTGACCCTTCAAAACTGGGTTATCATGCAATTGGTGAGTGATCCTTCATTCTCCCAATCTGCCCTGCATCCAAACATATTGGAAATACACAATAAAATGATAACAAGTCTTTCAAAATCCCCCTTCCCTCAAGGAACACTATCAACCATCCCTTCCACATAGCATTTCACTATTGTATGAGTGGATTGTGCAGCAACAGTTAATATTAAACAGGGAGAAAACTCCTCAACACATCTTGGAAACCATTGAATTCAATAATAAATGAAACCTAATGCCCACAATATTCCTTCCATTCACTTCTACCAAGAATAAAGCATTTAATCCATTCAACATTACATATAATCATTAGACAGTTACATTTCCTGACTGTGTAGAGGAACAGTCACGACCAAAATGATCAAAACTACTTTCACGGTTGCACAAGCTATTCCTCACTCTTAATGAGTTATAAACATGCCATTGTTTCAGTTTTGCTTGTGAGTTATGATAATTTTTGTAAACATGTCATTGGTTTAGTTTAGTGTATTCATTTTTGTTAGAAAAATCTTCATTGTCTTCTGATTGTCTTCTTTATATAGTAGCATGTATTAATTGGTTGACAAATAAAGAAGCATTTAGACAATCGAAAGATTTGGCTGATTAAGAGTGAGGCCTTCTTTAGAATCTCATATAAATTTGGCTGATTAAGATGAGAAGAAAAACACAATTCATTAGTTAAATTTTTCAATTTCATGTATTTTTTCTCCTATTTATTAGGTGCATGAGTTAAAGGTTGAATGTAAGAGTCTTATAATATTGTGTTACCTTAAATCTTGAGTTTTTGATACTCCTATGATGATCTTTCTCAACAAGTATTTTATTCTATTGTTGTTTTTTGAATAACATATTGGGAAAATACAAAATTGTGTACTTCTACAGGACAGTTAACACAAAATTGAAGCATCAAACAAGACTTGATCAAGCTGCAGGTGGAACGTGTACTCAAATAGTAAGTAATGTAGAATAACAAAATAAGTAATCTGTCATGTCTACATTTTGTTATTTTCTGAGATTACATCCATGTTCTATATTCACAGAATGGTTCAAAATTGAAATTTACAATTCAATAAAAGTATTGATGGGTGTTGTTCCTTGAACCCTCAATCAACAACTTGCCTCCATTTTATTTTGATTTACAAACTACTATATTATATGAATATCTTTCTTTCTTTCCACAATAGGAAAGAGTTTGAGGTGGAAGACTACAATAATAAAAGTGTTTCAATTTGGTATACTATACTACAACATCATTTCATAACTAAGTTTTCAATTTTTATATATAATTAGGTTATAGATAATCTAAGTGAAGAAGCATCATGTCAGACAATCCAAGTGAAGAAGGTAATGGGGATGCAATCAATAGATTGTGGTCGAACTTGAAAAGAGAAGGCGATGGAAAATGTTATTGTCCATACAATAACCGTAAGGGCTTAAACATTAGAAGATTGCTAATCAAAACAGCTAAGAGACATTGTAGGGATAATGGTCACATTGAAGGAGGCTTTGATTATCATGAATTGGTAAGTTTTTCATTATATTTATTTAACAATTAATATATATATATATATATATATATATATATATATATATATATATATATATATATATATATATATATATATATATATATATATATATATATATATATATATATATATATATATATATATATATATATATATATATATATATATATATATATATATATATATGAAATACACCTAATGATGAGATCATTATCATGGTTTATTTGTGTTCATTTTAATATAGGTCGATCTCCCTAGGGGAGTATGTGATATGGACCATGGAGGTGTGAATATTGAGAATATGGATTTGGAAGTTGAGGATCATGGAGGTGCAAATATTGAAGCTGAAGATTATGATCCCATGGAAGATGACAATGATGCACCAGATGATGGTACTAATACATTGATCCATGATACATTTGGTATTGGCACAACTGATGATGATTATCAAGATGATGTTGATGCCATCCATGATATACCTCTACTTGAGAAGGTAGCCATGCCCCTTTACGAAGGCTCCCAAACAACTCTTCTCTCTACTATATTGTTGTTGTTGAACTTGAAGGTTATGAATGGTTTATCCTACACAACAATGTCACGTATGCTACAGTATGTCATATATGTCATTATAGTAATTAAATGGTGAAACATGTACCATAAATATTGTTAATATTAACAACATATATATTTTTCTATAGATTGGTAGGTTAGTTCTTGTTACCACCATCGAATATTCTCCCTCGCTCATACGGAGAATTATGTGCCACTATGAAAGATATTGGAATACAGTATCAAGCAATAGATGCGTGTCCTAATGATCATATTATTTATCATAAAGAACATGAATTTGCAATAGAATGCCCTGAATGTCATACAAGTAGATATCAAATAGATCAAATAACAAAAAAGGTGCCTCACAAGGTTCTTCATTACATCCCCATTATACCATGTTTGCAAAGATTATTTAGGAGCTTGGCACAATTTATGGATTACCATGCACGCAATAGGAGTTAAGATGACATTATTTGAATGCCTGCGAATGGTTCTATATTTCAGGACATAGAGGAAAAGTGGCCACACTTTATCGAAGAACCTCAAAATCTCAAGCTTTTAGTGACAGCGGACGGTGTCAATCCATTTGGATAGCTAAGATCTATTTGCACTATTTGGCCTATGTTTGTCATCAACAATAGCATTCCTCCATGGATGTCAATAAAGAGGGAGCACATTATGTTGGCAATGATTGTTTCAGGTATTTGATCATTTAATAGTTATCTGCATGCAATTATAAATTTTGTAGTAAAATGGTCACAATAATTATGTAATGTTGTTCATTCAACCAGGTAAATACCAAGTTAAAGATATGAATGTTTATATTGAGCCTCTTATCGATGAGTTGGAGGAGTTATGGAAAGGTGTCACTATGTATGACATCTCTAGACCAATAGGAGATAGACAATTTCAATTCCATGCAATGCTTGTATGGACAATACATGATGCCCAGGGCTAACACATTTTTTTGATATGTTATGGTGAATTCAAGTTGCACATTATAATTCTAAAAATTAAAATTAACATATTTAGTCCAATTGTATCATTACCTTGTAGGTCTTCAAACAAAGGGAAAATTTGCATGTCCAGTTTTTGGTCCAAAGATGAAATCTTGTTATTCAAAAAGTTTAGGAAAGTAGGTGTTTGATGAGTATAGGTACTTTCTCCACAAAAATCATAACTATCAAATTACCGAAAAACATCTTTTCAATGGGAAAGAAGAGACTACATCTAAGCCACGGAGAATGACACCTCACTTATGGAGGTTGGAATATAATAGAATTAATCATCAAGGTACTACCATTCTACCTAATGGTTTATGTTTGGAATTTGTATATTTTTATTGTGTTTTATTTGTTAATTATGTGATTGATGATCATGAATGTCGTTAAGGAAACACTACTGAGCACCTTCCAAAGATACTAAAGAGTTATCCCAGACAATTTAGTAGGTTGCCCTACTACGAGTAGTTGCTTGATGTGCATTTGTTCGATACTATGCATATTGGAAAGAATGTAATAGAGACATTGTGGAAGATATTGGATGGAAGGCGCAACAAAGAAAAAATTGTCAAAATTTGTAGCGACATTCATGAATCCAATCATGCAATGAAAAATTTCATTGAATCAAATAGAAATGGAGAATGGATTAATACAAGTGCCCTTCCTTGGTTATTAACAGAACAATAAGGTGATGCCATAAAAGAAGTCATAGGAAAAATTCAATTTCCCACAGGATTTGCTGCAAACATAAGCAGTACCATATCAAAGAAAGGTGAATTTGGGCCAGGGTTGAAAATGCATAATTGGCATACCTTCATCAAGGTAAGTCATGTTCTTTTGTATTTACAATATATTTTCAAACTACATGTACTTCTCATTGTATTATATGAGAAAAGAATGACATTATTATTTTTATAATTGTTTCAGTACGTGCTACCCCTATCTCCGCCAGAGAACTTTGACAATAACATCAAACAAGTGATATATGATTTTGGAAAATACATGAGGTAAGCAATGATATCTGTTTAATTTGTTTTGTATATATATATATATATATATATATATATATATATATATATATATATATATATATATATATATATATATATATATATATATATATATATATATATATATATATTGTAAAGTCTCATGTTTATATATTTTTGTGTTTTAAATGTCTTGTAGGTGGTTGCCATCTAAAGAAATCCATAGAGCAGATATAAAATACCGGAAGAGAAGAATTTCTCTTCTAATGTGTGAAATGAAAAAGTGTCTACCTTCAACCCTTTTCAATGCACAAGAACACTACCTCATACACCAAGTTGAGGAGATTGAAATGTGTGGACCTAGACACACTCTGTCAATGTGGATGGTTGAGAGGCACTTGAAATTTTTGAAGGCTTTGGTTCGGCAAAGAGCACATCCTGAGGGTTCTATGGTGGAGGGATATATGGTATACCAGACTATGGTGTATGTTACTAAATATCTTCCTAAGCTTGCAGCAAAGATCCATAGAGATTGCATTTGGGATCTCGACACCATTAGAAAATTTTAAGGGGAGTACTTGGTGGGGGAAGGCAGAATGATGAAAGTGAGAGGTAATAAATTAGAAGATGTTATTTTAGTTGTTAATTAATTCTTAATCTTCAAAATTAATCGGTTGTAAGTCATCTATTTATTTTTTGTACAGTTGCTTGAGAGTGGGATGCACTACATTTGTATATTGCAAACAATCAAGATTGGATGATGAAATGGATTGAATGATGTCATCATTTAGGTTGCACATTAACATGGGAAGCTGTGTCTTCATTGGTTAATGAAGCTCATTGTAAGACAGATCCAAATGTTACCCAAAGGGAAATAGATTTAGCACATGGTTTAAAAGATTTCTAGGTACATATAAATTTGTTAATCACTCGTACATTTATGAACTCTTGATGCATTAATTTATACATGTTTTACATATTTTTGCATGTCAAACACCAAAAGGCTATGTTTTGCAATGGTCATAAATTTCGCATCAAAAAGTTGGATGACACAAAGAAAACTTATGCTTCTAGGATAAGTGCAGTCTTTCAGGTGACTAATATTTCATCTAGAAATGACTTACATCCTTGAGAGTCTAAAAATCGATACTATGGCATTTTGGATGATATACTTGAGTGTGACTTTAATTCCTTCAGATTAGTTCTCTTCATTGTCAGATGGTATAGGCTACTACTTAATCAAAATGATCCTGATAGAACTATTATTGAACATGACAATGGATTTCCAATGATTAATACAAGGTGGTTTGAGCCAGTTGGGGATGAACCCTATGTTCTTCCAAGCCAATGTGAGCAGGTATTTTACTTAGAGGTTCTGCATAAATTGGGTTGGTCATTTTTTGTTAGACATGATCCAAGAGGAAGGCCAATGAGGTATAATGTGATGGAAGAAGATTGCAAACAACTAGAAGATGATGTAGATGATGATCACAAACAACAGTTAGTCGATGATGTTCCTGATGCAACTTTTCTTGAAGAAGAAGAAGAAGATGATGATGATGATGATGCTACTGATGATGCTACTAATGATGCTACTGATGATGATGATGATGATGATGATGATGATGATGATGATGATGATGATGATGATGATGATGATGATGCCGATGATGATGACGATGATGAATATGAAGACAATGACGGTGGTGGTGGTGATGTTGATGTCAATGATGATCATGGTGATTAGTTGGATGAAGAAGAAGATGAATGACATGAATGAAATGTACAGTTATGTGATCACTACTTAATCTATTTAATATTGATTTCTTGATAGAAATGTGCAATTATGCAATCAATACTTAATCTAATTGATTCGTGATGTACTTACTATGGGATGCTTATGGTTTTTAATGTACTTACTATGTGGTTTTGAGTATATGTATCATGAGTTTTTTAGCTAACATTAGATAATTGAATTACATATGTAGGTACCTAGACTCCTTTCATGAGCATCCCACACAGTCTCATGGATCAACAAACTAACCTCGATGTTGATGATGTGACTAGATCAGGTAAAGAGCGATACGATTATGGCTTGTAAAGTACTGAAATACTTTAAAATGTTTAAAATGTTTTTAATTATAAGAAAATGTTTTTAATTTAACCCTTTTATATGTTATTGCAGATGATCCCCCTTTGCATCAACAGAGAACTAGGCATGCATTGAGATCTAATGAGAGGGTAGATGATCATGATGATGATATTGATACTCATCTTACAATTATATCTTAAAAACTAGAAATCAAAAGAAAAAAAAGAAATGATTGTCATCTATGCACCTTAATTGATAATGACTAATTTTTATATGCCAATGAATTTAATTATGTGGTAGTGAATGTTCATAAATTTTATAATGTGTTAATGAATGTTATTGTGTGATAATTAATGAATGTCACATTTTATTAATGTGTGAATGAATGTTATTGTGTGATAATTAATGAATGTTACATTTTATTAATGGATGAAATAATGAATGAATGTTAGATGTTAACAGGGAATTTAGAGTGATGTTAGGGGGGGGGGGGGGGGTGTGGGGCCAAATGAGCTTCCACCTTCATGTGGTTGGCCCTATTTAGTATAGAATATAAAACTATTCTCGAAAAAAGTGAAGCTCAATACGTTTGTTCCTTATATAGGGTCTCAAGTGTAGCTTTTATCCCACTCTCAATGTTGCAAGGCTTCAAGTGATGTTCTGATATTGGTTTCTCCATCTGCCACTAACATCTTGTCTTTCTCCTAAGAACTCTCACCGAGCTATGATACATGGATGAGAAGAAGATGTCCCTTACAAGCTACACATATATAATATGGTAGATCTAGGAAACAAATATACTACAACATAGAATGAGTCAACTTGAATCTATAGTTTCTTCATTCACAATAAAAATTAAAATTACAAGCCATATTTTAGATTTAATATTCATATTTATCTTCATCATGATCATAGCCATCACGGTCAGCATTTGGTTCAGCTTCATTTGAACCACACTTCATGTTGGATTATAACATATTGACACTTACACCATGAAGAGGAAAAATGATTAAATAGAAAGAGAGAACCAACTGAACCATCTTGTGGTTAGTCTATATCACATTGAGAAACAACGTCAAGACTCGCAAATCAAAACAATCAAAAGTTTCTTCAAGACCATGAATGATCAACAACATTCCATTAGAAAACAAAACACTAATCTATATTATCATTAAGCCATAAAATATGTTTTTAAAGTTTAGAAGCATAACACAAGAACTTTCAAGAAACATAGTACTATCACTAGTAAATTTTACCTCAAATTTCAATGAGAATTGGTTGAATTTTTTACAATAATTGGTCGAATCCACGACTAAAACTTTCGTCATTCTTTTTTCATCAAATTGTGTACGTATTTCCTATTGGTTGAAAATTTGACAAATATTATGGTTGAAATTTTGACTGCAGCAATCACTTCAAACTGGAAAAAATCACCATTGTTTTTTTGTCCAATGGTCAAAATTGAGACCATTCAATGGTCTCAATTTTGACCATACTATTGGTTGAATGTATGGCATTGTGGTCAATTTTTTGGTCCAATGGTCAAATTTGAGACCATACTATCGTCGATTTCTTTTGGTCCAATGGTCAAAATTGAGACCATACTATCCACCAACTGTCGTCAATTTTTTTGGTCCAATGGTCTCAATTTCGACCAATGCCATGGTCGAAATTGAGACCAATACTAATTTTTTTTTTTAAATGTCTATTAAAAAGTGCATTTAATAAAAGGATTTGACCAGACTATTTATCGCTGATATACTATCTAGATGCTATACTCAGTTAATTTCTGCATCCAATAAAAGGATTTGACCAGACTATTTATTGCTGATATACTATCCACATGCTCTATACTAGTTGAAGAAAATCAAGCTTTACATATATGTAAATATTTTCTTACTTGATTATCAGTTTGAGCAAGTTGTCGATCTACATCATTGAATTGAAACTTAACACCTTTTCAGCTAGTGGGACATATGGGGAAGCTGGATTTCCACTCTAATAAGTTCAAAGCACAATTTAGTTTTCCCAATAGATTATTGAACCTGATATAGAAAATATATAAATGATAAAATGGAATATAAGTTAAGTAATACTAAGAATTTATTGACTCTAATATTATCATCACAAGAGCACATAAGAATGGCTTCTATGTGCTTTCTCAGTCCCCTATTTCACTCGGCATGAGAATTTTCATGTCATCACTTTTTTGATATACAATCATATTAGTGGATGAGGACCTCAATCCTCATTGACCGATCAAAAAATATATTAACATCAGAAGGAAGTCAAATGAAGATCTGAAAGTAAAACATTATTCTTGTAGTTATGAATATTAAATACCAAATCATTCTAAATCCTCATTGAACCCTCACCAAACTCTTGGATAGTGTGTATATATCAAGGCTCCCCTAACCTATTCCTATTTTGTAACATTTTTTAGGAAAAATCACAATATCTAATATTACTTTGACAAAAAAATCCCTAGCTTATATTGTAGGTGTTGTTAGATATACCACAAGCACTAGTTAAGCATTGTAGTTTAACTGTTTATGTCTATGATAAAAAATGAAGGTTTTCTACATGCATTGGTGGCACTTTGAAATCTGACAACTTTACAATATCAAATGGCCATACAATTGTTGATATTAGAAAGTCAATGAAAATAGACGCTAGTATATCATTATTAACTGTGTGGATTTGGGGGTTAACATAATTTTTCAAACGGATCTTTCAAAGTCATAAAATTTTACTATGAAATTGTAGAAAATACCAACCCCTATTCATGGAGTCTTTTTAAAGCATTCAGTGTGCTCTTTATAAAAACTTACTCATGGGTGACTGCATGAATATAAACAAACATGGTTTGTTAATCTTAAAAGCATATATGAAAACTAGTTAAGACAGCCATGCAAGGGAAGCTTCCATGAAATAATGTGTCAAAGTAAAGTGAGAAATAATCAAAAGAATGACTTTGATGATAGGAATACTGTAGCCTATAAAATTAGGTTGTACGGAAAGACTCTATGGTCAAACACAAAAATCTATTCACACAGTTGGAATGCAGTGTTGCCATCCAAGATTGCCCCCTGACATCCATTGTGGGTTATATGTATCAACACATATAGCTATTATGGGATTTTAGGATTTGATAAGTTGCATGTTTCTTATAATGACTGAAAAAAATCTTTCAAAATGAAACAAGTCAAGAGACAAGAAGAAGAACATGGAACTATGAATATGAGTCATAAACTATTCTTGATAGACAAATTCACAATCCATGCATACCCACTTATCAACTAGGTATGTGTATGTTGGATTTCAAAGGCTAAAAAGTTAGCACACTTCTTATCACAGACAAAAATAAATAAATTTTCAATCTGAAACATACTAGGAAGTAGGAAATAATAAACATATGCATAGAACATAGATGCAATATGAACTTCACAAAACTTGGGCAAATGCTTGACAATGTGTTCCTTGATGAGTTTGAAAGCGTTCTTCTGTACGAAAATGAAATTTTTGTGGAATTGTCAAAGTGGGGATTGCCTTGGCAGTAGGAATATACTCCCTCAAATTGCATACCTGCCATACAAAGCATAACATAACCAAAATTTCAAAATGCTAATCAAACAACTAAATTAAAAAGAAAAATCAAAGAAACTTGATCCTTGTTTTTTAATGTGTCCCAGAATTGTAACATCATTGACAATTCAAATATGTAATATTGAATGTAAGACCAAGCAACATTAAAGAAGTTATACAACAACAGTTTCAGTGAGACACTTGTATAAATAACATGAATGTATCTCAAACACCTATCTATATCATTGTCTAAACATTTAGTCACAAAACATTAATTCTCCACACTGTGATGACAAGTGCATACAAAAACATATATGAAATCTTGCTTGTTATCCAAGCAACAAAAGACACCTCTACACTTTAATCTAATCCAAAAGCACATATGGCATTCACAATTATTTTCAGATTAGTTAGACTGAAATTAATAGTTATCAATGCAATAAATAAAATTGTGAGAGTGGAATATATCGAAGTAATAAATCAGATTTTGATTGATTTTTTTGCAGAGCTGCAAACAAGTGCTAAATGTGCTCACAAGCTTTTATAACAAACAATAATGGCCCCAAACAACTAGGGCAGTGCTGGTTCATTGCAAACAATTTGGGCTCTAACTTTTGATTTATTGATGTGGATGAGAATTCAGTTTTATCAATAAAGCCATATTCTATAAGAGCATCCTACATGAATACAGTTATAACAATGAATTAGTCTATCACAACCCAATACAGAGTGTAGTTTTCTTAACCTATCTTGCTTGTCCTCCCTCAAGCTTCTACCTTTTATTAGCATACTAATTTTCTCTATGGATTTGGCTTGCACCTGGAATTTTGGACTTAGGTCTTTGGCTCCTACAATCAAATGCACCCAAAAAGAAATAAGAAATTATTTCCCTTCTCACATAATTTATTTATTATCCTTGTATAGGAAAAATGTAGATAGTTCAACACTTAGAGTCGTCCAGCTTGCACCAGACATCAGGTAAGGTTTGAGCAAAGCTATAATAATGCCCAAAATTCATTGTCCATCTAGAGTGAACAAGTACACCATATAATTCATATTTCAAATCTCCCTACAATTCATGTACACGAGCTGTATTAGATGTTGAGATGGTTATGAATTGTAAGCCAGCAAAAAGCTAAGCATGCCTATATATCCTAATCTTTGTTAAAGCAGAAAATTATACCTGCATATCCTGGCCATTATTAACATATGGCTTCAAATCCAACATTTGAGGGAATGACACATCTTTAAGTATTTTGGTCCCACAAGTCCCAGTATTGGTAAAGCACTTCAGTTGGATTGAGAGGACCTCGGAAGCATTGTCAATTGTTAGCTATTTATATACAGACTTTCCAAGCTTGCATTTCTCGTACTGATATTTCTCATCACACTCAATTGTTTCAATTGTAGTAAAGGAGTCTAATGCTTCAATTATTGAATCTGAATTGTTGATTTCCAAACTTAGATCAATCAGTGGCTCAAAACTATCAGAGTAGTGTGCACCCTCCACACATCTTATCTGAAACAAATGGAACCAATATAACTATCACTCTTCAAGTATTCTCTACTTGACAAAAAAGGATATCTACAACACATGGACCAATGTACCACAAATGGGAAAAGTAGAATGGAATGTTACTCACTAGTTTACAATCATAAATATAAAATGATATTGCCTTGTAATCTATATATAAAATGTTAATTTATTTGCTACAAACCCGACTTCTTAAACGACCACCAAACAATTCCTTCACAAATCTATCACCTTGCAAAAGCAAGCATGCCTGAGCAGCCTTCAAAGATAATGTACTTTTATGTAAAGCTTCTAGCAAATAGTGCATGTATTCATGTGCATCCTCTTGCTGATATTTCTCAAAAGAAGATGATAAGTCTCAATGAATAAAATCAAGGAAAGACATCAGAAAGACTAAAGAGAAAATTGTAATAGCAAAAAAATGGAGAACAAAAAGATTACTATAATGACATGGTCTATACCAGCTATGAATTTATGGCAAGGACTAAAATAGCTTTGCTAAAGTAAGCAGTACAAACACATTCTTTTTATAAAATAATGTCAAAACAGCATACAAAAAATAGATGTCAATTTTACAAATTTAGAAAACACTACATGAAAAGGATACTGCTTAGATTATCAACCAGCTGTAAAGGCTCGACAATTCACCCAGATGATGATAGTATTGTATTTACATGTTCCCTCAGAGCACAAAATGCATAGAATCCTTCATGTTCACCTGCATTTGAATTGGCACATTAATAAAGTCATCCATAAAAACAAATGGAGCTGAACAACAGTTTAAAAAACATGAATAATTGAAACCTAAACATTAGAACCAATAAGACATCAAGGAAAAATGTGAGACACAATCAAGAAAATCAGGTTATGCAAATAAATAACTTACATGGAGTTGAATGCTGAGTGTTCTTGAGATGACTAACCAGAGGTGGGGTATATGTGAGGCACTACACAACCGCATTGAGAAAAGAAGTGTTACCCAGGTTCCTGAGCCCTGCACCCTATACAAGTCATACAGTATCCAATAAGTTAGTTAGGCCCAACATACATATCATCCCAAACTCAATAACATGGTAGGCTCTGAGCACTATCCCTGTACACTTTTGTATATAACACACCAGAAGTCCAAGATGACAAGATCACTGAGTCCAATACTGACATCAGAATTCTTTTTCATAAAATACAGAAAAGTGAATGCAAACAATAATATGAATAGTATAGATATCTTAAATATATTAAAAGGTATATCAGTCTCAAGCTATTTTATTTACTTAAAGAATTTTTTAAGAACCATACTTGTGCTTGCTTTATTTCCAGACTTAGATCAATCAGTGGCTCAAAACTATCAGAGTATAATCCCTTAGATACTGTGGTATGAAAAAGTAATATGGCTTATATGTATGTATGTATATGTATGTCAAATTATATGCAACATGCTTGAATTTGAATATCCATACATTTATCAATCATGTTGAGGGAAGGATGGGAACACGAGGAGGGGCAATGGTTTAAGATTCCTCACTAGGTATGGTGCCCTATAAAGATGGTTAAGGACTATCAGTTAAGGACCACATGAGGCCAAGGAGGATAAGGCCTTGAACTCAATCATACAATGGAGAGGTTGACATGATGGAGGGTTGGAGGAAATAAGATAGGGAGATGTAGTTTACCGGTTCCTTGAACTAAGTATGCCACCCCAAGAGGATGGCATTGGTCATAGTTGGACATGCTACAATATTTGATATTCATAAATGTGTAATTACAAATGGAGACATAGTCTCCTTATAAAGAGAAACAACTGAGAGTGAAATAGAAACTTTCTAGATGACCAACTAAAAAAAGTTTCTATGTTATCTAATAAACTAACTAATAACCTAAATGACATTAATATAACATTAAATACTTATTACCCTCCCTTAATGGTCATTTTTCTAACTACAAAAATAGGACATTCTTGCCTCTTGTAGACCAAGAGATGGTTTGGTTACCCCAAGGTGGGAATTAATCATAGTTGGGCATTCCTACCACTTGTGGGATAAGGGAAAGTTGCCATAATGTGAATGATACGTGCTCCTGGGCTTAGTCAGACTAAGTATGCTGACCCAAGGGATGGAATTGGTCATAGTTGGACTGTCACTTGTAAGTTGTGGGCAAGGTTTCCATAATGTGAATGTGACCTACTCTTGGGCTTGATAGGGCTGAGTAGTTTACTAGTGCCCTCTCAAAATTCCTCCCTCCCAAGATGATTTTGTGATTGGTTATGGAGTTGTCATACTACTTATATTAAGAACTCCTTATGCTGTAGCTAATGTATGGGAACATTATTTTCTCAAATTATTGATGGCTAACAAATTTTGTTTTGGCATTCTATTATTGGATTTTTTCTTTATGTGTAATGTGAAACTCTAAATTGGGGATATTATAAGAAGGCTTGAAATGGAGGCATTATGCATTGTTTCCTAGGGTTATGTTGCCATTACCTCCAAGGATTGAACAAAATTGATCTCCATGGAAGGCATAAGATTGATATTGAATTGCAACATTGTTGTTGCTGGGAATACATTGGTTTTGATGCTTTGGAGGCTTGATTTTTCCTAAAAAGGGTTTCCCTAGGTATATCTATGTCACTCATGGTGGTTCTATTTTTCTTCTTCTCTAGTTTTTTTGTTGTTTTATATGCTAAAATGCTATCTACAAATCTCTCCTTGTGGGGTTAATACATAAAATTTATGTATTTAGTATTTAAGTTTAGTTGTAAGTTTAAATGCCAAGGGCTCCATAGAGATATTTTCCCAGCTAATGTGAAATTTTAAATCTACTTAATCATGTTGTGTCCATGACAAAAGATCAAACTTTTTGCCTTTTAAATTTTTAACCTTAAGAGAAATATGGCAGGAAAAGATTGAGGCTATGAACATTTAGATGGTGAAACAAAATGTATAAACTGTTAATAGATGTAATAGAAAAACTTTGTCTTCTCTTAGTGCCTCTTGGAATGTTGCATCTTGGCCCTCTCTCAGTTGCCTATTTGACAAGATTCCATCTTCTTCTTTAACCCTCTCATTCATCAAAGCTGAACCTTGTTCCTCTAATGCTCTCTATAAGATCTCAACCAATGCTTTTGGAGGCACTGAACCTTCCACCTAATCCAAACAAGAAACACAAGTTTAAGAGGAAGATCTACAAGGAATCAACTTGACAACTAAAATTGATGATGAAAAAATACTTCTTATTGACTTGATAGAATTGAATTGATATTAACCTTTAGAAATGTAATCCTCCACAAGTGGCATAAGAAACTAGAGAAATAGTTGTGGTGTATATAGATATTATGGGTAGAAAAATCATGGATAGCCAACAAAAGTGAAAAATAATATTCTAGCAAATATTGGAGACTATGAATACCATATGAAGACTGCAAGAATTGATAACAAAATAGCATGCAAGTTTTTTTTCAAGTAAACTATTTCTTAACAACTACATTTAGGATCAAACTCCATGGTCAAAAAGTGTGATCTGAAATATTGATGTTAAAATTACTTACACAATTTACTCCACAAAACTTGAAAACATTATTATAATGTGAAAAAGTAATAATCTCAATAAAAATATTAATAGCAACAATAAATTAGAAGACAAAAAACTACATGATATGTAATTACTCAAGTGTTAAATTGATATTACCACATATATTGTTAAATTTTGAGACCAAAGCATAGAAAGGCTCCTGTTTAGGGAGATGATAAGGTCAAAGAATCTTGTTTGTTGTGGAGCTAAATTTGGAGGGTTTGTAGAAAATTGTGTTTCCTCTGAACTTCGCAAATCATCTACTAAATAATCAATTGAGATTGATGGACATATTCTCCTGGTAAATAGTGTCCTATCTATGCTAGCATGTATTTCATTGCTTGGATTTGTTTCATACAAAATATTAATTATTTCTAAATTGATTTGTTTCATTTTTTTCTTCAACATAATTGTTACATTAGGTGAATCTGTAGAATGATCATCATTAGAGGGGGTAGCTATTGCCTCTATTATTGAGGGCACTTTTCCCTTATCTTGAACATCAAATTGTGATAGGAATATCAGTAAAACTATCATAAAAACTCCAAAACCATAAATAAAATAACCTAATCATATAACATTTTTCAACTATCTAATTTGTACAATTTCAATAAGGTTTACCCTTGCTGAAGAATGGGTGGGAGGAGCATCCTCGTGGCCTCTATCATGTGTAGGATCCATATCATCCTGTGACAAAGATTAAATATAAAAACTTTAGCGAACTGAAAGCAATAGACTTAGCAAAAAAAAACTTATTAATAAAATGGTATATAGTACTTACCATGACCCTCATGATAGTAAATTATTTTTTATATATGTGATTTAAATGATAATCTATTAGCAGTTCTTCCCCTACACTTATTGATTTTATTGCACATACAAAAACTTGATTCCCCTCACGCACCTCAAATATGTAATTGGGTTTCTTATTAGTTGACGAAGGTCGCATACTATTTATAAAACCCACAATATTACCTATTGCTTTTGGTCTCCCATCAATGTACATTGCAAATCTTTTACTTTGATTATTTTCTTTCTTTTGTATATAATTAGCTGATAGTGCATACCTACGCATACTTTTTTTATATTGAACAATCCGCATCCAATCATTGTAATTGAAACACGGACCAACATACTTGAACAATTCAACAACTTGGTTGTAACATACCTTTATCCCATCCATGGAAAATAGGCCCAAACCATGTAATGAGGATGGAGGAATGCGATATATCCTCTCATTAACACAAAAATCAGTGTTAATTGGAGGTAGCTCATTGGGTACCCATTCTTTCTCAATGTTTGTGTACCGAAAGGGCACCTTGATGTCGCCTTTGGTCTCATCATCATAAGAACATGACCCCCCATTAGCAAGGAAATATTGCATGTGTTTATCAATTTTTTTTCTAATCTTTTGACCTCTAGTTGATCTCCCTATTTTAGCCGTACTACATGTAGAACTTTCATCTAGCATTCCATCATTTCCCTCATTCGATGTAGATAGATCTGACAAGTACCTATTTGGTGGGTGCTACAATCCATCAAATGAGATATTGTCATGTTAATATATATAGAATAATCAAGTCGTGACCCATACGTATGGTTCTTCTTTGTCTATATATACATTATATGATTATATAATATGTCTATTTATAACATATGTGCTTAGTGATAAAAAAGAAGAATATAAGAAAATTATGTCTATTTATTGACTTATACCTGCTGATCCATGTCACTATGCACGATCCATGCCAAAGGGGTCAAATTTCCTGCATATGTTAATCATTTATCTTAAGTTAGCTAAAAATTACATGATACGTATGCTACAAATAACTTAGAAGATAACATGGACAATATGCAACATCATAAACATGAACAAATTTACCTTATATATGGAATGCAAGATCGTCAACAGAAGGGGTGACGATGTCTGTAGTCAATTGCCTATTTGCAAAAAGGGTGATAATCAAACACAAATATACATGTATCAGCAGCAATTAATTGAGCATCATAAGCAAAACATTGGTAATTATAAATCACATATGTTGTAATCATTAGAAATGAACACAATAAATATGTAATCATTACAATTGAAAGCAATACATAAATATGTAATCATTAGAATTTTACACAATAAATATGTAATCATTACAATTTGAACACATTAAATATGTAATCATTTCAATTATGTCATTGATCATCATCATCATCATCATCATCATCATCATCATCATCATCATCATCATCATCATCATCATCATCATCATCATCATCATCATCATCATCATCATCATCATCATCGTCATCATCATCATCATCATCATCATCATCATCATCATCATCATCATCATCATCATCATCATCATCATCACCATCATCATCGCCATCAACAACATAATTTATTAAATTTTACATTTTTTTAATCTATTTATATGATATGTAGGGGTGACAGTCTAGTAATAGGTAGTCATCATCAACACTAACAACTTTAAATTCACAATTATCCATAATATTATTTAAAATGTTAGACATTAAATCAACAAGTACTATTATGACATAAAATCTAAAGCCAGATGTAAAAACAATTCAAAATTTTATTATGTAATTGCCATGTTTGTACAATTACAGGGACAACTATATCATATTGCAAGCATGGCTGGCAATAGTGAGGCACAAATTGATTCCTGGGTTGGTGGGCATGCTTCCCATGTGGAATTTGAGAGGGGTTTTAACAGTTTTGTTATTGCATATGAGACCTATAGAACTATTTTACTACTATTCTCATAGGGCCTTTCAAAGGGGTTATTTGTTCCAAAATTATCATCATCTTCACCATGAATCCACCAGAACTGAACCCTCTACAAGTAAGTTAAGCTTAGTTTACAAATTTAATAAGTTATACTTAGCTACAGTCTATTAGTTTGGCATTTTAATATGGTAAATTGAACTTGTTACATTAGATTAATTTTATTTATGTGGGGCTGGGGTTGGTATGTTATTGGCAAGTGGGACAAGCAGTTTCTTGGAGCAGTTGATAATGGTGGCTTTGATGAGCATTCCAATTGGTGCAACAGCTGCCATGGGAGAGGCATCCATTGGCATGTTTTATGTTTATCTTCTAGGGTTTGATTTCCTCAAATTCATGCAACATTCAAATGTGGAGGTGGTTCCACTGTGGCTTTTTCATAAGCTACCATTCCTTTAAAACCTTATCTGCACACCCTCGTAAGTACACTCACCCATTAAGTTTGAGCTGGTTTCATGAGTAATCCATTGGCATTGTTAATCAATTTTCATGTTAGAATTCTTTTTAAATTAGAGGAAAGTTTCTACAATGACATTTTTCCTGTAAAAATTTGATAATTGATGTATAAATTGTTAACTTTATAATTTTCGAGTCAAGAATTTGGAGATATTCATTCTACTAAATTGATTTGAATCTTGAATCTAATCTTATTGTTTAAACACTACACTCCATGGTATTAAGGGGATGGAGATGGTGAATTCCATCAAATCCATCTGAATATAAATTTAATCTTACTACATAGAAATTGTGTTAAAGTATTTTGGGGATGGAGATGGTGAGATGGCATTTCTTATTACTAGAGTATGATTTGGAAATGTTTTAAAGATTTAAAGTTTTTAGGGATAACTAGGGAACATTTTCTACCATCTCCAATATTTTGGAAATGCCACTACTGGAGGACAGTAGTTTGAGGGTTGGGGATATGTCTTTGTTAAACATAACTTAAAAGTAGTTAAAACCCCATTATTTTGAAAAATTGAATGATTCCACTGGGATAAGTAGTTGAAGGCCTGGGTATCTTTGTGAAACATTAAAAGAAGTTTTTTGGGAAAATTTTAAAAACTTATAAAACAAGTTTTAATTAACACCAAATGATTCCTCTATCTGGATGATCTATGTCAAATGTTACAATAAATATTGCTGATGACTCAAAGATTGATATGTAGAGAGTCAATTCAAGATTTGATATTGATTATCAGATCTTAATCATAAATTAAATAGTATGTAAAACTAGATAATGGATAGCATGTGATATTAATTCTAAATGTTCATTTCAATATTCTTTGAGTTTAAAAAGAATTTTTTTTAACTTTAATCTCATCTCAGGTACCATTCTATCCATCACACCAAATTGGATTGCAACTATTGCCTCTTTATTCCTTTATATGACTATCTAGGTGGAACATTGAACAATAAAGAGATCTCCATTCTCGATTCAAAGTTGAGAACTCAAGGTGGGTGTGTGACTGAATTTTAAGTAACTACAACTCAAAACTAATAATTGGTGACCTCTCAAAGTCAGCAACAAGTCGACGATGTTATGTAATAGAGTATCGACACCTACAAAGGCATGATGATAAAGTCCATAATTATTCATCAGTTTCACTGTTTATTATTCTGAGATGCATCTGTTGTTATTAAGTTTACCACATGAAGGATACCTGACTGGCATCAATCCACTGGCAAAGCATATTTATATATTGGGTTTAGGGCTTCTCTAACATTCTCAGACCGTGTTGACCTGAATTCAAACATTCCAACTTTTATCCTCTGTTTTGATGTTCAGTTTACTGATGGTTACACAATACATTACCCAATTTGGGCATCAAATAAGAAGCAAACCTTAACAGTTCCTGCAAATTTGAGGGTACATTGCAATACAATATTATGCCCTAACTTGTTTGTCCACCATTAGTATTAGAACTCCGTGGTGTAACTTACAAGTTAGGGTTTGAATTCCATGATGGACTGAAACAATGATTTGGTTTCCAGATTATCAGTAAATTCCAAATTAAAAACACAAAACCAATTTACTGAAACTAATTTGATTGAAAATTGCCGCTATTTTTACATGTTAGAATTTGTTTCGACACTCAAACTATTTGATTGTCGTGACCGACTGAATTAGGAATAAATATTTAATCTTATCAACAATCAAAACTGTGAACACAAAGCAGATGCCCCAACTAACAAATATGTTCGCACATTACATGTTCTACTATATATAGAAGAAAAAAAAACATAAAGATTAAGAACGTACTGAAATTTTTTGGCCCGATCGCCCAGGTTAAGTTTTCCTATGAACTCTCGAAGACTTAAAAGGGTTTGCTATTTTAAAATCCCCAAATCAAAGGTAGTAGGTTCTCGTTCGACTTTGTCTGCAGTCAAATGAAGTTTCATTTTTTTTTAAAAAAAACTCTTAATCCCGTTTTGGTCTCAATTTTGACCAACACATTGTTGGTCAAAATTAAGACCAACACGGGCATAAAAGTTTTTTTTTTAAAAAGTTTTCCTTTGTAATGCAACCAAGCTAAACATTATTATGATATGGTCAAATTTTTAGGTCAAAATTTAAGGTGAAATGTAGTAGTGTATCCAAGGACCAAAATGAATAACCTCCAAATGATTATGATTATGTTGATGTTGATGTCTATAATTTATGTCTAATGATTATGATGATGTTGATGTTGATGTCTATAATTTATTTCACTTACTGATGCTTGCCTAGATTGAATTTTGAATGCCAGGCTGGAGAACGCTTTCAAAGTTTAGGGTCTATTCTACATGATACTCTTAGTTACAACTCAAATGCAACTCAACATAATTTTTGATGCTGGGCAACCCACTGTAGAAACTCATCCGTAGGTGAAATTTAATGCTGTGAATCTTGGCATTGTTAATGTTATTACTTTTCCTCACGTTTCATATTTGTGAAAATGTTTCTTGGCACTATATTATTCTTATTACAATGTTCTTTGTTGTGGGGCAGGAGGTCAATCTTCATTGTCTTCATTGTGGGGGATAGTGAAGATTTCTCTAACAAATAGCAGGTCTTCTTTAGTATCTTATAATAACATGCTAAACTAATAAAGGTGTTATGGGCATTTAATCTACAATTACTAATAGACTAAGCATATTATTACTATGCTTAATGTTCCATTTAAATGCATTTAACACAAAAAACAAATTTACAAAACTGAACCAATGGCATGTTTACAACAAAGATGTGTTGAGGAGTTTTCTCATTGTTTAATGTTAACTACTCCTACACAATCCACTCATACAACAGTGAAATGCTATGTGGAAGGGATGGTTGATAGTGTTCCTTGAGGGCAGGGGGATTTTGAAAGACTTGTTATCATTGTATTGTGTATTTCCAATATGTTTGGTGTTGGAGACAATTGTCTGAAGGACATTGTTGGATTAGCTACGTGTTGTCTTTGATGTCACACAAATGTCATATCAATTATCATTCTCAGTATCTACCAAGCTAATTTGGTCAGCTAGGTGGTTTTTAGTGTCTACCGAGTTCTCTCGGGTGTCTAAAGGAAACATGACAGGGTAACAGTGTTAACCGAGCCTCCTCGGTTATCGAAGGAAAATTAGTGGTTACCAAGCTCTCTCAGTCTCCAAAGGATGTTGTAGAATTCATTGTGGTTACTGAGTTCTCTCGGTCATTGAAGGAAATATTTTCAGGATTAATGTTTACCTAGCAAGGTCGGCCCTTTCAAAGAATTTTTTTATTATAGTTTGTTTATCCCAGCCGACTGTTATAATAATTATTAGTGCCGACTTGACAATCTAAATGGCATATATATATAGAAGGTCAAGTGGTGAATAAAAGATATACAGCATGCAAAAATCATTTTGAAGAAAGGTGTGTGCGAATTTTGAAGGATGGTCAGATATCCTTGAGGAGCAGCAAAGATTTAATTGATCAGTAAGGATCTAGTGAAACAAAATAGAGATCAATATTCAGCAATTCAGTTGCAGGTCATTTCATTGTTACTCTTTAACAATTGTAGCAGTGATATCAAAATCTCTTAACCAAGTTGGTTTAACAACCATTTTGTAAATCCTCTAACAAGGTAATAGTTCTATTGAATTGTTTCAAGACCTCTTACAAGGCCACTCCTAGCAGGGTGATTAAATCTTCTAACAAGGTCACACCTAATAGTGTGTTTTGTAACCTTTTATCGGGTTGGCTTTTAACTGGGCATCACTTCAGAAAAGTGAAAAATAGTAACTAGTTACATTGGTGGTTTTTCCCATATTGGGTTTCCATGTTAAATCTGGGGTCTCTTGTGTTCATGTTATTTTCTTTATTCATGTAAGTTAATCAGTGATGAATGCTTAAGAATAGTTTAATTATTACACACTTCAAGGATCAAGTTTTCAGCATTTCTCTCTATATTTACCGAGTGGCACAGTAAATAATTTTTTAAGATATTTAAGGGATCAGTGGTAATATTTTTGTGGTTAACTGATTCACCCCCCCTCTCAGTTACTGCATCTATATTTCCAACAATTGGTACCAGAGCTTTTGGTGCTTGCAGGAAGGGTTTCAAGGACCTAAGCTAAAGATCAGGATGTCTTACAAAAGAGAAATTCCAAGGCTTAACAAAAATAGCTTTTCAGCATGGCAAGGTCTCATGAGACTACATCTAGCTTCCATTGGTGATTTATGATGCAAATATATTGATCAAGAATATACAATTCCTACTGGCACATTAACTGTTGAAGAGATTGCAGAGAAGAAGAACCATAACACTATGATGATAGACATTGCATCAGCTCTTAGCTATGAAGAATTTGATGAAATCAAAGACTGCACAACTGCTCATGAAATGTGGAACAAGCTGAAGAAAATCTATGGTGGTGATGACAATGTGAAAAGAGCCAAAGTAGAGAGCCTAAGAGGATAGTTTGATCAAATGAAAATGAGAGAAGAAGACAACATTGCAAAATATGTTGAAAGGATCAAGACAAGTGTTAGTGCAATCAGAGCTTCTAGAGGAAAAATTGATGATGAAATAGTTATAAGGTTCTTAGAACATTACTCCCTATTTAAGCAATAAGAGTTTCTGCTATTCAAGAAAGAAGATGTGAATAAAATCACAATATAACTTTGGATGCCTTAGTTGGAAGATTGACAGCCTTTGAACTGGATAACTATGACAACTATGTTCCAACTTCTAAAAATATTGAATCAGCTTTTGAGGCCAAACTTTCACTCAAGAAAGGGAAGAAAATCCAATCAGAAAGTGAAGAAGAATCAGAGGAAAGTTCTGATAGCGATCTTGAAGTTATTGAAGCATTACTTGCAAAGAAGTATTCAAGAAGCAGAGGAAAATACAAAGGTAAAACTCCCTTAATCTATTTTTCATGTGAAGAAATTGGTCATATTGTAGCTAGGTGTCCAAACAAGCAAAGCAAAGATGAGAAGAAAAATTACAAGTACAATGGCAAGAAAAATTTCAAATCATTCAAGGATAAAGGTAAGAAAACATGTTTTTTAGCTAAAGATTCAGATGATAGTGAAGAAGAAATTGTTTTCCTTGCTGTAAAAGATGAATCTGATAATGATGAAGATGAGATGGCACTTATCTCTCATATAAGCAAGAATGATACATGGATTATAGACAGTGGATGTTCACATCATACAATGAACCTTGTTGTATAAAAGGAAAGGGATGAATTTCATTAACCAAAGAACTTATATGTGATAATGCATATTGGGTCGAAGGACTAAAGCATAATCTTCTAAGTGTAGCATAGCTAATCAACATTGGATTCAAGGTTGAATTAATGAATGGCAAAGCAAGACTGCTGGATGACAAAGGAAAACTGATAGGATCAGGCAAACAAACCAAAGGTAACCTATTTTATCTTGATCTTGGTGATTACTCATGTTTTATTACTCAAATTGAAGAAAGTTGGTTATGGCACAAAAGGTTATGTCATGTAAATTTTGACAACATGATGAAAATAAGCAAATTCAAGAAAGTAAGAGGTATTTCTACTTTGAAGAAACCTGATGTTGGTCTATGCCAGAATTGTCAAATTGGTAAAATGGGAAAGTCTAGTTTCAAAAGTAAAAACTATCAGTCTGAAGATATTTTGGAAATTGTGCATACTGATTTATGTGGACCTATTGGAATTGAGAGCTATACCAGAGAAAAATTCTTTATTCTCTTTGTTGATGATGATTCTAGAATGATGACTGGTATGTATTTAAGAGAAAAGTCTGAACCATTTGAGAAGTTCAAATGGCATTTAGCAAGAGTAGAAAAGGAAACAGGAAAAAGAATAAAATGCTTGAGATCAGACAGAGGTGGTGAATTCATCTCCCATGAATTCAATAATTTCTGCATTGAAAGAGGAATCAAAAGATAGGTATCAACCCCGAGAACTCCTGAGCAGAATGGAATAGCCGAAAGAAGGAACAAATCTATCATGGACTGTGCAAGGACTCTAATGATTGAAAAGAACATTGCTATGAAATACTAGAAGGAAGCTATTAGCACTGTAGTTCATACCTTGAACCGAGTACAACTAAGAAAAGACACATTCAAGACTCCATATGAGCTATGGTATGGCTACAAACCAAATGTAAGTTACCTAAAAGTATTTGGTAGTAAATGTTACATCTTAAAAGAATCTAGAAAAGGAAAATTTGATGTAAAAAGTGATGAAGGAATATTTTTGGGATATTCTTGCAAAAGTAAGGCATATAGATGTCTAAATTTGTCTACTCACAAAGTCATAGAAAGTGCACATGTGAGAATTGATGAGTTTGCAGAAAAGATTGAAGAAGAAAGCAAAAAGGAACCAGAAGACTACATAAAATTTGTTTACATCGAACCTAATACATTGCTAGACACATGTAAGGAGACTACATCTATCGAGCCCAGTATAGTAACCCAGTCACAAGAAGAAGTTCTGACTAAGTCACAAAGTACCGAGTCTCAGTCTGAAGCTACCAAGCAAGTATCTACCGAGCCTGAGCAATCTGAACCTAAAGATGAAGAAGATGACAATGTAACTCATTCAGGAAGCAAGGAACCTGTATTAGCCAAGTATGTCAGAAAGCATCATAAACCAGATCAGATTATTGGAAACAAATTAGATGGTACTATGACAAGAAGTAAACTAAAAGGTACATGTTTATTTGCTGATTTTGAACCTAAAAATGTCAAAGATGCATTAGAAAATGAAAGTTGGATTGAGGCTATGAATGAAGAAATAGAGCAAATAGAGAAAAATAAGACATGGACTCTTGTACCTAGGCCTAAAGATAAAAATGTAATTGGGACAAAATGGGTATTCAGAAATAAGTTGAATGAAGATGGTCAAGTATCAAGAAACAAAGCAAGATTGGTATGTAAAGGATATTCTCAAGAAGAAGGAATAGATTATGGAGATACTTTCGCTCCTGTTGCAAGATTAGAAGGTGTGAGGACTTTACTTGCATATGCAGCACATAAAGGATTTAAGGTATATCAGATGGATATCAAATCTTCTTTTCTCAATGGTATTCTTGAGGAAGAAGTCTACATTGAGCAACCTAAAGGTTTTATTGATCCAGACAAAAGGGATATGGTCTGCAAATTACACAAACCATTGTATGGTTTGAAACAAGCTCCTAGAGCATGGTACGAAATATTACATAACTATCTTACTCAGATTGATTTCAAAAGGGCTAATGACAACAACAATTTATACATCAAAGAAGGATCAGATAACAAAATTGTTTTGGCAGAAATATTTGTGGATGATACTGTGTTTATAGGAAATGATGATCAGTGCAAAGAATTTTCAGAGCTTATGAACAAAGAATTTGAAATGTCTATGTTTGGTCAGATAAAATTCTTTGTTGGACTTTAGATTCAGCAGAACAAAAATGGTATCTACATTACTCAGTCTAAATATATCAGGGAAATACTTAAGAAATTTGGTATGGAAGATTCAAAACTAGTTGGTACACCCATGTGTACTGGACTGAAGCTTACCAAAGATGATGATTCAAAAGAAGTAGATCAGACCTTATACAGATCAATGATTGGAAAATTATAGTATGTAGTACACACAAGGCCTGATATTGCCTTAGCAGTTGGAATAGTGGCAAGATTCTCAGCTAAGCCCAGAGAAAATCACATGATGGCAATCAAAAGAATCTTGGGGTATTTAAGGGGAACTAAAGATTATGGCTTGTGGTATAAATTTGGAGGCAATCTGGATTTAAAAGTGTTTACTGATGTTGATTGGGTAGGAAACATTGATGACAGAAAGAGTACAAGAGGTGGAGCATTCTTTCTTGGCAAGAGGTTAGTATGTTGGACTAGTAAAAAGCAAAACTGCACATCCCAATCCACAACAGAAGCGGAATATGTTGCTGCAATAGTAAACTGCTCTAATATTATATGGTTTAAACAACTTTTGGAAGGCATGAAGGTTGAGATCAAAGAACCAGTTGTTATGTTTTGTGATAATATAAGTGCAATAAATATTTCAAAGAATCCAGTAATGCATTCCAAAACCAAGCATATTGCAATTAAATATCACTTTGTTAGAGAATTGGTGCAGGACAAGGAAATCAAATTGGAATATATTCATACAAAAGAACAAATTGCAGATATCTTCACCAAGCCACTACCTAAGGATGCATTCTTGTATCTAAGAGGCAAGTTAGGGGTCACTCCCTTGTCTGAGGTTCACTAAATAAAGTTTTAGTGATGCATCAACCAGAACATGTTGAAGATCAATCAGTTGATGTAGCATAGTCAGGGAATCATTGCATATGAATCAGTACATAAGGTACATTGATATTTATTGAAACTGTGTAAGTTGTCTTTGGCATGTGTTGTCAAAGAGGGAGAGTTTGCTGTCATTTCAAGAAATTTCTAAGAAGAATAATTTGAGAAGTTAAGAGGGAGAGTTCTCAGTCAGAGAAAGAAGTTTGAAGATGATGGGAATCAGAATGAAGCTAAGGATATGTTTCTTACTCTTGGTTTCTCTATGAAATTTCATTGTGCTATGACATGTTGTGTTACCATCAATGCCAAAGAGGGAGATTGTTGGATACAATTGTCTGAAGGACATTGTTGGATTAGCTATCTGTTTTCTTTGATGTCACACAAATGTCATATCAATTATCATTCTCAGTATCTACCAAACTCAATCGGTCAGCTAGGCAGTTTTTAGTGTCTACCGAGTTCTCTCGGGTGTCTAAAGGAAACATGACAGGGTAACAGTGTTAACCGAGCCTCCTCGGTTATCGAAGGAAAATTAGTGGTTACCAAGCTCTATTGGTCTCCAAAGGATGTTGTAGAATTCGTTGTGGTTACTGAGTTCTCTCGGTCACTGAAGGAAATATTTTCAGGATTAATGTTTACCTAGCAAGGTCGGCCCTTTCAAAGAATTTTTTTATTATAGTTTGTTTATCCCAGCCGACTGTTATAATAATTATTAGTGCCGACTTGACAATCTAATTGGCATATATATATAGAAGGTCAAATGGTGAATAAAAGATATACAGCATGCAAAAATCATTTTGAAGAAAGTTGTGTGCGAATTTTGAAGGATGGTCAGATATCCTTGAGGAGCAGCAAAGATTTAATTGATCAGTAAGGATCTAGTGAAACAAAATAGAGATCAATATTCAGCAATTCAGTTACAGGTCATTTCATTGTTACTCTCTAACAATTGTAGCAGTGATATCAAAATCTCTTAACCCAGTTGGTTTAACAACCATTTTGTAAATCCTCTAACAAGGTAATAGTTCTATTGAATTGATTCAAGACCTCTTACAAGGCCACTCCTAGCAGGGTGATTAAATCCTCTAACAAGGTCACACCTAATAGTGTGTTTTGTAACCTTTTATCGGGTTGGCTTTTAACTGGGCATCACTTCAGAAGAGTGAAAAATAGTAACTAGTTACATTGGTGGTTTTTCCCATATTGGGTTTCCATGGTAAATCTGGGGTCTCTTGTGTTCATGTTATTTTCTTTATTCATGTAAGTTAATCAGTGATGAATGCTTAAGAATAGTTTAATTATTACACACTTCAAGGATCAAGTTTTCAGCATTTCTCTCTATATTTACTGAGTGGCACAGTAAATAATTTGTTAAGATATTTAAGGGATTAGTGGTAATATTTTTGTGGTTAACTGATTCACCCCCCCTCTCAGTTACTGCATCTATATTTCCAATAGTTTGGATGCAGGGCAAACTGGGAGAATGAAGGATCACTCACCGATTGCATGATAACCCAGTTTTGAAGGGTCACTAGAAGAGGGGAATGAAGGATCACTCACTAATTGCATGATAACCCCACCAAGAATTCTTTCCTTTAATTTTCCACAATATCTCAAAGTATGATCATTATTCTTTACTTTCTTCTATATGATATTCTTTGTATGGTTTTTTTATCTTAGAAATATATCAAAAACATTGCAGATGTGCATATAAAAGTAAAATATTTTCCTTCAATTGTTCCACATTGAAGCATTTCCTCATTGGAGTATTCTCTTTGTTTGTACAATATCTGTCAAAAATGGTTCCCATATTTCTTCAAGATCTATTTTAATCTTTATATTGCAATTTTGATTAGATTTAACCTATAGTTGATTTCATTAGTATTTTATAACATATACTCCTAATGTGAAATGTGGAGAGAAAGAAAGAGACACACTAGGTATGAATTAAATGATATACTCATCATCACTTAGCACTTAAATAATAAATTATCGATAGGGAACAACCCCCTAACCTCTGGATGTTTGTTTCATGTTGGCCTCTTATTATATGCAAAGGTAGGCCTATCTTAATTTGGCTAACAACCATAGTGTAGGGGCCATAATAATTTTCCTTTAACCACATTTATAGTTTGAGAAAATTAGAAAAAATAAAATTTAGATTTATATTATCCTTTTGAACTAGCACACTACCATCAAAATGCATAATCATTGGTCATCTCAAGAAAATTCCTATTGATTAGTAGGATATCCTTATAAAAAATTGATGCATGGATTTCTTGTGAATTTTCGACTGCTATGTATCCTGCAACTATGGAAGGAATAGTGTTGGTGTTAGGTTTCATTTATTATTGAATTCAATGGTTTCCAAGATGTGTTGAGGAGTTTTCTCCTTGTTTAGTGTTAACTATTCCTACACAATCCACTCATAAAATAGTGAAATGTTATGTGGAAGGGATGGTTGATAGTGTTCCTTGAGGGAAGGTGGATTGTGAAAGACTTGTTATCATTGTATTATGTATTTCCAATATGTTTGGTTGCAGGGTAGACTAGGAGAATGAAGGATCACTCACCGATTGCATGATAACCTAGTTTTGAAGGGTCACTAGTTGAGGGGATAGTCAAGGTCCCCATGATTGGGCCATTGGAGGACCCTATTTCTTTTTAGTAATTTATATTCAAATTGGATGCATGGATTTCTTGTGAATTATCCGCTGCTATGTATCCTGCAACTGCATCCATAAATCTGCATATACTTCTCTACGGTTGTAAGCCACTTAGAGATCAAAATAGAGAAACTAAATCAAAATCATTCTTTGTCCTATTTCCTTTTAACAAAGTCTCAACTAGATCTATTAGATTTCCACAATCCATATTAATGCTAGTATTAGTTTCTGGGTTTGATTGTGTATAATTTTTTCCATCAATGTTTCAGATCATACTACATGATCCATCATATCATGTTCTTTTCTCTCTAGCATGTTGATGATGGATCATGTAGTATGATCTGAAACGTTGATGGAAAAAATTATACACAATCGAACTGAGAAACTAATACTAGCAAAGTCTCAACTATCAATGATACAATATACATTTGATGCCCTAAGCTATCAAATATACAAATGGTGCCTACCTAGAAGCTCACTAGGAGAATGAAGGATCACTCACTGATTGCATGATAACCCAGTTTTGAAGAGTCACTAGTTGAGGGGACAGTCAAGGTCCAGATGATTTGGCCATTGGAGGACCCTAGTTCTTTGTATTAATTTCTATTCAAATTGGATGCATGGATTTATTGTGAATTATCAGCTGCTATGTATCCTGTAACTACATCCATAAATTTGTATATACTTCTCTGGGGTTGTAAGCCACTTAGGGATCAAAATAGAGAAACTAAATAAAAATCGTTCTTTGTCGTATTTCCTTTTAACAAAGTATCAACTATCAATGATACAATACATTTGATGCCCTAAGCTATCAATACAAATGGTGCCTAGCTAGAAGCTCACAGGTTTTCCATTTGATAACCATAGTCAAGATTTCAAAAAAATGGATATCCTTGAGCACAAGCACCAATAACATCAAATAATGGAGTTAAAGCACGAGCTAGGGCACAACACCAGTAGAATACGGTCATTTCAGTGACAACAATTTAGAATGCAGTCCTTTGGTGTGTATTAAATAGAATAGAATTTTTAGCATATTATTATCATTCTATTTCTTTTTTGTAAACATGCCATTGGTTCAGTTTTGTAACTTCACTGTTGTATGAGTGGATTGTGTAGGAACAGTTAACATTAAACAAGGAGAAAACTCCTCAACACATCTTGGAAACCATTATATTCAATAATAAATGAAACCTAACACCAACAGTATTCCTTCCATCCAAGAATAAAGCATTTAATCCATTCAACATTACATATAATCATTAGACAGTTACATTTCTTGACTGTGTAGAGGAACAATCATGACCAAAATGATCAAAACTACTTTCACCCTTGCACAAGCTATTCCAAACTTCAAGTAAAATGAGCAATATGCTATATCAAATCATTCATATTCATAGTAACCATTTGAAGGATCATTTTGTCAATGAATCCTCTGACTGTACCCCTACGACAGAGAAAGGAACCTCAAAATAGAGAAAAGAAACTTAGTAAAACCAGTCTATGCCGATGTTTGTGAGAGTATAGTCATGATAAGTGCCTCTCAAACCTCTCCAAACATGTAAGATTGTCTTTAAATACTTTATTTATCTCTTCTAAACATTAACCAAATCAAACCTACATTTGAATCCACACACAATAACCCCAAAATGAAGGGTTTTGTATCATTTAATGAATCCCAGTCACTGGTAGTGCATAAATAGTCAAACCAGTAGTCTCCAAAGCATTCAATAAGTGACTGGATTGTATTTAATACACACTATTCCTTCCATTAACTTCTACCAAGAATAAAGCATTTAATCCATTCAACATTACATATAATCATTAGATAGTTACATTTCCTGACTGTGTACTAGAGGAAGAGTCAGGAAATGTAACTGTCTAAATGATCCAAACATTTGAAAATAGTGAATCGATATCCTTGAGCAAAAGCACCAATAATATCAAATAATGGAGATAAAGCACGGGCTAGGGCATGACACCAGTAGAATGCGATCATTTCAGAGAGCATTCGTGATGAAATAAAATGCAATGCATTTGAAATTTGCAGTCAAATATGATGCCAGATGCTTGAAAGATGAAGAAATCACATACCTTCTCTCACGCTCAGCTTTCACTCCTCTATCGAATTGAAATAAAAATGATGAGGCCGTTTCACTTTTTTTTTTCATAGCCAAATCTTCCTTGTACCACATGAAGAACATGCCATTGGTTCAATTTTTTAATTTGTTTTTTGTGTAATTAGTAATTGGTAGATTAAATGCATATAACACCTTTATCAATTTAATTAGCATGTTATTATCATATTAGATAAAGTATGTTTAAGAATTGTTGGGATTGGTCCTTTTGCGTGTATTAAACATAATAGAATTTTCAGCGTATTATTATCAATCTATTTCTTTGTTCTAAACATGCCATTGGTTCATTTTTGTAGATTTGTTTAATTCGTTAAATGCATTTTTTGTGAGGAGGGGTCTTGTTCTCAGGAGATTGATGAAGATTGTGCACCTCAAAAACCAATTCATAAGGTACCAATCATGTTTCCTATTCACTTATATTTTTGGATTGGTAAATCTCCTTATAAGTTTCATGTCCTTTCTTTTGATTACTATGGATGAGATATATATCTTACATTTAACATTCAACTTCTTTACATTTTAGAACATGTAGTGTGTTTTTTGAGGATTTTACCGAATCAACTTTTAACATAAAATGAAAACACCAAACTGATATCTTGCCCTTTCAACTTGACAAAATATTTGCATTTGACCAATAACTGCAAGCAACTGAATGATAAATCCACATACCTGTATCTTTGTAAAATACCTGGAACATCAAAAAGATGGCTAAGTGGCTACCACCATGATTTTTATCTACTGAATATGGGGAAAAAAAAACACCAAAAAAAATCAAATAGAAAACATGATTGGTCATTTCAGAGAGCATTCATGATCAAATAAAATGCAATGCCTTCTCTTGCGCTCGATCAACTTTCACCTGCTCATTTTCTCCCACTCCTTTTCTCTACAAATACAATAAAAATGATTTGGCCATTTCAAAATAGTGAATCAATATCCTTAAGCATAAGCACCAATAACATCAACTATTTTGATATGTGGGTACCCTAATGTTGGCAAGAGTTCTTTTATTAATAAGATTACTCTGCAAGCTTGAAGAAGCGATATATTTTGGCAAATGAAGAGTAGAAAGATGATGATATTCCTGAGATCATGGATGGACATGATGTTGCAGATAGAATGGGAAGACATCTTTCTAGACTGGCCCTGGATCCTTTGACAATTGGGGTAGGATCCAAACCCAGGCTAAAAAGATGTCTTCCTTTCTATTGTGGAATTATCCCTTCTTTGGCTTGCACTCATTCCTCTTCTCAAAAATGGTTATCTAGAAACTTTGGATACTGTTTCTCATCCATGCACAAAATGTGCTAGTGATCATATAAAATTACTTTAGGCCTCCAGTATTGATGAGATGTACAAGTGTAAAATGTTTTTGTGAGATTGGGATCAATTTGTGTAGTGTACATAAATGCAAGGTGGTGATTATTCTTGATGATCGACAAGTAGCTAGCACAGTAGCTAGGACTAAACATAAAATAGTTCAAGAGACCATTATAGGTTCTCTCTTTCTTCGATCTATATTATTGACATAATACCTTTCATTAGCTCATCAAATCCGGGGATTTGAAAGAATTTAATAGAATATTCTAATGACAACATATATTATTTATGTTGATGTTGCATGAATTTATCTACTTTGCACACTTGTAGACTATGAGGATGGCGATAAAAGGTAATGAGCTAATGAAAGGTAAAACATTCTGTCAATAATATAGATTAAAGAAAGAGAGAACCTATGATGGTCTCTTGAGCTATTTTATCTTTAATGTGCATATCTGTTAGTTTTTTGACACTTAATCATTAATTCTGACAGAAGTGCTATGCATTCGACAGATAAAATGTTGGAGAAAACTAATTTACGACAATAGTTCTTATAGTAATGCTATACGTTCGATAGGGAATCTGTCAGAGAAATAATGAAGGACTGTCACTCTTCTAACATTTCAAGTGTCACAAATAGAAATTTTTCAAGACATGGTTTTCAACATTAATTCCATATCACCGATGGGTATATCTATCAGAATTAAGTAGAAACTATTGCTATTCCAATAGTTATAATGTCAGAAAAGATATCTTTTCAACAGTTAATAGGTATTGTGTCGAAATTCCGATGGATAAACCGTAGAAAATGCCATAACGAAGCTATTGCTGAAATGCAAGTTTTCGACATGATATGGTGTCAGTAAACCAAAGGATACATCTTCTGTCACAATTTCCTACACAAAAATGATGACGAACCCATCTGTCGAAATGTTGACAAATTAGCGTTGCAAATCCCACAAATGGCCGTCGGAATTTGACCCCAAATGTAGTAGTGTCATCTCAATGCTTATGTCCTAATGCTTACATATGTTCCCTACATATTATTTGATAGGTTCAAATTCATATCTTCATGGTCTCTCTCACACAAGTGAATGTTGTACTGACCTCCAATGTCCCAAATGCTCAAATGATTAAAAATTAATGGCTATAGGATTAGCGACTTGACTCATCTCTTAGGCTGTATTTCATTCTAGGACTGCATTGTAGTTGTACATTTATGTTTCCATTCAACCATGCTTTCTTTTCATCCTTCCTTTCTCCCAGATGAGGTATTCATTTGAAAATCCTTATACCTTTTCCTATTTTTAGGATCTAAATCAAAATTAGAGGTCATTTAATTGTTAAATATACTTAACCACTAACGCTTTACTCACTTCAGGTTTATTCCTTCCTTTCCATTTCGATCCTGAAGGGGCATGAAAATATAGAAAAAAATTCATCAATCAAATCTCCTAATCTTAAAATCTAGTAATTGAACCAAATCTTTATTGATCAAGTTAATCAGTGACTAAACATCATTGCTCGAAGCATCTCAGCTTCATTAGGAACCATATAAAGTTGAGATTCTCTAGATATCATTTCTGAAAGAGTGTTCTCATTGTTTCATATCAGTTCACTAAGACATACATCTTTTAAATCTCACAAGGAATATAAGGTTCATTAGGACCCATATTGATATGGTATTGTCTCTCCAATGGTTAGCTTCTTCAGAATCCTTGTTGAGGTATCTATTTCAAATCTCTCTGAGAGATATCCAATCTTGTCACTTCATATTAGAATGGATACTCTTATCTCTCTCATCAATCTTCTCTCCATGAGGTCTAGAGATGGTAGTTCTCATCGATCTTCATTCGATCAGGTTTGAAATCAATTATGTATCTTCAATCTATTCTTTGACTCAATGTGTTGCTAACACATTGATTCAAAGAGGGAAAAATGTAATCAACTAAAATTTGTCTAGTATAACATAAGCTCCTAATTTTGATTAAACTACCTCAAATTAAATCCTAAATCTCAAAAGAATATTTACTAGTGATAATTGTGCAAAGTAACCGTAAAAATCCCCTTTGCATAATTAAATTGAAAATAAAAAATATTATAAGAAGCTTATACTATGGTCTAATTTTTAGAGGTTGAATATTTATTTAATTTCTATAACCTTTCTTTTAATATAAAGTTTCTACACATTTATTAAAAGAAGACATTTGCATTAGTGCACCCACTTAATCCTATTTAATTAGCAATTAAAAGGGATTTGTGCTTTCAAAATTTCTATTTTTTTCTTATTCTACCTAATATCTCCCTTTCATCTCTTAATCCACACAACTCATTTCTACCTAACCTTGCATCTCTTTCATCCTCTTCTTGCCTCTTGATCTCATCCACTCATTCTTTTGACTCTTAATCTCCACCCTCCATTCTTGAGGAAATTCCTTTAAAAGGAATCTCTTCCTTGGTTGAAGGGTTCCATCTTGTTATCTTACATCTAGATGGTCTTAGTCTTTTCCATTATTCATCTCTTGCATTCTTAGAGTACTTTTTCTAATTTGAATTATTAGTTTCCCATAGTTTATTTTATTTCTATATTAATCATGCATTATTAATCTAGTTTTCCATCTTTCATTGTTTCATAGAATAGATCTGGAATTGTCATTCTACAATACTAGTTTTTTTCATTTATCCTAGCTTAAATCTATCATTCTAGCCTAAATATTGTATTCTAGTTTCATTCTAGATTTGGATTGCATTTAGAATATTTCATTTTGGAGTAGTCAAGTCACTAATCCTCTATGCCAATTTGATGAGAATCATGAGAAGGATTAAACTCGCTTCAAATAGGAAGCTATAAGCCTCTTCTCAAGATGTCCTTCTTCATGAATTCTCCCAAGTGTAATGGTTTATAGAAGTGTGTCACATTTTATGTTAGAATAATTGAGAGGGGGGGGTAAATCAGTTAGCCCAATTATCCTATAGTCCTAAATACAAAGATTTAATTCACCAAACAATTCAACCAAATTATGTAGCTTGGTAACATATAATTTCAATCTGTCTATTTACTTTACCGATTACCAGTAACATATCCAAATGTGATTACCAACTAAATCAATTATGCATTATGTAAATTATGATAGAAAAAAAATCATAAAAAGTAACACATAACAAAATGATTTAACGTAGAAACCCTGTTAAGGGAAAGACCACCTAGAACTGGTAACCCAAAATAAATCACTCTTCTAAAGTGAGCTCAGTGAACAACCAACCCTGTTAAAGGTTACAATACACATTGTTAGGTGTGACCTGGTTAGAGGATTTATCACTAACAATTAACTTTTGACCAGCATTCACTATGGGATCAACAATATAACACTTTACATTCAATAGAATGTCATAGGGTAGAACATAAGACTATCAAGTCCACTCGGTTAAGAGATTTTCTGATTCAATGGTTAAATTGATACAATAATGATTAGATTCAAATACAACTCAATTACAAATTTTCATATCTATGCTAAGCCCTTAGAAATAATCCTCTGATCACTAATCAATTCACTTCCTTCAATATCTCAACTTACTTTAACTCAGTAAATGATTCTTCGACGCTCAGTAAAAATCTACATCTCGGTTCTTCAATAACTAGTTTGATCAGGCATGCATGAATACAATCATCATGTGAAATCTCTATTTCTACTTCTTCTAGCAGGGTTTCAACAATGAAAATCATGTCTCTTATATAGATAGGTAAAACATTTTCATATCAACCATTAGATTTTGCCACTTAATCTCATTCGTTGATTTTTCCGCTTAAACCTTCCTTAGTAGATGTGTCCATAACACATTTCAATCTCGTTCATTAGATCATCTTTGAATTTTTTCAATCGTGGATCTCATAAAAAACTTCATCCTTAACCTCTAAATCATAACAATATTGATCTTATCATATTTAGTCATCTTATCTTTAGCATTTAATGTTTTCATCCATACTCAGTTAATATAGAAATACATCGGTGATAACTAGTTAGACTAGCTCAGTTAATACTATCTTTCGGTATACACTGCATTGGCTTGGTGTATAGATAAATCTTCAATTACCGACCACATTGGCTTGTTCAAATTCAAATATCTTCTTCAAGATAGATTAATGAAACATGCTTAAGTAAAATATATAAAGTCATAGCCTCATCAAATAAGTTACCTAGTGTTTACCTTTTCCTTCTCTGTCATATTCATCTTTTCCTCATGTAGATATCTTTGTTCTTCATATTTTTTTCTGCAATAGATGTTTAGGTGTTTGTAACTAACATGATAAGTATTTTCAAGACTAGTTGACAAAAATGACAACATGTTGACTGATTTAATCATCTTACATATCATTTTAGTACTCAGTGATCTCTCATCACTGTTCTTCAATTCATCTATGTAGTGCCTCCCTTGTTTGCCTCTTTGCATGATATCATGATGGGTGTGGATTTGGAATTTATGCTTGTTGTGTATGATCTTGTTTGACCCATGTAAGGGTGTACCATCAGGGTGATATAATTTAATACAAAATTTATGATTCCCTACATTGACTTGGAGACATTGGATGTGGTCTTGGTTGTATACGGTTTCTCGTATGTGATTAGGATGAGTCGATCTTGTGATGCAATGAAAATTCCTATAATATTCTTTATGATGAAATCATGAGATTCACTTAGTTTAGTTTGGTCTTGTGCTAATTATGAGGCTACCATTGGGGTTTTGATGGGTATTTTTTGAGGGACACTAGCCTAGGCTTGTCATAACATTTCATTTATCTTCATGATTGACCTAGTATTTGGATACTCTATGTTGGTGCATTATAGATTTATATTGTATTGGACATAGATTTGACCACACTATTTTGTGATGTACTTTACTTAATGTTTCTTTTGTACTCTTGTCGATGATTCTTGGATGCATTATGTTTACATTAGGGCTAAATAATTCAACTGATTATTATGGCAATGAAATTGAGTGTATGTTTTGTGTGTATTTATTTGGAAAAAGGTAATTAAATTCACAATAAGATGAGTTGTAAATTCTAATGAAATTTAATGTTAGATTTTTAAATATTGTTTCTATGTGTATGTAATTTCATGCAATAAGTAAGGTGTGAAATTATTTATTTGAGTATAGTTGTGATTAAGTAGGTAGAAATGTTCATGAAATGATTATTAGGATGATGCAATTGAGTATATATCTGTACATGAATTAATTTGGAAAAATGACCATTGGAATTGTATTATGATGGGATGTGATTTCATTAAAAGTAAATGTTGGATAGTATAAATGTTGTTAATAAATATGCATAGATTTCCTTATGGGAAATGCATGGATAATTGCTTAATCATTTTTGGTATGTTGGATTTTGAATTTGATTTGTGAGATGTTGTGTAAATGGAAATCACCTTAATTACGTTTATGTTTGTACATTATATATGCATATGATTTCTTGAACTACTGATGCTCAATTGTGTTGTGCAGAAATTGACCATGAAATTAATTTGGAGAACTAAAACCAACCCCATGTGCTCAAGTTAAACCAAGGTTGCATATAATGAAGAGACAAAACCTTGTTGTAATGTGTTTTAATTCGTAATTGTAATTGTTGAGTGTATGTTAAATTGTAAATTGTAAATTGGTAAATTTAATTTGTAAATTATAAATTGCTATTTTACAAATGGACATGCCAAGTGTCTATTGTGATGTGGATATTTTGTGGTGTCACTTGACACTTGTGTTGTGACTATGTGGCAATGACATGTCCATTTGAGAGATGGTTGGTTGCAACCAAACTTAGGATAGTACCTTGTAGGATCCTAATGATATCATCTTGGTTAGAGAGCTTAGAGTAAGGTAACATCCCTTGGAACCCATAGGTAAACTCTAGAGGGGTTTTTCAGGGGTTAAATAGACACCTAGGGTTGAGTTTAGGCCTTATTTAGAAACCCCACTTGGTATACCTATGGGTAAGGGTCATTTTTAACCGTAGGAAAACTCATAGTTGACTTGGGAGCCCTTCCAAAAATTGGATTTTCAAGATGGATAAAAATCAACTCTTGGAAGCAAGGTCCTAGTTAGAGGACTCTCTATTTGAGTGCAAATTACTTGTTTTTTTTTTTAAAGTTACCTTTTTGGAGTCCATTTTTAGAAACCTTGTAAGGGATTGGGAAGACCAACCAATAGAAATTTTTGTCTTCTTCCAAGAGGTTTTGGGAGAAGTGTAGAGCCTTTTTAGTGGGATCCCCCATGACTTGGAAGTTGTTCACCCACTCTCCATCTTTGGAGACAACTAAGGAAAATAGAGATGCTTTGGAGTAGGACTTGGAGCTCTTCATCAAACACCATATTTCCATAACATGTGAGAAAGGTTGGTGCTCTCATCTCTTTATTTTATGCTATTATGTAGATGTATTATTGTAGGAATGTGTTGAGAGTTTGTTGTATGATTTCATGGTATTTTCTTTGTTTTCATGTTTGTGAGTGTTTTGGGAGTGCAAGACCAAACACACCCTTGGGAGGGAAGAGTAGCCTTGGGGTGAAGGTAATTAGGATAGCTTAGAGAGTGTAGAGTCTATCCTCAGGGAAAAGAGGGATATGGAAAAGATTATTGGGTCTTTGTTTCTATTTTTCTTGGGGGTCATAAGGGGAGGATTAGCTTGTTGCCATTTGGGGATCATAAGGTATTGTTTTGTGATTTTGTGATGAGAAGACATGAAGTAGTTTTGTGGCATTATGAAGGAATTTGTATTGACGCAGTAAAGGATGGTGGATCCAATGAAGGATAGTCCAAACCTTATTGCCAACATAATTACACAATGGATTGCTCAACAATGCAACACAAAGTAACTATTTAACACTAATTTTCATTAACATGCCTAGCTATAAGGCCTTTTGGTTTAGGGCCAATTACAATCAGAAAACAATTTTGCAAGATCTAACAAGATCTAATATAGACTCAGCTAGTTCAGCTCTAAAAATAATCAGAAGCTGATGGAAACCATAAGGTAGATCTAAACTTGAGCTCGCAAGCCTCCAAGAAATCTCCTTGATTCCAAGTATGCAAACCCCTAGCCCTGCTACAAATGACTATTAGATTTCTATCTGATCTGCAAGAACAACAAGAAATTTTTCACAACTTTTCTCTTAAGCTTCACATCTGACACTCAGATATGCTTTATTTTCTAAGTCTTGATCCCCCCAACTCTCTCTCAAAAAATCTACCCAAGCCCTCCTTAAATACTAATCATTAGCCACAAGTCCACAAGATGAAACCCTTAACTCCCCAAAATAAATAATTAAATGTGATACAAGTTAGTTTACAAATGTATACAAACATTTAATTCAGCATGTCGGCCACATAACAATGGCTACCAATAATAAATTCATCAAGACATCTCAACAAATCATACAGAACTCTAGTCGGTAAGTTAGAACTATTGAATGACAGTAAAATCACTGAGTATGCTAGGCATGACTGAGCACCAGTGTTGACCAAGCACCGCAGGCATGACTGAGTAAAAATTTCACTGAGCACCAGAGACTACCAAGTTCCCTTAGTGACTGAGCTTCCTTTAATGACCGAGACCATTGGTCAAGGCTGCAACCGAGTAACACCAGCCAAAATACAAACACTCCACGTAGTTTCACCGAGGACACAGAATGCCCCGCCTTAACCTTGGATGCCCCTACATTAGACACCCCAGGTTCCAAAACATGTTCATGTTTGAGAAGAAAATATTTTTGGATTCAACACATAAATATCGAACTGGTTCTTCACATACAAGTCCTCCACCTTTTCTACTTGCAAATTCTTCCACTTTAGTTTCCTCTGTCTCTTCAAGTCCTTTCTTGATAATGTATAGGTCGGTTCTGCATACTGATCATTCATTTTCTCTAGATCCACAATCTCAACTACGCTACCAATACTCAGGCTTCTCCTACTAAGTGTTGTATCTGTAAGGCCCACCCAGTTTCCACCTTTTCCTCAACACTTCGATGTTAGAGGATTAAGGGGTTTTGTAGTATCTGGATGATTGGTAAATCCCTTACAAAATTGTACCTCAGGATAGACCTATATGTTGTACCTTCATATCAGTACCTATCAACTAAGTGTCGCTATGATAGAGGTGATATCTCTAGGTTATTAATTGCATAAGTGAATCTTGGATGTAGTATGTTACCCTACGGATCATAGATCCAGCTAGAAAATTAAGGTTCCATTGAGTACTTTTGTCAAAAGGATTAGATTCAAGAAGTCGAGATGTAAATGCCAATTTAATTATGTGTTAAGTCATAATTTTATCTTGGATTAAATTAATAGTTGATGTGATGATTCTAGTAACTCCTACGAGGAGGATGAGTAATATTTTGATGATGTATTATATGGTTATACCATAGTGATGTTTTGGTGATATTATTAGAACCTTGAACAAGGATTTGTTAGATCCTAGACTAATAGGATTATTCTGTATTTTGTTTTCCTAGATTAGGAAATTTAATCATACTTGTGATAAGAATTTTATAGGACCTGACTATTATGGTTACCCCTTACCAATGTTGAACCATCTATTTATCTTAAATATTATGCTAAGGAAAATTGAGAATCTTTGGGATTAGGAGTACTATGGAGTTATGCAATCGAATTATGTAGATTGAATTGAATTGAAATAATGAATGTATTCTATATGTTTCCAAGCCTGCATTTGGATTATGATCTATATGAGGGCACTATACTTTATGTGACTTTGATTACGTAGTAGAAATTATAACTTGTGTGTATAAAATTATATGCATTTGAATTATGCACTATATGAAAGTGATTAGACATATGCACTGAATTATGAATTATGAGAAAATGATTGTAAGAATGCAATTGAATTCTATGTTGCAAATGAATATCATGTTAGACATCTTCACTGCATTGATGTTATGAGTAATTGATGATTACCTTATGATGATGTTAGATTATTGATGATCATGATTTCAATTGAATTATGAGATTAGTATGCATTAGAGATGCAATTGAAAGTGTATTGATTTGATTATTGTACCCTATATGATCATATGCAGTTGGATTGGGATTATTGTAGGGATGTTGTATTTGGTATATTTAATTATATTAGTTTCTTCCTTGAATTACTGATGTTGCATTAAGGTTTTGCAGGTGGAAGGACCATGGAATTATATTCAGGGAAATCACATTGAATGTATGTGCAATTAGTTAAGCCAAGGCCCCGTCTATGAAGAGATCTGAGGCCTCGTTGTAAAGTATTTTATTCATAAGAGTGGTTTGTATATGTGTGTTTAGGAAGTGTTATGTGTTGCGACAATTTAAACATACCTTGTGTGTAAAGTTGATTTTGTGAGTGTCACTTGACACTTGTGTTTAATGTTAGCAAGGTATGCCATGCGGTTGAGAGAGAGCACATTCTAGAAGCCTTTTGGGGGAAATCCTTAGCACACCCACTTGTCATTAGACCCCATAATGAATTCCCCATCTTCCATTTTCGTGCATACTCTTAATCATGAGTTTTAGAGGGTTAAAAGTGGCCTTAGGGAGTGGTTTTATGAATTTTTAGCTAACCCATTCCATGTACCTATGGGTTAGGGGTATTTTCAACATGGGAGAAGCACAAAATTAACTTTTTGACCCCTCCAAAAGTGCATATTTAATCTTGAGCGAAAATTCCATCTTGTCATATGGCCCAAAAAGTACTTTCATGACCATCTTCCTTGTTTGGGGAAGTCCTAGGTCACCCACCTCCAAGGACCACCTTTATGAGGAGAGGGGTGTGTAATGTTTGGGGTTTTGTCAACCAATGAGGGGCCTTGCCTTTCCCTAGGATTTTGGGAGTTGGGTTAGAGGTCCTTTTAGTAGAATTTTGGAGAACATTGGGGTTGTTCACCCACTCTCTATCCTTAGAGATCACCAAAGTTAGAGGAGGAAGAAAGCTTGGAATTGGGAAAAAGGGCTCAACTCACCTTCATTTGCATTCGCAATTGAGGTTGGAATTTTTCTCACTCTCTTATGTTGTAGAGAATGTATGAGCTTATGGTTTTCTTTGGCTCCCCATGGTTGGTCATGGAGGAAGCATTGTACTTTGTTCTTGTTATGTTTTAGCTCCCCATGGTTGGTCATGTGGAGAGAAAGAATTCTTGTGTTTTCTTTTGTAATTGGATTTGGGTTGTATACTCTTGGATTGACTCACCCTTGGGAGGGAAGAGAAACCAAGAGGGGGTGTGGGAAATGGAGGCAAATCCATGTGTAGAGTCTCCTCCATGTGTGGGGAAGGATGAAACTTGGGTTGAGTGCTTTCCCCAAGTAACCTTTCATTTAGCCCATGAGGCATTGGGGGTATAAGGAGGGAAGATTGGCCATGTGAGCCTTGTTATGAAATTGTGTTTGTTTTGGGCCCATGTGTGGCCTTGTTTGATGCATTGGTTATCTCCATGGGTTGTCCACCCACACCCCACAAAAGGAGTTCTTGGAATTTCTTAGTTTCACCCTTGAGGGGATTTGGGATTGCAATTTATGTTATCTTGTGAGTGTTTTGTGTTTGAGTGTGTGTATCCCATTCGATGTGGTTTCCCCAAGCTCGGGAGTGGCCTCATGAGAGGCCTAGGATGGGAGGTGAGCTTCCCATGGTCTTCCTCTTGTCTCGGAGGTTAAAGTGTTGTCCAAGATGTTGAAAAATAGCTCCCAAAGTTGAGGACTGTGCATGTGTAATTTTGTAATCCTATTGTTGAAAGAAGCCTAAATCTTGTATTTTATTGTTCTTGAAAAGTCCTCAAAGAGGCCTCTATATGTAAATTTGAATGTGCAAATGTATTTGAGAAAGTTATGTTACTCTTGAAATGCAAATCTTATTTCTAATGGAAGTTGAAATGTGTATAATGAAATGGTAGGAGGAATTCTATTTTACTCCTAAGTTAGAGAAAGCTATATTATAATGTGTTTTTGTCAATTCAAATAAAAAGAAATTTAGGGAAGTAAATGTAATGATTCCATTGTGTAGTTTTCTGCCTATATTAGATGCATGAATAAAAATATTATAAGAGGAAAGTAAATTCTTAACTAGTTATATTCATATTTCATTAGACATTGTTCTAAAGAATAAATTTATATCCCTCTCTATCCTTACAAGTTTAAATTGATAGCTTGATATTGTATTTGGTTTTAGAAACAATCAATTTAGTTGTGTAAATTGATCAACTTAGAACATTAAATATATTACCATAGAAGACTATAAAGTTACAAATATATTAATTGATAAATCAACTTTATCACCTTTATTGTTCCTAGACCAAACAAGTTAAAAATAAACTATGTAGAAGTGAAGAGAAAACAAAATTTCACAAGCAAATTTAAAAGAATGGGCAAATGGAGACCTACAGGTCTCTGGAATTTGTATGGGAAAAAAAAATCCCATACAAATCCTTACCACAGTCAATATAATAGCAATATAATTGGTCCACATATTTTCTAAACAATAAAATATTAATTATAATCACATTTCTCTTACACCTTCAATTACTCCCTCAAAAAATGGCACAGAGTATGGGAGACCACACCTTGCATTAAATAAGTTATGTGCTGCACTTTTTATTAAATGTACTTGACCAACCTTCAATTCCTTTGGCAGCGTGAGTTTTGGGCATGAATAAATTCCCTTGTTACATGAAACTTAGCCTAAGATTTTTGGTGGGCCCCTCCTAACTTTCTTTCCTTATGCAAGCTTCTTCTTTATTTCTCCATCTCCTAAATTTTTGCACCCCTATAGCTTTGCTTGGGATGTTGACCCCTCTCTCTTGGCATGTTAGTCAAGATGGGGAAAAGAAAAAGGTAAGATAGAGTAGGGGGTAGATGAATAGGTAGGGTGTTTAGGTTTATTGAGTAGGTTAGTAGTTTTGATAAGATAGCTTAGGGGTTTAGTAAGTTGTTTTATTATTTTATTTTGTAATGCATGTCATTGTTAATAAATATTAGAAATTCTATTAATTGAAATAAATAATCTTTATTAAATTATTTGTTAGGTGTTTTAATATTAGTTATTGTATAATATTTAATAATTTATATTTAATATTAATTATTGAATAATATAAAATAATTTATAATTAATATTATTTAATAATTGGGTTAATTAACATAATTATTATTTAGCAAACTGGAGGGGATAATGCATATAGATAATTCCCTTTTAAAATTTTGTTCTGGCTCATTGAACTGATGAAACATTTAATGCCACTTGGCATGTGTAGTAAACCCTTTTGGTTTAGTTAACTGTATTGTACGTGTAGATGCCTTAAAACTCCTTAAAAAAAAAAATTTGTTGGTTGGGTTTTGGCCCAAATTTTTGGGCATTACAGTATCCATCAAAGGCATCAGTGAAAACTTCCTATCATCCTTCTCAATAGTAAACACATTTCTTACACAGTCATAAATAGCTCTACAATCACATTGCCAAGGTCTACCAAGCAATATATCACAACTATTCATCCTCACAATGTCACAAAGCACAAGATTCTTGTACTGACCAATCTGAACATCAATGAAGCATTGTTCTCTAACTTCCAAAGCATGAACATCTTGTAACCAACCAATCCTATAAGGACAAGGATGCTTAATTCTATTCGAACCAAGTTTCTAAACTAGGTCCTCAACAACAAGGTTATCAGTACTACCACTATCAACAATAACATCATAGAGATTACCTTTAGTCTTGCATCAGGTCCTAAACAAGTTAATCCTTTGAGAAGGTTCATCCTTTGTATTGAGTAATGTTTACCGAAGCAGAAAGTTCTCTGATTCAGGTTCATTCTAAATGTCCTCATTCATCACAACAATTCATCGGTCAACCTTCTTCTATGTACACTCAAAAGAATGATGTCCTTCCTCTCCATAGTTATAGCATGTACACTTAAAGATAACTCTACCTATCTTCTTCTTTGGTTCCATAGGTTTCTATTCATCTTCTACATTAGTCAGTTTATCCTTCACCGAGTGATCAATCTTTTATTTCTCTTGGGAGTTATTAGGTTGTTTCCTCTTCAACTTATCTTCTACCTTCAGAGCATATTGATAAGCATCTTCAACAGAATCAATCTTCAACATACCAAGCTCATCTTGAATATTGAATCTCAGACCATTCACATATTGAGCTACCTTTTCCTTACCAAGATCTTGGTGTCCAAACCAAATAGTAAGTTTGTAGAACTCCTCGGTATAATCTTCAACAGACAAATCCTTCTATTTCAAATTCTACTACTTCTTAAACAAGTCAAGCTCATAGTCAACCGGTATGAACTTAGCTTTCAACTTAGTCACCATCAATCTCCACTGATTGATCTTTGTTTCACCTTCATCTTCTCAGTCTCTATGTAGTTCTTTCCACCAAAGAGCAGCATGTCCTTTCAACTTTGTCTATACTAATCTCACCCAAAGAGGATCTTCAATTTCTTCCAGCTCAAAGAAATCTTCAAGTTCACAAATCCAATCAATCAGATTGCCAGGGCTTCAAAGTACCAGAGAAAGTAGAAACTTTCATTCAGTAATTACTAAACCAAGCAGCAGGTCTAGGTAACCGAGTAGTTCTATCTTCACCAGATATGTTCCTCTAGTCTTCACCACTGGATCCAACAATTTCAAATTCTTTAGTAGCTTCTTCATAACCATCCTCAGTACCAACATTCTGAGGTATACCAGCAATAGTTCTCATGATCTCGATGACCATATCATTCTTCATCAATTCCATCTCAGATTTGAAATTTGATTTCACTTTCTCTATGATCATGGATTCAACAGTATCACAAAGATCTGAAATAACTCTAGGGTCCAATCTTCTCAGAGGCATCCTTAAAGATATGAAAATAAACCCTCTAAAACAAACCCTCACTGACCACCTTGTGACAATTTCTGAGTTGCAACAAGTTAGATCTCAACCTACAATCTTGCAAACAACTAGGGAACCATTTCACAAATTACATGCTTCAGATCTGCAATCCAGATTATGCACAATCTTTTCACCAACAAGATCAAATTTACAAGATCAGCCTTGCTAGGTCAACCTTCTGATTCAACAAGATCAACCTAGCTCTGATACCACTTGACACAGTCAAGGATGGTGGATCCAATGAAGGACAGTCCAAACCTTGCAGCTAATAGAATTACACAATAGATTCCTCAACAATGCAACACAAAGTAACTATTTAACACTAATTTTCATTATCATGCCTGGCTGTAAGGCCTTTAGGGTTAGGGCCAATTACAATTAGAAAACAATTCTGCAAGATCCAATAAGATCCAATACAGACTCAACTAGTTCAACTCTAAAGATAATCAGAAGCTGATGGAAACCCTAAGGTAGATCTAAACTTGAGCTCACAAGCCTCCAAGCTATCTCCTTGTTTCCAAGTATGAAAACCCCTAGCTCTACTACAAATGACTATCAGATTGCTATCTGATTTGCAAGAACATCAAGAACTTTTCCACGACTTCTCTCTTGAGATTTGCATCTAGCATTCATATATGCTCTGTTGTCTAAGTCCTGATCCTCCAAACTCTCTCTCAAAACATATACCCAAGCCCTCCTTAAATACTAATCATCAGCCACAAGTCAGCAAGATGAAACCCTTAACTCCCCAAAATAAATGTCATGCCCATCGAAAGCCAGACTAAATCACACCCATTTTTTTTTAAAAAGAATAGTTTGATCTAAAATAATGTTGCAGGTTAATAGGGTGATCTTAGGCAAAGTTCTCAAAGGATCCGAATAATCAAATTGTTAACCTATGATGGTCTCCAAAAGGACACTAGCAGATAAAGTTATAACCAGGGAATTCAATTAAGGCGGTGAGGTTGCAACTAAGTTCGATAAGGATAGAACAAATGATTCTCAATTAGCATTAGGTGATGCCAACAAGGTCTATCCAAGGATTCCTAGTTAGGTTAACCAATCATTATTTGTATTTTGAGAGTGACCCTTTTCAAAGAATTAACTATAGATTATCTACTCATGATTAGGTCACCCTTCTAGTTATTACTAGATTACATCCTAGGAGAGTCTAATCCTCATAATTTAGTTTATCAATGTTACCAAGAGGTTTTCAATGATAAGAGGTCTTGATAAATTGAATTAACGTACAATTCGTTGTTTTAGCAATCACATAGGTTATTAGGGTCAAAAGAACATTGTCTAGAAAATCATTTAAATGATGTTCTTATAAATATTGATTATCGATTTTGATATGCTTAACTAACATCATCTTGTTATATTAAAGTTATAAGATAATGTATATTGATCCAAATTAGGTCAAGTTATAACAACCAATTAAATGATTATTACAATTATATGAGACATATATAATTAAGCTAATGATAAAATATCAATTAATTGATATGAATATTAACCAATTTATAAAACTATACATATCATTAAATAATATATTTAATAAATAATAATAATTAAGTAATATATATATATATTAATTAATAAATGTTTATAATATAATAACTAATTAATAAAATATTAATTAATTATTATATTATAATATATTAATTATTAATACATATACATTAAATAGTACTACAATAAAATTTTAATAAACCAAACTTATTAAAACAACAACTAAATAAAACAATAAAAGTTTACTAAGAAATTATCCTAAGCTAAGCAAAATTACAACTTATAAATCTACCTAAGCTACATATTAATCACCCCTAAACCTAGCTAAAAACACCATTCCCCTTCTAGGTTCACGTGACAAGAGAGAGAGGGGGTGAAAAGTCAACCCTGTCCTATAACTAGAGGGCCGCATAATAAGGGAATAGGAGTGTTAATGAAGGCATCATGGAGGAGTAAAGTTAGGGGTCCACTTAAGTATTCAAACACATATCCAAGCAAACAATGAAAAACAATCCCCAAACCTTGCGCAAGTTTCAAGGGGGTAAGAAAAGATGGGGACATGGGGGTTTGGGTTTCCACCCCATACCAAAGACTAAGTACAATCTACAACATAGGGAGCCAGCGCATGTTGGAAGGAGTGGGGAGTTGGGGATAACATGGGGATGTGGGTCCCTTCCTATCTCCTAATACAAAGACCAAGTAGAACTCACGCAGGCAAGGAGATAAGGTGTTTGTTTGGGAGGAGAGATTTATAACAACAAGTACATATTTTGAAAAGTGCAATGGCCAATGAAACCAAGGCTCATTCAATGCAAGGTCTAGTCTTCTCATCCCCTCCGCCACCTTATGGAGATGTAGTGAAAAAGTGAGGAGATTAATATATAAATTATTATTATATTTGTTTTGAAAACAAGTGGCAAATTTAATGTTTTAATATTGACTGTGGCAAGGAATTTGTACGGGAATTATTTTCCCATACAAATTCCAGAGACCTGTAGGTCTCCCTTTTGCCAATTTTTTTTTGGTTTTCTTATAACTTGCTTGGAAACTTGATTTTATTGAAAATCATTTTATCTTACACACCTAAATTTATTTGATGATTTAGTTTTGTTATAGAGAGAAAGTTGATTTCTTTCCTAACATTATTGTTTCAATAAAATGCTTTAATACTATACATATTCAATTTCATGTTTACAAAGTAAACTAATGGTTCCTCATCCAAATTAACATGACTAGTTTACAATTTTACTTGCATGGATAAAAGGTGGAAATTAGAGATTGGTTTATCACTTGAATCATATACCTCTACATACATTGATCCTAGAACAAGATTGATAACATAATGAAAGCTCTCTTTTCATCTCAATAACCTTCATTGTAATACATCATAAATAACATTTAGCAAGAAGGAAATCTATTCTTTTTTTCTCAATAACAACTACATCTTTTCATTACTATCTCAAAGAGAAACTTCAAGGAAACAACATTTGATATTCCTATTCAATGCTTTGAGAGACTTATTTGAAAACACTTTATTCTACAATCCTTGTTTTCATAATAACATGATTATACCATTTCATAAGTGAAACTATCAACAAGATTTACAAAACACTTCCTCACAATACATTACAACAACACTTGATTCAATACATGACTTGGAGAGTGAAACTTCATTACAAAACAATTTACAACCTTTACATAATTTCCACAAACACATAGGACCAATAGTGTCATTCCTTCCAATCCTGCAAAAGCAACTTGAAAGAACAAATCAAAGGAACCATGGTACTCTCCTCCCTACCATAGGTCCAAATAGATGGACCACCCCTGAGCTAGGGGAGTTCAAGCCAACCGGGTGACAAAACATACACATTCCTCCTTACATTTACTTCCACATGATCATTTACTCAACAACTTCAATTGAAACCACAAAAAAAGAAACACTACAATACATAATAAGAAAGCCTCCCAACCCATGGCTTTCACAAGAGGCTTAACCACAAGCCTTCAATGGGTCAAGGTGGACCAAGTACTCCTTTGGGAGAAAAAGGGCCTGCAAATAAACATGCCTTCAACAAGGCTCAATATACAAAATACTCTTCATTGGCACACATGGCCAAGATCACAAAACAACCACCTTATGCCCCCCAAATTTTAAGCAAGACCCATCCATGCAGCCCATACATCCATGGTGCATTACCCTCTTTACACATGAGGGACTCTCCACCATTGGAGCTATCCATTGAACCCCTTCACCCTCAAGGATTTCTCTTCCCATCCCATGGGTGAGTGAGTCCTCGCACAACCCCAAAAATCTTGACTCCACACAACACAAAGAGCACAAAAACAAGAAAATCAAACAAGCTCAAGAGAGCATGAATCACTTAGACTCCAAAAAAAACTTCAAAAGAACAACAAGATTCACAAGCATAAACTCTCAAGAATACAACATCGGAACTCATACAATACACCAATACATATCTTCTCCAATACTTGCATAAACAAAACATTAAGCAAATGAGTAAGTGAGCCACCAACCTTGGTACAAGCTAATCAGTCAAGTATTGGGAGTGTCTCCTATATCCAAGCTCTCTTCTCTATCCTCCTCCATGCTCCTTAGTTGTCTCCAAAATTGGAGAGTGGGTGATTAGGGAGCACCCTCCAAGTTTTCCACTAAAATAGGCTCTTCACCTTCTCCCATGCCCTTGGGTGTAGTGGGAGTTTCCTATTGGATGATCTAACCAAGGTCTTCCAACTTTCCCTAAATGGAACTCTAAAAAGTGAATGGGGAAGAGTAATGGAAACTTTTTGACTCAAGAGTTCCCATGTGACTTTGGGATTTTCGCAACTTTTCAAAAAGTCACTTTTGGAGGGCTTCCCAAGGTGCTCCTAGGGTGTCCTATGGTTAAAAGGGTCCCTTACCCATAGGTATAACCCATGGGCCTTCCATTTTATGAAAATAAACCTTCTTGGAGTCAATGTGACCCCTCAAAACCCAACCCCAAGGTGAAATTCGAAGTTCAAAGTGATGTGACCAACTATTGGTGTTCTAACCAAGTTGAGGTATGGGGAAGACCAACTTGTACTAGGTTGGATGGTGACATTCATCCTCTCCATGTGGACTCTTGCCAACTCACATCACAAGAACATGTGTCAATTGACACTACAATACCATACACATAATTACTTGGCAAGTCCACTAAACAATGTAACAACATAAAACATTTACTCTTTTAAATACATTCATAATCATTTCACTTCACAAAATAAAATACATTACAAAGGCCTTGTATCCCTTTGGGACACAACCTTGGTGTCATGGGAATAGTACAAATATGTTGGCTTGACTCCCCCTAATCCATGGTTTATACCTGCACACTTGAGACGAACATCAGTAGTCCTGAGAAATAATAATACCAATGAAAAGTGCAAAACTCAATCATAACTCAATTAAATATCAAGGTATTATATCATCACATTAATTCATTTATCAATTTCATCCATACCTAACATTAGGCACAATTAGGAATTCATCATTTCCTAAGCTACTAATTTCCAACAGAATTCACATTTACTTATAATAGAACAATGGCCCTGATTTTCACAGTCTAAGATACTCAACTTTTAAAATATGAATACTAACATCAATAGATCAAGGTTCACCTTTACAACACAACATCATAATAATAAAGGCTACACATTCATCTATAACATAACTAGTAATCACCACATAGTTCATTTGTTTTCATCTATCGCTTAATTCAATAATATCCTGGTACTCAATAATTGCATTAGTCTTTCACATTATAGCTAAACCAATTTTGCATAATTTGACATCATTATTCAATTGCATAATTCATCATCATTATTCAATTGCATCCCTAATCATTGTAATACTCAATTCAAAGGAGTCTAATCTCATTCAAATATTTTTACAACATTCATCTTACTCACTCATCCAAAACATTATCCTAAACATGAAAGCCATCTAGCTCAATCCACTTATATTATGTTAACATGGAAATTAAATCAAATTCAGTGATTCCTTCATAGTAGGGTTGCAATTTCCTTAGGTCTAATTTATCTCAAAATTAAGTAACTAACATCAAGATCATAACACTTCTTATAAGCCATTCTTAGTCATATACTTCAGTTATTTCTTTTATTGTGCCCTTGGCACTCAAGGTACACTTATTGTTCTTAATTTAAGTTACAACTTATTTGCCCATTAACTTTTCCCTTTCGAATAATCTCTGAGTTCCTATCTTTCACTTTTAGTCTATTTACATTATAGAAAATATAAAATTTATAATACACCAATATCCGTATTCAATTTTTATTTTTATTCTTTTTATTTTTGTTCCCTTAAGAGATTAGATTGAAGGGTTTGATAATGGGGACAGGGCCCCACAAGGATTTTATAGAACATCCAACTATACTAATCCTTAGCTATCTTTTAATAATAAAATCTAGGTGCATCTCATAGTCTCAACATGCAGTCCTAGCACCTAAAATCCATCAGGGTGATCCAACTATCAGAGGGAAAACATGAGGGGTCTTACAATAAATAATTAAATGCGATACAACTCAGTTTACAAATGTATACAAAAAATTAATTTAACATGTCAAACCCATAACAATGGCTAGCAATAATAAATTCATTGAGACGGCTCAAAAAATCACACAAAACTCCAGTCAGTAAGTCAGAACTACTGAGCGATAGTAAAATCACCCACTATGCCAGGCATCACCAAGCACTAGTGTCGATTGAGCACCATAGGCTTGACTGAGTAACAATTTCACCGAGCACCAGAGACTGCGAATTTCCCTCAGTGAACGAGCTTCCTTCAATGACCAAGACCATCAGTCAAGGCTGCAACTGAGTAACACCAGCCAAAATACAAACACTCCATTCAATTTCACCGAGGACACAGAATGCCCTACCTTAACCTTGGATGCCCCTGCATCATGTATTTAGTATATCTATGGCATTCTCCTCCTAAGTACTTGGACCACCTTCACCCTATTTTTGAATCATGTTGAGATTCTGTATGTAAGCCTTTGGGTTTGGAGTTCATGTGATTGCATTATTGTTTGGTTCTTGTTGTTCTTAAATTTATTGTTCTATGTACCCCGGTTGGTTTCTAGTTCTCTTGGCTTGGGGGTGGCCTTTTAAAGGCCTAGGATGGGAGGTGAGCCTCCATGGTCATAGAGATAAAAAAATTTTATAGTAGGCTCTTGCTTATGGAAGGAAGGGATAAAAGATTGGATTGAAGAAATGATTCTTATTAATATGTGGACTTGTTTGCATATATTTATTTGTATAAAATTTGGTTATATTTGTGTATAAGAAATAGATTGTGAAAGTATTATGAAAGTTTAGTAGTTGTATGTGGAAAAAGAAAATAAATATAAGATGTTATTTCTTTAAAAAAAATATTGTGTAAGTCTATTCTATTTGAATAATAGTTGTTTCTTTAAAATTGTGAGTTCAAAGGAATAAAGTAAATTTGTTGTATATATATATATATATATATATATATATATATATATATATATATATATATATATATATATATATATATATATATATATATATATATATATATATATATATATATATATATATATATATATATATATATATATATATATATATATATATATATATATATATATATATATATATATTTTAGTTGAAAAGTATTATTCATTTTATTGTCAATATCATTATGTTAATGAAAAAAAATAAAATTATCCTCAATGTAAATTCTATTTCTAGGAGCACAAAAAAAAGGATATTTATTTGTGTTTGTGGATTTGTTTTAGATTCAGTTTTTTTTCTTAGACATATTTGTATAAAAAATAGAATATTGCCAAAATAAAGTTTGGTGTTATATATTTATATATTAGTTGCATAGATTTTATTTCTATTTTATTGTCAATATTATTATTATGCAAATAAACACTATAAGAATAACAACTTTACTGTAAATCTAGTTATAGAACCATAAAATAAAATAAATTATGTTGTCCATTTTAGGCAGATTTATTTTTCAAATGATAATATATTATTTGAAATATGTTGTATTTTGTTCAAAAAATATTTATTTTGTTTTAATGTAAAATAGATTTCTTTTTAGAAAAATAAAATAAAATATATAGCATATTCATTATAAGAAAACTATTTAAAAAAAGGATAATTCTGGGTTAGGGTTTGGAGAGGAAGAGTAAGAGTAGGTCAGGGTTAGGGTTAGGGTTAGGGTTTGGAGAGGAAGAGTAGGTTTTCTTTCTCTTTTCCTTTCACTCCACTTAGTCATGCCCTAATTAGGGCTGTCTTTTTTTAAAAATTTTTATCAAGACTCTTGTATATTTAATTTAAAATAACATTTTTCTTTTGGAGTTTTAATGTGCAAAGTTACTTTAAAATTTATTATTTGGTAGGATTGTTATCTTTTTAGTTTGACCATTGGTTATTAACTTTAGGCACAGTTTTTTTCTTTTTGTTCATTTCATTATTACTTTTGGGAACTTTTTTTTATTAATATTTATTTAGGTATAATATAATAATATTGATTATTTAGTATATTTTATTTTTAATTATTAACTTATAGAGGCATTTAAGTTATGTCAATACTTGAATTTTTCTTAATTAAATTAATATTATGGTTTAAATTATTAATTAATTAACTAGTTGTCATTTAAATGAAATTAATTAATGAATTTGAATCTAATTTAATAAATTGAACCTTAGTAAGGTGTCAACAAATTTTTTCAAGACACTGTTATTTATTCTGTTAAATTTTAATATTATTTAATTATGGTAACTAGGGTAACAATGGGAGATTTATTCCTTGGAATATTATTTTAATTTTATTTAATAAAAATGTGCTCATTTGATTAATATTAAACTTAGCCAAACCTTTAACCTAGTTTTTAACCCTATTGGTCAAACTCGATTGAGAGATGTACGTCAAGTTCATTTTATGATGGTCATATTTTCCCCTCAATTATGGTAACAATATTTATTCTTTTTACCCATTGGATTCTATTTGAGTGATTACGTCACTATCTCTAATATGTATTTTAGTTATTTTAATTATGATAATGTTTAAATTAGAAAGATAATTATGCTTCAAAAAAAAATGTTGGTGTGTTTTGCCCTTACATTTTGGGCATGACAATCTAGATATTTAATCAGTTGTAGTTCATCAATCTCTCCCTTTGGCATTGATGGCAACACAAGCAATATGAAAATATGCCATACACATACCAAACATGTATTCTATAACTATGTAAGTAAATGTTGTAGCTCGATAAGCTCTCCCTAGTTTGATATTTAATATGTTTAATCACTACAAAATATAACAACATTACATGCAGACTCTCCCTGCAAATTTGATCTTTTCAATTCTTAGTTTCTTGTTCTTGGAAAAGAATATTCAATCTCTCTCCCTTTCTCTAATCTCTCTCCTTTTGATGTTTCATTTCATTTTCATTACAAACTCTTTCTCTTTGATAAAAATGCCAAAGAAAATAGTTTTAAATAGCCATGTAATTCTCTATTGTTTAGTGCATATCCGTCGGTCAGTACCTTCAGTGTATAGATAAACAAATTTATGTTCCAGCTTCTACGATCTTTCACAACCTTAGACAAAATCCAAAGTGTGAGCTATGTGCATCAACATGAATGATCTTCTAATAAGTATAGGTTGATGCAACATTCTGATCACCTCAGTGAATGATAGATAGGGGATGAACCCCAAGTCTAGTCTTCAAATATTCAAATGTGTCCTTCGGTAATGGTTTAGTAAAGATATCAACAAGTTGTTCCTTAGATGTTATAAAATCCAATTTTACTTTCTTCTCTTGAACTTGTTCCCTCAAGTAGTGATACTTAATAGATATGTTCTTTGTTTTAGAATGCATCACAGGATTCTTTGAAATGTTTATAGCACAAGTATTATCACAATATATAATCATCAGCTCAATGATTACCTCATTCATTCCTTCCAATACTTGTCTAATCCAAGCAATATTAGAACAATTTGCAGTAGCAGCAACATAGTCTTCTTCAGCAATACACTGAGATATACATGCTTGTTTCTTGTTTATCCAAGTCACAAGCCTATCTCCTAAAAAGAATGCTCCACTAGTTGTGCTCTTTTAGTCATCTAAGTTTCCACCGCAATATGCATCGGTATAAATTATTAATTTAAATTTTCTTTCCTTAGAATACCATAAACCATAGTCTTCAGTCTTCTTCAAGTATCTCAAAATTCTCTTAACTATAACCATGTGTTAGTCTTTAGAATTGGCAGAAAATTTTGCCACAATCCCAACTGCTTGTGCAATATCAAGCATACTATGTACAACATACATTAGTTTCCTAATCATAGATAGGTATAGTGTTTGATCTACCTCTATAGATTCATCATAATTTTTCAATTTACATCCAGTGACCATCGGTGTGCCTACTAGTTTTGCATCCTCCATAACAAACATTTTCAATACTTCTTTAATGTATTTTGATTGTGTGATGAAAATCCCATCATTATGTTGTATAATCTCCAAACATAGAAAGAATTTAATCTCTCCAAACATTGATATCTCAAATTCCTTTCTCATTTCATCAGAAAAAGATTTGCAAATTTGATCTTGTCCACCAAATATTATATCATCAAAAAATATTGCAGCAATCAAAATGTTATCATCAGAATCTCCTTTCATATACATATTACTATTTTCACTAGTTCCTATAAAGCCAATACTAATAAGATAAGCATGTAGTCTTTCATACCATTCCCTCGGTGATTGCTTTGTCCATATAAATCTTGCTTTATTCCTTGTAACTTCTCCATTCTTATTCAACTTATTCCTGAAAATCCACTTAATACCAATAACATTATTATCTTTCAGTCTAGGTACCAATGTCCATGTCTTATTCTTTTCAATTTTTTCAATTTCCTTATTCATAGCATTTATCCATTCCTCAATTTCAACTACATCCCTCACATTCTTGGGTTGAAACTCACAAACTAAACATGTGTCTTTTCTTAACTTACTTTGGGTCATCATGCCAGCTTGCTTATCTCCAATGATTTTATTCTCTAGATGGTGTCTTCTAACAAATTTTTCTAGTACTTGTTCTCTCCTCTATTCATCATTCGGGTTAGGTTCATTTCCCTACTCGATAGCTTCTTCTTGATTCTTAGTTTGCATTTGATGACTATCGGTAGCATTTTCCTGGTGCTTGGAAGACTCATTTGGTGGCTTCCGTAGATATTATGGATCTTCAACATAAGTAAACCTACCATAATCTTATGGTTCCTTAATGCTTTCTTGATGCAGGGGCATTCTAGGGTACTCGGTGAATTTGTATGGTGGTGTGTTGGTTCGGTTCTATGTTACTCGGTTGCAGCTTTAACTAATGGTCTCAGTTATTGAAGGATGCTCAGTCTCTGAAGGAACTCAGTGAAACCTCTGGTGCTTGGTTGATGTGCTTACTCAGAGATGCCTATGTTGCTTAGTAATACTTGGCCTAGTTGGTTGTTTCACTAGTGCGTAGTAGTTCTAGTTTACCGACTAGAGTTCTTGAAGAGTTGGATGGATGACTTGGTGTATTTATTATTGGTAGCTTTTTTTGTATTTTCTTATAAAGATCTAGAGGCCGACATGGAGAATTAATTATTTGTAAGGATATTTCAGATCTAGCTATTGTTACATTTAATATTTATTTGTAATATAAGATGACTTGTCTTAGGAGTTAAGTATTTCTTCCAGCTGACTTGTGGTTGAGGAAATTTATGGAAGGAGTGCTTGGGTGGTTTTTTAGAGAGTCAGAGTAGGTTGTTACAAGATTAGATCTAGATCTTGTGAGATCTTAAAGATCAGATTGTTATCTGATAGCTTGTAATAATAGAGCTAGTGGTTTGCATGCATGGAAACAAGGAGATTTCTTGGAGGCTTGCGAGCTCAAGTTCAGATCTACCTTAGGGTTTCCATCAGTTGCTAATTTTTTTTAGAACTGGACTAGCTAAGGTTAGGGCTTGGATCTTTATTGATTTTGTAGAACTGTTTCTTGATTGCAATTGGCCATAACCCATAAGGCCTTATAGCCAGGCATGTTAATGATAATTCAATAGAAGACATTGTCTTGTTGTGTAGTTCCACATCATGGTGTTTGGCTACTTGTTTGGGTTGTCCTTAATTGGATCCTCCTTACTTTCCCTACGTCAGGCGGTATTAGAGCTTGAAGCTCTTGAGTGTGTAAACTGATCTTTGAGTTGAGGTTGTTTGCACCAGGACCTTGGTTGGTGATTTTTGGTTTGGCTTTTCAAAGATCTTGAAGGATGCCTCCAAGAAGACTGGACCCTAGAGTGATTTCTGATCTCTGTGATGTTGTGGAATCAAAGATTACAAAGAAGGTTAAAGCTGATTTCAGATCTGAGATGGAATTAATGAATAATGACATGATCGCTGAGGTCGTGAGAGCTATTGTTTGTATGTTGAGGAATCGTAGTACTGAAGATGGTTCTAAAGAAGTTTTTCAAGACTTTGAAGCTACTCGATCTAATGGAGATAACTGGAGAGGTAGATCTGGTGAAGATAGAACTGGTCGGTTGCATAGATATGGAGCTTGGTTAAGTAATAGTTACCAAATGGAAGTGTCTACTTTCTCTGGTACTTTGAGACCTGAGGATTTTATTGATTGGATTGGTGAATTAGAAGATTTATTTGAGCTTGAAGAAATTGAAGATCCTCATAGAGTAAGGTTGGCATAGACTAAGTTGAAAGGACATGCTGCTCTTTGGTGGAAATAATTACAAATAGATAGAGAAGATGAAGCTAAAATGAAGATCAATCAATGGAGGTTGATGGTGAATAAATTCAAAGCTAATTTCATACCTACTGACTATGAGATTGACTTGTTTAGGAAGTTGTAGAATTTGAAGAAAAAATATTTGACTATGGAGGACTATACCGAGGAGGTCTATAAGTTGACTATTTGATGTGGACAAAGAGAACTTGGTAAAGATAAAGTAGCTTGGTATGTGAATGGTTTAATATTCAATATTCAGGATGAGCTTGGCATGTTGAAGATGATTATCAGTATGCTCTAAAGGAAGAAGATAAGTTGAAAAGGAGACAACATGGTAACTCTCAAGGGATGGAAAATATTGATCACTTGGTGAAAGATAAATTGATTAGTGAAGATGAATTGAAACTTGTGTAATTGAAGAAGAAGACAGGTAGGGTTATCTTTAAGGGCACTTGTTATAATTGTGGTGAAGAAGGACACCATTCTTTTGAGTGTACACATAAGAAATTTGGTGACCGAAGGACTACTATGATAATTGAGAACATTCAGAATGAACTTGGATCTGAGAACTTACTAGTTCAAAGAACATTTCTCGATGCAAAGGAAGAACCTTGTCAAAGGAGTAACTTGTTTAGAACTCGGTGTAAGTCTAGAGATGAACTTTGTGATGTAATTATTGATAGTGGTAGTACTGATAACCTTGTTTCTGAGGATATGGTTCAGAAACTTGTTTTGAAGAGAATGAGACATCCTTATCATTATAAGATTGGCTGGTTACAAGATGTTCATGCTCTAGAAGTGAGGGAGAAATATCTTGTTGATTTTCAAATTGGCCAGCATAAGGATCTAGTGGTGTGTGATATTGTGGAGATGAATAGTTGTCATATATTGCTTGGTAGACCTTGGGAGTATGATTTCAAAGCCAATTATGATAGTGTCAAGAATGTGTTTACTATTGAGAAGAATAATAGGAAGCTTTCCCCGATGCCTTTGCTAGCTACAACACTTGGTAGGATAAACTTGAGCTTTGGTAGGAGAGATGAGTCGAAGAATTCTAAAAGGATTGATCAGTATGGAAAACAAGCCTGTGTTTTATCGAGGAAAGATTTGAAAAGATAGAGGAAATAGAAGTGGAAGAGTATGCAAGGTAAAAAATTGAAGGACTTGTATGTGAAGAACTAGTTTGGGTTTTATGTGTTGAATCCTGGAAGATGTTCTTCCAGCCTATGAGAACATCTTTTCAAGCCTAGGGTGTCTGATGTAGGGGCATTCTAGGGTACTTAGTGAATTTGCATGGTGGTGTGTTGGTTTAGTTCTATGTTACTCAGTTGTAGATTTAATCGATGGTCTCAGTTATTGAAGGAAGCTCAGTCATTGAAGGAACTTGGTGAAACCTTTGGTTCTTGATTGATGTACTTTCTCGATGATGCCTGTGTTTCTCGGTAACGGTTTGCATGGTCATTTATTTCATTGGTGCTTGATAGATCTATTTTACTTACTGGAGTTCTTGAAGAGTTGGATGGCCGACTTGGTGCATTTATTATTGGTAGCTTTTTTTGTATTCTCCTATGTAGATCTAGAGGCTGACATGGAGAATTAATTGTTTGTAAGGCTATTTGAGAGCCGACTGTTGTTGCATTTAATATTTGTTTGTAATAGAAGCCAACTTGGCTTAGGAGTTAATTATTTCTTCTAGCTGACTTGTCCTTGAGGAAATGTATTTAAGGAGTGCTTGGGTACTTATTTAGAGAGCTAGAGTAGGTTGATAGAAGATTAGATCTGGATCCTACGAGATCTTGAACATAAGATTGTTATCTCATAGCTTATAATAGAAGAGCTAGTGGTTTGTATGCTTGGAGACAAGGAGATTTCTTGGAGGCTTGCGAGCTCAAGTTCAGATCTTCCATAGGGTTTCCATCAGTTGCTGATTAGTTTTAGAATTGCACTAGCTAGGGTTTGGTCATGGATTTTTATTGATCTTACAAAACTATTTCTTGATTGCAATTGGCCATAACCCAGAAGGCCTTACAACCACACATGTTAATGATAATTCAGTTGAAGACATTTCCTTATTGTGTAATTGTGCATTTTTTTGTTTGGCTTCTTGTTTGGACTCTCCTTAATTGGATCATCCTTACCTGTGTTGCATCATTTCTTCATCATTCTTTTTAGAAAACTCATCAACTCTTACATTAGCACTTTCAATCATCTTATTAGTAACCTTATTCAAACATTTATAAGCTTTACTCTTAGTAGAATAACATAAGAATAAACTTTCATCACCTTTGGAATCAAATTTACCATTCTTATCATCTTTCAGAATATAACTCTTACTATGAAAGATTCTGAAATAACTTACACTCGGTGTGTATCCAAACCATAACATGTAAGGTGTCTTGTTTGTGTCTTTCTTTAGTTGAATTTGGTTCAGGACATATAATGCAGTGCTAACTAATTCTCTCCAGTACATTTGTACAACATTTTTCTCAATCATCAAAGTTCTAGCACAATCAACAATTGATCGGTTCCTTCTTTTAGCAATTCCATTCTTCTATGGTATTCTTTGTGCAAAAACCTGCCTTTTGATTCCACGCCAATTACAAAAGTTAGTGAATTCATAAGAAATAAACTCACCTCCTCTATTAGACCTTAAGCATTTCAATACTTTCCTGGTTTCTTTTTCAAGTTTAGCCTTATACTATTTGAACAATTTGAATGCCTCATATTTTTATTTCAAGGACATTAAAGTCATCAATCTAGTATGGTCATCAACAAACAAAATAAATTATCTATCACCATAGTAGCTTTGAGTTCTCATAGGACCATATAATTTAGTGGGAACCAACTCAAAAATTTCTTTAGATGAATAGTCCTTACTTTTGAAACTAGATTTCGTCACCTTTCCTTTTTGACATTGATGGCACATAACATGATCAGGTTTTACAAGTTTAGGAAATCCCCTAAATTTTCTCTTTCTACTAATCTTAATCATGTTAACAAAATTTACATGACATAACCTCTTATTCCATAACCATGCATCTTCATTTTTCACCAGTAAAAAAGAAGTCTCATCATTGTCAAGATAGAATAAATTACCTTTTGATTGTCCTCTAGTGCCAACAAGTGTTCCATTTTCATCATCTATTTTCACCTTCCTTCTCTCAAATGCAACTCGGTCGCCTGAGTTATTCAACTGTGCTACACTCAACAAAAAAAATTTTAAGTCCTTTTACCCATTATGCATTATCACATCTAATTCTATCATTCAACAAGATTGATCCTTTTCCTTTTACCATACATGGTGTATCATTTCCCATTTTTACTGATCCTCCATTATAATGCTCAAGATGTTCAAACTTATCTTCATCACCAATCATATGATGTGTACAACCACTATCTATGATCCAAGTATCATTCTTACTGACTTTAGAGATAAGTTTTGTGTCTACATACCTTTCTTCTTCTTCTAGATCATCTTTCATTGTAACAAATACTACCTTAACATCATCATCAATGTCGGTGTTGGTGTCATAATAATCAACAAGGTAATAAGCCTTCTTACCTTTGTCTCTGTAATCTCAGTTATCTCTATTGTACTATCGATTTCCTCTATTGTTCTAGTTGTTATTCCTTCTACCAAATTTTCCATTACCAACTTGGTCTTTATCATCTTCTTCTTTCCTGTTAGGACATCTAGCAGAAATATGGCCAACTTATTTACAATTAAAACATGCTAAATGTAAACTTTCCCTTATATCTTCCTTTACCTTTATGCAGTTTCCAAGCTATTAGTACTTCAAGTTCATCAAGCTCATCATTAGTGTTACTATCACTTTCATTCTTTATATTATGCTTACTGCTAGATTTACCAATCTTAAGAGATGACATAAAAGAAGATTCAACACTCGATACAACACTATTATCAAAATTATTCAGCTCAAAAGTTGTTAACTTTCCAATCAGACTATCAAGAGTAAGATTTCTATTAGTTGAAGACCTCATTTCATGAATAGGAGATATTCTGATATCATAGATAGGAAACAAGGTTCTCAATATCTTACTTATCATAGTCTCTTCATCAATAATTCCTCCAGATCCACGAATAGCATTGACTACCTCTTTGATTCAGTTTCAGTATTGTGTGATCATGTTCTCTCCTTCCTTCATCTTCATGTCATCAAATCGGCCTCTCAAGATTTTAGCTCTAGCTCTCATCACATTCACATCACCACCATGAACTAGAGAAAGTTTATCCCACATCTACTTTGATGTAGTGCAACATTTGACATCCTTAAATTCAGGATCAGATAGAGAAGAAACAATCTCTATCATAGTAATGTTGTATTCATGTCTTTCTTTCAATTGATCAAGAGTTAGAGGTCCAAAATTCAGTTGTATGTAGCCATTTTCTAGTAAAGGTATTGCAGAATCTCCAATTCTAGATATGTGAAGTCTCATCTGGCTTTTCCATGTAGTAAAGTTGTCTTTGTTCAGCTTCGGCACTTCCCTCTCATACATCTTGTGATCTTTTTTCTCAAGTCCTTAAAAATTTCTTCTAAGAAACCAATATGCTCTGATACCAATTGTTAGAATAACTAAGAGGGGGGGGGGCATGAATCAGTTAGACCAGTTATTCTAGAGTCCCAAATACAAAGATGTACTTCATAAAAGAATTAAACCAAATTATGTAGCTTGGTAACATATAATTTTAATCTGTCTGTTTACTTTACCAATTACCAATAACATATCCAAATGTGATTACCGACTAAATCAATTATTTAGTATGTGAAGTATGATAGAAAATTTTTTTTGACAAGTAACACATAACACAATGATTTAACATGGAAACCTTGTTAAGGAAAAACCACCTGGGACCGATAACCCAAAATAATTCACTCTTGTGAAGTGAGCTCGGTGAAGAGCCAACCCTGTTAAAGGTTACAATACACATTGTTACATGTGACCTAGTTAGAGGATTTATCACTAATAGTTAATTTTTCACAAGAATTCACTATGGGGTCAACAAGATAACACTTTACATTCAATAGAATGTCATAGGTTAGAACATAAGATTGTCAAGTCCACTTGGTTAAGAGATTTTTTGAATCAATGGTTAAACTGATACAATAATGATTTGATTCAAATACAACTCAATTGCACATATTTAGATCTATGCTAAGCCCTTAGAAATAATCCTCTAATCACTAATCAATTCACTTCCTTCAATATCTCAACTTAGTTTCACTCGGTAAATGATTCTCTGATGCTCGATAAAACTCTTCAACTCGGTTCTTCAATAACCAATTTGATCAGGCATGCATGAATATAGTCTTCATGTGAAATATCTGCAGTCTCCTTCTTTTGACATAGTTTTAACAATGAGACTCATCTCTCTTATATATATAGGTAAAAAAATTTCATATCAACCATTAGATTTTGCCACTTAATCTCCTTCATCCATTTTTCCGCTTAAACCTTCCTCAGTAGATGTGTCCATAACACATTTCAATCTCATCCTTTAGATCATCTTCCAATTTTCTTAGTCATGGATCTCATAATAAACTTCATCCTTAACCTCAAAATCATAACAATATCTAGCTCATCATATTTAGTTGGCTAATCTTTTCCATTTAATGTTTTCATCCATACTCAGTTAATATAGAAATACATTGATGATAACTAGTTAGACTAGCTTAGTTAATATTGTCACTCGGTATACACTGCACTGACTCGGTGTATACAAAAATCTTCAATTATCAACCACATTGACTTGTTCAAATTCAAATCTCTTCTTCAAGATAGATTAATGCAACATGCTTAAGTCAACAATATAAAGTCATAGCCTCATCAAATAAGTTACCCATTGTTTACCTTTTCCTTCTCTTTCATATTCATCTTTTCCTCATGTAGATATCTTTGTTATTCATCTTTTCTTCTTCAATAGATGTTCAGATGTTTGTAACTAACATGATAAGTAGTGTCAAGACTAGTTGACATCAATGACAACATATTGACTGATTTAATTATCTTACATATCATTTGAGTACTCGGTGATCTCTAATCAATGTTCTTTCATTCATCTAGATATTCAATCAGTTGTAGTTCATCATTTTATTCACACAACAAAAAGTTATAAAATAAAAAAAATGAACTCTATTTAGTCTCTCAATTTGAACCTAAGACTATTCATGAGGCTTGTAAAGATGAATCATGGATTTAAGAAACGCAAGAAGAAATGAATTAGATAGAGAAAAATAAAACTTGGAAATCAGGTCCTAGCCCTAATGACAAAAATGTGATTGGAACCAAATGGCTCTTTAGTAATAAAATGAATGAAGAAGGGATATCCGTAATGAATAAACATAGACTAGTCTACAAGGGGCATTCATAAAATTAAAGTATAGACTTTGAAGAAAAATTCACACTTGTTGCGATATTGGAGGAAGTAAAATTGTTCCTTTATTATGAAACACATAAACATTTCAAGGTATATGAGATGGATGTGAAGTGCATTCCTGAATGTTGATGTTGAAGAAGTATACATAAAGTATCATGATATATTTCCTTTGAGAAAAGATGGTGACATAGTTTACAAACTGAATAAGGCCTTGTATGGAATAAAGCAGGTACCAAGAGCCTAATATGCTCATCTTGAACAATATTTATTTCATCTTGGTTTCAGAAAAGGTAGTGCAAATAGTAATCTATATTTGAGAACTAGTTCAGATGGTATTTTTATTGTTGAGGTATTTATGGATGACATAATATTTGGAGGTAATGATGAGATGAGCAATAAATTTCCTAGAAATGTCAATGAATGGTGAAATGGAAATTTTCCTTGGTTTGCAAATAATTGAAAATAAACAAGGACTTTTTATCTCACAAACCAAGTATCTTAAGGAGTTGCTAAAAAAGTTTGGAATGGAGGATTATAAACCTATTGGGAGACCTATGGTGATTGGGTGTAAGTTATTAACTACTGATGAGTCTAAAAGTATCTTTTAGACAAAATATAGGTCCACAATTTGAGGATTACAGTACTTAACATACACTAGGCTAGACATAGAAAGTGCGGTTGGAATTTTTGTAAGGTTCTGAGTTGATCCTAAGGAGACTCATCTTGCTGCTATGAAAAGGATATTCAAATATCTAAGAGGAATAGTAGAATATGGTTTATGGTCTGATAAATCGAATGATTTCACATAGTGTGCTTATACTAATATAGACTGGGCAGGGAGTGTGAATGAAAATAAGATTACTAGTGCTGGAGCCTTTTTTATTGGGAAAAGCTTGGTTTATTGGTTGAGAAAAAAATAGGATTGTATAGCTCATTATACTGCTAAGTCAGAGTATGTGGTTGATGTTAAGATTGAGTAATACTAAGAGGGGGGTGAATCAGTATTACAAAACTTTAGATTATACTTAAACCAATTCTAAATAAACCATATGAATTCTGAAATGAAAAGAACATAAACAAACAACACATAACTCATAACCCCATTATTTGTTTTTGAGTAAACCCTAGCCAAGGGAAAACCACAGTGGGGATGGTACCCACAAATATGCACTAAAGTATAATGTTCTTTTTGGGAGACCTAGCCCTATTAAGGGCTGAGTATTACATAGTACATTTCCTTGTTAGAGGAATATCAACCCTATTAGGGGTATACAAAAACTTTTTAAAAGTATACTGAGCTTACATCTCTTAAAATCAATAATTCAGTTACAAAATTGTATTCAAGAATGAACAATACAAGCATCCATTATACTCTGATAGTTCTAGTTATAGTCCTCAATAGTCACTATCAACCCCTGATCTCTCATCTGATGTCAATCATTACTGATATTTGTCATGCCCATATTTCTACGAGCAAAAACACGCCAACTTTTTTTTTAAGGTTATAAGTTTAAGTTAAAGGTCAACAGTTGTCTAAAGTTGAGCGGTTGAAACTGAGAGGGTGATGGTTTATTTTTGATTGAGGTGATTATCGTCTACATTCACCCCTTGCAAAATAAAATGTCCAAAAGTTCTAGGGTTAACTAGTTAGTCTTAAACTCATTCCAATTAAATATTCATACTCTATATCACAAGTGCATTAATTAATGGGTTAAAATCATTTCCTAAACTTTAGGACCATCTAAGATTAAAATAAGTGATTAGCATAGTAAATTAAACTATAATTAAATTTTGGTTTCTTAAAATATTAAATAACCATTAATCAAAAATTAAACTCTATTAAATATAATTCTCCATGACATGTTTCCTTCATAGTAAATTAATTAATTTAATGAACTAAATTTATTTTAATATCATTAATTTTACTCCAAGTCTCTCAACAATGGTCTAGACTTATTTGCATTATAAATACCCCTTTAAGGTCCATTTAAAATTTTTCAACTAATCCTTACTATCGACACGATTTAATAATCTCCCAAATAAGAAAATAAAGATAACTTCTATTAACAATCATTAATTAATTAAATGAGTAAATAATATTTAATAGAAAATTTACCAGCCAAAGCTCTAAAACATTTTTACCAACATTAATCTTGAATAAAATTAAATCTCCCTTAGAGGCATTAATTAAAGAAAGCCAAAACAAATAATTAATAAATCCTTAATTTCGTAAATCAACTTATAACAATTGGATGAGTACTTAAATCTCAAATTTATCCACTTTAGTATAAACTAAAATAAAACATGAACTTAAATAAAATTAGCAAGAAAGTAACAAGAAAAAGAAAAGGGCATAAAAACATTATCAAAAGAAAGAATGGGGGGAAATTTCAAAATAGGGGTTGACTATTCAATGCCCTAACCCTAATTTTGAAATTAGGGCTAGGGTAAAATAACAAACCCCAAAAATTTTAATCCATTTTCTCATTTCCCTTCCTTATCTTTCCTCTTTCAAACCCTAATTATTTTTTTATTATTTTTTTATCATATTTTGTTGTAGGAGGGTTTTGGAGTTGCCACAATGGAGTATATGGATTTTCTATTACCATATGCACACTATGTGTAAGAGTTTGCATAAATACTCCCCGTCCATGGCATGTAAAGCTCTGATTTTTCTTTATACAAACCCTTCCTGCATTTTTGTTTACTACTGCATTGTTGGTATGTTTTTATTTATTTTAAGTTTGTAGGTTTTTATATTTTTATGTTCTCTATTTTTTTTTAAAAATGAAATAATATAAAAAATTTGTAGCGAATGAGGGGGAGTTGGGCTCACCCCAGGCCATGGCCGCTCCACGCAGGCCGTGGAGACCCACATGCCCTACGACATCCATAGCCTCAGTTGTGCTTGCCGCAGGCCGTGGGTTTCCCCAAACACTCTGCGCGCGAGGGAGGGGCTGCAGCAGCAACCCCTCCCCCACCCCCTCAATTTTTATTAATTTTTTTTTTTTAAATAATTTTTTAAAAACATTTTTTTTAAAATTTTGTTTTTATTATATATATTATATAATGTATTGTATATAATATATATATATATATATATATATTTGAAAATAAAAATTTCTAAACTAATACCCCCCTTTTTTTGCAGCATAAAAACATATATTTTTTTTAAATATATTTAAAGGAAAATAATATTGTTGATATGAACAATATTTTTCTTTTTTTTTGTTTTACTTAACATGAAAAATGAAGAACAACAATACTAACAACATGTCTTTTTTTTTTTTGTCTATATGCAAAATAGATCAACTAGATAAGCTATTTATTAAAAGAACATTTACAAAGGCAGTTCTTTAATTAATTTCTTTTTTTATTTAAACATATGTTACAGATATGCTATTTTTCTTTTTGTAAAAAAAAGAGTAAACCAAAGACTAACTTTAAATACTAACTTAATGAACATAGACTATGTTTTTTGTAAAATTAACAGCATACTAATCCCTTACATTTTAAGGAGATGAGTAAAATGCAAATATGCAACTAAGGAAACCCGTCTTTTTATTTCTTTCATTTTCCTATCTCATGCATTTATTCTCAGAAATAAAATAACAAGATAAATGTATTCCTTAGTTCAACTAATTTTAACAAATTTACAAAATTGAAATATTTCTTTGTAGAGAATACTAAAGAAATCATGGAAAGGGAAGCTTTTGTTTTTCAGTCTTTTAACTCAATAGCCCTACTAATTATGAGGCCCATTCCAAAGAAATAACTTAAATAATAAAACCATGTATTCAACAACTTAGGAGATAAATTATGCACTTATCAAGTCTCTTAAAAGATGTGAAGGAGAGTGAGAGTCCACATATATTAACATTAATAGAATGACGGATACATTGTATGTGACATAAGGCATATGCAAAGCATACAAATAGGATTTTCTACATTATGTTTTTTCATTTCTTACATAAGAAGAACTTAACAAAGGAGAAAACTCTTACATAGAAACAAAATACAAATGATCATCCTCTCTCTTCAAGAATACAACTTCAAACATGAAGTCTTCAATGACTTCTATACCTGCAAATGAAAAAAATGGATGAACCATGGGATGCTCACCTCCCAACCTAGGCTTCTAAGAAGCCACCCCTAAGCTAGGGGAACCAAAGCATAAATGGGTAACACACACACACACACACACAAGCTACAAAACTTCACAAAACAAATCTACCAGCAACATAAAGAAACAAATCCCCTTCACAAGGATTTCACAAGGGTCACACAAGACCCATGTTTGGGGTGAAGGTGGACCATGTACTCCAATGGGGAGAAAAATCCAAAATGAAAATATATAATGCAAGCCTTCACAAGGCATAGTAGAGCTCATAGCAACTACTCCCACACAAAAAACTCAACCACAATCCCTTATGACCCCCAAGGCATTTTAACCAAAGAACAAAAACCTCATGACCCCCATGGATTTGACATCAAGGAGCCCATACTCCATGATTTCTCCCTCTCCTCCTTGAGGAGAGACTGTACACCCATGAGTTTTCCTAAAACCCCTTCACCCCCAAGGCTACTTTTCTCTCCCAAGGGTGAGTGTGGCCTCGAGAACTCCCAAATAACATACTCTTTAGAAGAATAAGAAAAAGAAACACATTACAACACTACCACAAAACATGATATCCATAAAATTTAAAGGAGAATAAGATTTATATTGCATAAAACTTCTCAATATAAATAACAAACTAACATGAACATGAAGATAGAACTATATCTCTCTCATCACACTATACAAATTTATTCATGCAACATGAAAACAAAATAAGTTAGATCCACCAACCTAGATCCAAAGCAAATATGGTGAATGTTACAGATGAGTTCCCTTTTTGTCCAAGCTTTCTCCTATCCAAGCTTCTCCAAATTCTTCTAGTCTCTAAGTTAGAGAGTGGGTGTTCAAACTCTCCAAAATGAAGAGTCCCCACTAAAAAGACCTCTACACTTCTTTCCAAAAACTCCTACGGATAAGGCAAGCCTTCTAATTCATTGGTCTTCCCTAAGCCTCTTATAGCTTTCCAAAAATGGGCTTCTAAAAAGGTGGGCCAAAAAGGTGGGCAAAGAACTTGCATCCTAATGGATGGAGCTCTTACCAAGCATTGCTTCAAAAGTTGATTTAGGCCATTTTGAAAATCCAACTTTTGGAGGGGTCTTTTGGTCAATTATGGGTTGTCCTATGGTTACAATTGACCCTTACCCATAGGTATATCAAGTGGGCTAACTAAAAATGACCTAAACACACCCCTAGGCACCTTTTAAGCCCCCCAAAAACTCATGGCAAGATCAAATTCGAAATTCTTTGATAAGACACTACCTCTAGCTCCCTATCCAAGGGATTCACATGGGGATCCTAAAAGAGTCATAGCATAGGTTGGTGGACAACCAATCCTCAAGTGGAAAATGTCATGGCCACATGTACACGTTACAAGTGTCAAGTGACACAACACACAAATTACACATCACTGGCCACATGGCATTTCCACTTGAGCATACACACATAAAATGAAATAACAAGTTTAAAAATAAATTGAGACATAGAAGATCAATACATTTACAAAACAAATTACAATTACAACAAGGTTTTTTCCTCTCATTAGAAGCAACCTTGGCTTGAACTGATTTCACATAGGTCTATGGTTTGGTTCCCCGAATTTACCATGTTCTAATTCCCTACACACGACAATCCAACATTAGTAGTCGAAGGAATATACATGTAAATTCATAACATTCATGCTCAAAATAATTCATTTGTACAATAACACTAATTAAGACATAATTCATATGGCATAATGATTCATTAATGACATACACACAACTCATCATGTAAAATACAATTCATCACTTAATTAAGCTTGTAACATAAACATTGCATATATAATTCATTGCATAATTAAATATCATCATGACATCATAAAATTCATAAAATCCAATTAATCACACATGTAGAATCCAATTTGATATAGGAGTAATCATCAATCTAAACATAACATAATGTGCATCAAACCTCTAAGGTGATAAAAACATAATATAAAGTGTCAAAAAACCATAAAGCATAAAAATGTAGTTTCAACTAGGTCTATCTCAAATGCAAAAATGAAAAGACTATGATGGGCTAGGGGTGAGGCATCACATCCTCCCATGATGTTGTAACCTCATCATAGAAATCCCACTGGACCCTAACCTGGTCCAGATCTCAACCTTGAAGAGCTAGCATTTGATACACCAAAATGAGGATGGGATCCAAAGCCAACTGGCTGTCTGACTCCACTTGCAAGGCATCCAAATCTATGATATGAGACTCATTAAAAATATACTTCCTTAACACTAACACATGAAAAACATTTTGGATGCATGACAGGCTAGGTGGCAAAGAAAGATGATAGGCGATAGGGCCTATCCTCTCAAGAATCTCAAAAGGACCAACAACTCTGGGTGCATGCTTAGAGTCCTTTGCAAAATGGATCAGACTCTTATGAGGTCACACTCTCAGAAAGACTCTATTCCCAATTTGATAACTATGATCATCCTATTGGCAAGCTGACTATAGTGTTGTATATGACTTAACATAGTGTTGTCATTATGGCAACAAAGTCATATAGTGTTTTGGAGTCAGTGCACTTGATGAGAAGATCATAAATTGGCTAAGTGTAGAAGACTAGAGAGTAAGCAGAGCACCAATAGTTTAGAGCATCAGCGCACATGTGTATGACCAAGTTTTGGTATGCACCCTAGAAGATAAGTTGGTAAGAGTGTATTCATGACTGGTCTATGAGCACATGATCAGATATGCAAGTATGATGAAGTTACAGACAGTTGAAGTTACACAACCAGTGAATGCCAGAACATAATAGTGTATGCAGTCGACCAATAGTAAATTAATTAGCGTCTGGAATATTGTTATGTAAGGGCTATGCACCTATTATAATTAGGTTATAGACATGTAATTAAATTTTTTTGTAAACACGCTTGAGCCAATTCACTTGGAAGCATTGTATGTAATTGGTTAAAGGGTCGACCTAGTTAATTGTTTTGTATGCGCATATAAATATTAGATGTGCCATTGTAATTAAGCATGAGAGTGGAAATAGAATTGAGATAAGCAGAGCAGAAGTGTGTGAAGATTTTTTAAGATGTATTAGAGATTTTCAATAGGTCAAAGCATCAACGCACAAAAGGAACTGATCAAACAAGAAGTGTCACAATGCTAGTTCATCCAACAGATATAGTGTGTATCTAAGATCAGAAGGTTGTAGCCTTCACCACTTGAGTAGTGAGCTCTAGGACAATGAGTCCACACCCTTAATAGGTTTATTGTAAAATACTCCTAATAGATTCTGACCCTTGACCAGGTTACTATACTTAATACATTGTAAAGAAACTCCTAATAGGGTTAAAGATCTTCTAACAAGGATCATAAAAAACTAGTATAGATTATTAGTGGGTGTCAATTCCCACCGAATTTTTTACCTATTTGGGTTTCCCCGTAACCACATTGGTGTTAAGTGTTGTGTTCATGTTTCTTATTTATGTTGATTTTCATTTCAATACTTAAGCATTCAAGTTAAGTTTAAAGAGATAATCAAAAAGATTAAATATAGTGAACACTGATTCACCCCTGCCCCCTCTCAGTGTTCCCATTCCTAACAATTGGTATCAAAGCTCTGGTCATCAACAAAGAAGTTTAACCACTTGAGGGGATCATGGAGAAGACATAAATGAAACATCTGAAAAGAAATCTTGAAGCTTCTCTTGAAGACCTAGATAGATCTAAAAAGAAAATTGAAGAACTAAAAGAAAAAGTTAGTGATGCATAAAATAGTCATCAAAAGGATAAGAAAAGATTTGAAAGAATGTTCTACCAGTGATTTAGGGATAATGATCAAGAAGCTGAATGAAGAAAATTCATCCCTGAAAGAATAGATTGAAGAATTAGATGATAAGCTAACTAACAATCAAGATGTCTATGAAGAACAGATCAAGGAGAACCTTCAACTAAATGAGGAATTGAGAAAAGGAAACATGGAAATCTTGGAGCTAAGAAACAACAAAGAGAACTTCTGAATTGAAAGAGGCTAAGAATCACATTGATAAATTACACACAAACAAGGATCTGATTGAATCTCAATTATATGCTTGAAAGTTTAAAGGAGATACTAGCGGCATTGGATTTAATGAAGCACAAAATCAAATTGACAACATGCGAGCAAGAATGAAAGCACCAGAAGACACTAGAGATGCTAAGGAGACTTGAAGTTAGACTAAAGATCATGTTGGACCATCCAAGAATAAGCGCAAGCTAGTAGATCAAACTTGTTATGTATGTAACAAGCATAGACATATAGCAAGGAACTGTACAGAAGTAAGACCTTTCAATGGTTACTGTTATTCATGTAATAAATTTGGTCATAGAGCTATGAATTGTAAGACAAGTCAGAAGAACAAGACTCAGCATAATCAAAGAAATTAGAATCAGCCAAATGTAAGAATTTCTTAGAATGTTACATGTCAGATATGTAACTATAATGGTCACTCAGCCAGACAGTGTAAAATGGTAATCGATGTCTATGCACTGAGGAATATAAGGCCTCCGGTTATTTGTCACTCATGTAATAAGGCTGGACACATCTCAAAGTTATGTAGATCAAGGATGCAAAGTTAGGAAAGCACTAAAAAGCCAAAAGAATCAATGTTGGATACCAAAGGAGAACTCAAGTTTGTGAAAGCCTCAGAAGATGTGAGCATGATTTGGTTAGAGATAAAGAAGGATAAGGTTAATCAGAATGTATTGGATGCATCCATAATAGATGCACCCTCTACATCTAGATGAATGGCCCTCAGGGTCATAGGGGGAGCTAATTTAGCTCTAGACCCCTGTGCGGCCGGTATACTCACCCTCAAAGTATGCACCTTTGGATTTAAACTTTTGAAGAATAATAGAGGTTTTGTGCAAGAGTGCACTTCCTGATTGATAGCAGAACAAAATTTGAAGATTTTCAATGGAAGTTTGGTTTATGCAGCAAGCATTAATGGTGGAAACTCTACTTTAAAGTACACAAAAGATTTTAGATCTCTCATTGCATTAAAATTCAGAGTGATTGAAGAGTAGAGGAGCCCTAGAATTTGATTGTGAAGGATTGTAGATTGATTCACCAATGATTAGCAGTGCATTTGATCAGTTGCAGAAGCCCTATTCTGTCACACTGATTTAGAAGTCTTTGAGATAACTTGGAAAGCGATATATAGGTAAGTAATGGCTACTCCCATTGCATTTGATATGGGGGAGAAGAAGAGATATATGTTTAAGAGGAATCTATTCAAATCCACACTAGACAACCTAGAAGGTGCATTCTCCCACACTCACATGGGTGTTATGCATGTGGAAGATATCAGTGCATACATATATTGCAAGAAGGAACTGGTAGGTTTGGATAGAATAAGAGCACACATGGAAACAATGATGGAACCTGATAAAACCATCATGGATGAGTATGCGCATTTGGAAAATAATCTTATAGTGGCATATGCTATGACATATGAGTTATATGAGTTGGAATGGATTAAGATCCTACTCAGTAGGATCCATGATGACCTATTTTGGATAGGTGAAGTACCGGTTAGGATAACATGAGATCTAATTCATCAAATGATAGGACTCTCAAGGACAAGTGTCATTCTTCCAGCAAGCAAGGAGGTTAGAAAACTTATGGAATAGGCTTGCAAATCAAGAAGTGATAGGTGTGGAATGACAATAGAGCCTATAGAGGAGAAAGACATCAAATTGATGTCCATGATGCTGGGATAGAGGTTCTAGTACAGAAGTAGAGTAAATAGTTTGTTAGCGAGCACCATTCTAGCAAAAATAAGGTTGGTAAGAGAGAATAGAGAGTTTAATCTTTATGAGATCTTGCATGGATAGCGAATAGACAACATAAGAGCCATCAAATATGACAAGACCAAGATATTCAAGTTTGGGTTTTTAATAATCTATTTGTACTTCCATATTCTTGGAAAGGTGTCTAATTTGTATCTAGACAAATCTATTCCCATTATGCCACATATATCCTTTAAGGCATCCATAGAAAGTACCCTTAAGGATTACATGGAATTGGAGTTGAAAAAATTCAGAGTGAGAATGCAGATGATGTTAGGAATAGGAACACTAAGAAGGGGGGGGGGGTGAATCAGTGTTCACTGTATTTTAACTTTTCACTTTAATATTTATACTAAACTTAAATGCTTAAGTAATGAAATAAATATTCACATAAACATGAAACATGAAATCAACACATGAAATCAATATGGTTATGGGGAAACCCAAATAGGTAAAAACCCCGGTGGGAATTGACACCCACTAATATTCTGCACTAGTGTTTTTTGATCCTTGTTAGAAGATCCTTAACCTTGTTAGGAGTTGATTTACAATACTTTTAGTACAGTAGACCTTGTCAAGGGTAGGACCCTGTTAGGAGTCTTTTACAATAGTCCCTGTTAGGGGAGTGGATGCACTTTCCTAGAGCTCACTGCTCAAGTGGTGAAGGCTACAACCTTTTGATCTCAGATAGACACTATATCTGCGGGATGAACTATCATTGTGACAATGGTTGTCAAATTAGTTCCTTTGATGTGCTAATTCGTTGACCTCTAGCAAAGCTCTAATACATCATCTAGTGTCTTTGCACACTTCTTCTCTACTTATTACAACTCTCTATCAACTTCCATACCAAATACAATGGATGCATCTTATATTTATACCCGCATACAAACTAAACAACTAGGTCAACCATTAGACCTATTACATACAACACTTCCAAATGAATTGGCTTAAGCGTGCTTACAAAAAAAAAAGTATACATGTCAGAAACCTAAATAAAATAGGCACATAGCCTTTACAACATTACATTATATCCACAAACCAAAATACTAACTGTGGGCTTCATGCTCTATTCTTCACTGGCACATTCTGGTTGTGCAACTTCAACTGACTGTAACTTTCTCATCCTTTCACATATGATCATGCGCTCATAGACTAAGAAAGAATACAATCTAACTAGCTTAATTTCTAGGGTGCATACCATAATTCTTCCATACGTACGTGTGCTAATGCTCTGAGCTGTAGTAACTCTGTACACTGTCCAGTCTTCAACACTTAACTAATTTCTGATGTTCTCTTCAAGTGTGTTGACTCCAAACTACTATATGACATTGTTTCCATAATGAAAACACTATATCAAGTCATATACATCAATATAGCCAACTTTCCAACAATCTCCCCCTTTTTCATTGATGGAAACAAAGGAATATGGCCAAGTTGCTAACTATCCTTAATACAAAAAACTTTTGTTCTTCTATACATATACTTATATCTCCCTATACATATTAGGATCCATATTCTATACACAACTCCCCATTTGAAATTAATGACAAAGGTGTTATAAGAAAAACTATATCTATACATACTCACAGAGGGACAACATCCATATATGCAATCTTTAGGTTTTGGATCTCCTTCTTCCAAAAAGAAATCAAAGAGTTTACTATCTGGAGATGGGCACATAATGCATACTGAAGCTTCTCCATTTTCTTCAAGTCTGTGGAAGGACCTTGATCATATGTTACCATTGTGGCATCAATCTCCTTGATGTTCTGATTGAGGATGTCTAATGAGGGTGCAAGAGCATTCCTCAACTAAGTCTTTCTAGACCTTATCTTTGCCATATCTTTCTCTGCCTTCTCAATTTTGTCCAACTGACCTTGGTAGAAATTGTTGCACATGTTCACATTAGTGGATGTGTCTTTCACTGAACTCTTCACCTACTCAATCATATCTTCTATTTATTTTATTTTCTTAAGATGGGCATTAGTAAGCTTATCCTGATCCATGTAGTCTATAATGAATTTCCTTCCTTGATTAGAAAATTCTTTTAAAGATGCTTGACCAGTCTTGAATGAATTCAAATCTAGTGCAAAACTACTCATCAACTCATTCAATCTTTTCTTCAAATAATTTTCTTCTGCAACTTGGCATGTAGTTTCTTCAAGGCTTGAGAAATTACTTTTGAACTAAGAAATGATTGTAGTTACATCATCAACAGAGTGTACCTTAAGAACTTTCTTGTCTACAGGAAACAAACTATTTAGTATGCTCACTAATTCCATAAGGAGAGGATTTATCATTACTTGTTTCTCCTTTGCTTTCTCCATAGCTAGGATGCTAAACTTAATCAGGTCTTCTTCTCTCCATGAGTCCAAACTAGATGTGTCAAGTGTCAAACTTGACAACAATGCTGAGTAGGGAGTGATGGGATTGCTATCCATCACTTCAAGTTTTACCTTGGCTAGTTCAACAAAAGTTTCATCTTTCTCTTGTTCTTTTTCTTCTTCTTCTTCTTCTTTATTTTCTTCCTCTTCCATTTTCTCTTCTTCTTTTTCATCTTTTATATCTTTAATCAATAACTCTTCTTGATGAGTGGGAGGTGTGTTGCTGCATAAAATCTCAGCTTCTTGTATACTCATAAAAGTCTCCTCAAACTTGTCCAATTCTATATTAGTGGTCGCCATGGCTATCTCCACATTATCAATGATAATGGTGTTGTCCTTGAGTGATTCTGACATGGGTGCAGACTTGTCTACCTTTGATTGTACTTCCACTATAGGCATGGAATCTTGAGGACCTATAGAATGTACTTTGATGGTCTCTGAGCCTTTTGTGACCATTATGGGTACATTAGTTATGGGCACAGTAGGTGGATACATGTTTCTATTCTTAAATACCTTCTTAAAGGCTTGCTCTGTCTCTTTTGCAATTAGCTCATAAATTTTATCCATTATGTTTAGATTTCTTGTCTTAGTTTTGAGGTGAGGCTTCACCAGATCTAACAGCAATTTCTTTTCTTCGAGTTCACACACAGGAAGGGTATCATCAAGAATATTTTCCCTTATCCTCGGATCTTCCTCAATAGCCTGTCTCTTTTGGAATTCAAGGATATTCCATACATTGTCAGGAATCATTGTTTTTAGTTCTGAAACTATCCTTTTGAAATTGATCATGTGCTTTATGATCATGTTATGAATCTCTGACTTGTCAATTTCACTATACTTATCATAAAACTTTCCTACTTGATTAATTCTTCCTTCATCACCTATTCTAGAACTTAGCACATTGAGAGTGGGTTTGAAGCTTACTTCAAGAGGTTCTTGAGTGTTCCTTCTATTTCTTGTGACGCATGAGGATGGATGACTAGTGCCAACCTCTTTCTTCCTCTTAGGAATTTTCTTATACTCGGGAGGAGCAGTAAGGTCAATGGTTACCTTGGGTGCAAAAGGAGTATCATCTTCTTTACCCTTTTGACTATCATCTTTTTCAATTTTCACCTTCTTCATCTTGGGATAATCAAACTTAGCTTCCACTATGAATGCACTATTAATTTCCAAAGCAATCTTTCCATCCCTTGCTTTATCAAGGTCTTCTTGAGACACACCATGAATCCTCAACATCTCTGATGTGACTTTAGCAACATTTCTTATTGTTGTTGCGTTTGTTAGTCCATTTTCTAGTTCATGCAAAACCTTTTGAAAATGGCCCATTTCCTTGCAAGTTTTCTTGAAGTGTCCTGTCCTATGTTCTTCATTGTCTCACCTTGCTCTAGTTCAAATCGCATCTCCTGAATTGCAAAACCCAGGGAGATATTCAAGTTTTAAGGTTTGCAGGAAACAATTTCAAAATCTGCCTAAGTCTCGAAAACCCACAATGTTTTTGAAAACCCATGATGTTTTCAATCTTTCGCTGAAAACCCTATGTGTTTTTGACCTCGCATTTCTTCCGTTTTGCCACCAATCCTTGTTCATCGGTCCTAAGTGTGCAAGTGTGATCAATGGTGGGACATGGTTTCCAGATGAGTTAGAGGATCCTGACATGTTAGAGCATCAACGGTTGTCACTAAAGCGGGAAGGATTTGTCAGGGCTATGCAAAATCGTGCTGGCCGTTGATTCTTCTTTACGATGTAGTGTTTCAACCTGTGGGTCCAAGGTGACATGTGTGCACAAATGGAAGCTCTTTATTGGCCAAAAGAATTGGTGATATGGCAGGTTGTGAGAGGGACCTATGCATGAAGGAAAATTTGTCTACCTGCTTGTTAGTTCTTTGCAACATGGCGGTTTCTGATTTGTCAAAAAGGTTTATGCAGCAGGGTGGGGTCAAGTTGTTAAGCACTTGAAGATCTTGTGGTAGTCCCATGATCGCATGGAATTTTCTTCTCCTTTGCAACCATGCAGTTGTCTATTGATTTGGAATCTCACCGTAAGGGTTGTCAGTGGGTCTTTTGTCAGGGTGGAATGAGTTGGCATCTTCTGGTTGGTTGGTGGAATGACATGTTGGATGTTGTCAGTGGGGCCACAATTTTCAAAGGAAGTAGAACATCTACAAGTTTGTGAAGATCATGTGGTTATTGTTATACCGCTGAGGTGAGATGCTCTACTTTTAGCATCATGGTGTAATGACGACCGTTGATTTTGTTTAAAGAAATATAAAGCATGCCGGCTAGAGAAAAGTAAATGAATTAAACGGTGGTGATATAAAGTTAATCTCAGTTCAAATGTTGACCGTTGATAGATTGCTGGTGCCCTAAGGATGACCATTGCATTTCAAATTCAAACTTCTGAGTGGGTTTGTGATCGGCATTACGTAGCTAAGTGATTGCGGTCGCATGATCATAAAGGTGAGTAGGGTGTCTTGAGATCATGCGACCAGGCATAAATGTAAACCAGGATTCCTCTATGGGCCGCTCGATTTTCTAGAAAAGAATGAATCGACGGCTATGTTTTAAGGTTGACCGGCTAACCGTTGGTGCACAAATTCAAATATGATTGCAGAGTTTCTTATAGAGGGTTTTCACCACAAGAGGTACCTAGAATTTATGGTTTTAGCGATAGTTTTTGATCTGGTTTGGTGGCGTTGGTTTTTGCGATGTGATCCAGGGCTCCTATGGTCGGTTGCAGAAGTTGTTTTGTACCTGGTAGAGTGTATTTTTGAGCTTGAGAAGCTATTTACAAGTGGCCGATTTGACTGATTTTCATGGCTATCCCTAGTGTCTTATACTAGCTCATAGATTTTCATGATTGAAGATCTGTCTGAGATCTCTTTCTCCAGGTGGCTTCTTGTTCTACCCTGAAAGAATTTTTTGACCGTTTCCAATTGGTATGGTGGTTATAGTCCTAACCCTAGTCACCCTAATCTTCATGCAATCTCTTTGAGATTCCCAAGGTGGCTAGTGGTATAAGTTGTTAGTTTTTGATAGAGTCGGGGGTTCAAATTTTGATCAGTTCCAAGGGTTCTAATTTTGATTAGTTCTAGGGAAATAGTGAACTTTGTCACATTGTAGTAAGCTGAATAGAACTTCTTTGTATCTTTTGCAGGTTATTGAAGTGGTAGTCTCATTTTTGGTATAGACATGTACATGATTCATCATACTTAATATAATTGTTTCAAGCTTTCAAATCTCTCCTTGGTGTTAGTTTTATGAGTTTTGGATTTTCTGGTCCATTGCATAGGGTTACCTTTGCATATGTTCTAGTCTTTAGTTCTTGATCTAGGATCAAGTGAAAAATACTTTGGATAGGGCATAGATTCATTAGATTCATCTACAAAAGGATCTTATAAGTAGTGGATGGGCTGGAATAGTTGTATTTATGGCTTTGAGTCTTTGACAGTAGTTGGTTCATGTTTCTATACTTGAATTTGATGATTTGCCCAATCGATAATGGCACTGATCAAGGATTAGTACATTCAGTTGAGTTCAGTGTTTGATGGGTTTTGGCTATTTCCTGCATCTTTGAATATCAACACCATTTCAAGTCTTTTTCATTATTTGGTTGATAGTAGTAGTACCCTTCACAAGACCATTTTACCCTGAATAGTAGAGTTGATTCAATAAATACCTGGTTAGTATTTAGTAATCCTTTACTATCATTTGCTTTATGAATCTAGAAGTATAAGGTGTGTAGTGAGTGGAGTTTTATCTGGATTAGGTGCACCTGCCTTGGTTTTGCAGAGCCAGAAGCAGAAGAGGGCATATTAAGACCCTATAGTCAGTCCAGTTGTCTTGCAGAGCTCTCATACTTGGAATTAACCACTCCTAACATTAGTCTCAAGGCATATTGGCAGCCCTAAGAGGCATAAGCATTTTCAAACACCAACAAGATGGAGACTCTACTGGGGAGAACATAATGAAAACCAATTGAGGAGCTCTGGTTGTTGCTAGAAATTTTGCAATATCATATCTTCTGACCAGATTGCTTTGGCCCATCCAAGTCACCAATAAGATGGAAACTCTATTGGGGAGCCATGGTATAGAGTCATGTTTAGTAAAGAAGACATTCCTCATGTTTTTCATGTGATTGTTAAGTCTGAAAGTCCTTGTTCCCAAATTAATTTTCAGTAATTTCTCACATTTGGTGAGTGGCGACTCTGAGTTCTTTGATTTGCACCAGTGTGCATATTTGAAGGAAGGCTACAAAGAAAGAGGTGGACTTGCAGTGATAGTGGTAGCAGACATTTGGGCTCCTGTGACTTGTAGTGTTAAGTTAAGAGAGGAATCATAAGAGGACTCTATGTGGGGTGCATTGTGAGTTGTTGATTTGAAGGTCTAAGTTGGAAGAGATCTTAGCTTTCTTCTCTTTTCCTCTGCAAGGAGGTGGCGGCTCTACAAAGTGTTAAGGGTGATTTGAAGGTGACTCCAAATCACATATTTCTTGCAGCTACTCCAATACATCTAGGTATTTCTCAAGAGTTGAACTGGATCCCTATCAAGTGTTAAGCACTGCATAAAGGGATGAGTATTAGTGGGCAGTTCCTCATGCAGGAATATAGGCCCTTTTGTTTTGATGGCATTGAAGCTACCCCTAATAATTTTATTACTGAGGATGGGTATGAGGAAAATAATGAAGATTAGACACAAGAAACTAGTGTCTTTGTTGATCCCATCATGAGTGGTGCTGATTATGAGAACCTTCTCATCAAGATTGCTACTCTTAAGATGAATATTATAGAGAGCAATGCTAAGATCTAGTAGTTAGAGGAGGACAAGAGATTTCTGAGATTGGTGGTTCCTTATGATGATCATGAGGAGGCCAGTGTCTCTGATGTTGAGTCTCATTATGTAGAAAGTGTTGATTATGAAGCTGACATTGAGTTCAATGCATATGAGAGTGTTGAAGATGAATCTGAGGTTGATAGTATTTCCTTTTTGTCTGTAGATTTTTCTTCTTGTCAACATGAGAGGGCAGTCTTCTTGTCCCGGTTTGATGATGTTTTGTGTGAAGAGGAGAATATTGAATATGATGTAGATGATAATTCCTGCATAGACTGCTTTAGACAAGATGATTTAATGCCAGAGTTTCCAGTCCTTATTCCTAACAAGGAAGATGTCTGCAATAATAGGGATGTAGCTGATGAAGAGGAAAATGATGCCCAAGGTTGAATGAGTAGTAAAAAGATGTCAACACTCTTGGCTGATGATTTCTAGAGATATGATAGTGAAGAAGACCTTGACTTGGTTTATGATCCAGTCAGTGAGGACATCATTGGTGAACCAGGTTGCTTAGTGGCTGAAGCAATACGTGAAGTTAAACCAAAGGATTCAAGTCCTTTTCAGCCAAGTAACTCTAATGTAATCCATGATGCTCAGTATGTTTCATTTTCTGATGCATTACTAGATCACATTTTTGTTTCCAGTCATCAGGAAGCATTGGATGATGTCCCATACTTCTTGAAGTATGAAGATAGTCATGACTGGAAGAACATGGGTAGTGACCAGCATAGTTTCATTCTTCAGCCCATGGTTATTCACATATGTTTGCAATAGAATGGTAAAGAATTTTTTAGACTTGGGGTCACATATGTGGATGAAAACTAGATTTTTGATGCAAGAGGGTCTATGATTTTCTTTTGGTGGCCTGGGGCCATCAAGTAAATTTGTAAAGTTCTGATCTTGTAAATTTTGTAAATATTCTTCCCTTTCTGTTGTGTGTTTGCTTTCCTAGTTCGGTTGCTAGTTTTTGAGTTCCTTGTTTTTGTCCAGTGGGTGGTCTGCTCTCCCAAAAATCCTAAATTCTCACATGGGAACAAGTTACCCATCATCCCCAGCTAGAGCCACTATTAGTCCATTTTCTGGTTCATGCAAAATCTTTTGAAAATGGCCCATTTCCTTGCAAATTTTCTTGGAGTGTCATGCCCTATGTTCTTCATTGTGTCACCTTGCTCCAGTTCAAATCGCATCTCCTAAATTGCAAAACCCAAGGAGATATTCAAGTTTTAAGGTCTATAGGAAACAATTTCAAAATCTACCTAAGTGTCGAAAACCCACAATGTTTTTGAAAACCCATGATGTTTTTGATCTTTCACCGAAAACCCTATGTGTTTTTGACCTTGCATTTCTTCCCTTTTCCTAGAAATCCTTGTTCATCGGTCCTAAGTGCGCAAGTGTGATCAATCATGGGACCTAGTTTCTGGAAGAGTCAGAGGCTCCTGACATGTCAGAGCATCAACGGTTGTCGGTAAAGCACGAAGGATTTGTCAGGGCTATGCGAAATCATGCTCACTGTTGATTCTTCTTTACAGTGTAGTGTTTCAACCTGTGGGTCCAAGGTGATGCGTGTGCACAGATGGTAGCTCTTTATTGGCCGAAAGAATTGGTGATATGGCAGGTTGTGAGAGGGACCTATCCATGAAGGAAAATTTGTTTGCTCGCTTGTTAGTTCTTTGTAACTTGGTAGTTTGTGATTTGTCAAAAAGGTTTATGCGGCAGGGTGGGGTTAGATGTTAGGTGATTGAAGATCTTGTGGTAGTCGCATGATCGCATGGAATTTTCTTCTCCTTTGTGACCATGTGGCTATCTGTTGATTTGGAATCTCACCGTGGATAGCACTCCTATCATGTGGTTCAAAGGAAGTAGAATGTTTGCAAGTTTGTGAAGATCATGTGGTTGTCGTTATACTGCTAAGGTGAGATGCTCAAATTTTAGCATCATGGTGTAACAACAATCATCAATTTTGTTTAAAGAAATATAAAGCACGTCAGCCTAAGAAAAGTAAACGAATCGAACTGTGGTGATATAAAGTTAATCTCAGTTCAAATGTTGACCATTGATAGATTGCTGGCACCCTGAGGATGACTGCTGCATTTCAAATTCAAACTTCTGAGTGGGTTTTTGATCGGCATTGCGTGGCTAAGTGATTACAGTCACATGATCATAAGGGTGAGTAGGGTGTCTTGCGATCATGCGACCAGGCATAAATGTAAACAAGGATTCTTTTATGGGCCACCCAATTTGCCAGAAAAGAATGAATCGGCGGCTATGTTTTAAGGTTGACCGGCTAACCATTGACACCCAAATTCAAATATGATTGCAAGGTTTCTTATAGAGGGTTTTCATGACAAGAGGTACCCAGAATTTATGGTTTTAGTGATAATTTTTTATTTGGTTTGGTGGCGTTGGTTGTTGTGATGTGATCCAAGGCTCTTGTGGTCGGTTGCAGAAGTTGTTTTGTACCTGGTAGAGTGTATTTTTGAGCTTGAGAAGCTATCTGCAGGTGGCTGATTTGACTGGTTTTCATGGCTATCCCTAGTGTCTTGTACTGGCTCACAGATTTTCATGATTGAAGATTTGTCTGAGATCTCTTTCTCTAGGTGGCTTCTTGTTTTGCCCCTACAATAAGTTTTTCACCGTTTCCAATTGGTATGGTGGTTATAGTCCTAACCCTAGTCACCCTAAGCTTCATGCAATCTCTTTTAGATTCCCAAGGTGGCTAGTGGTATAAGTTGTTAGTTTTTGATAGAGTCGGGGGTTCAAATTTTGATCAGTTCCAAGGGTTCTGATTTTGATTAGTTCTAGGGAAAGAGTGCACTTTGTCACATTGTAGGAGGTTGAATAGAACTTCTTTGTATCTTTTGTAGGTTATTGAAGTGGTAGTCTCATTTTTGGTATAGACATGTACATGATTCATCATACTTAATATAATTGTTTCAAGCTTTCAAGTCTCTTCGTAGTGTCAGTTTTATGAGTTTTGGATTTTTTGGTCCATTGCATAGGGTTACCTTTGCATATGTTCTAGCCTTTAGTTCTTGATCTAGGATCAAGTGAAAAATACTTTGGATAGGGAATAGATTCATTAGATTCATCTACAGAAGGATCCTATAAGTAGTGGATGGGCTGGAATAGTTTTATTTATGGCTTTGAGTCTTTGACAGTAGTTGGTTCATGTTTCTATACTTGCATTTGATGATTTTTCCAATGGATAATGGCACTGATCAAGGATTAGTACATTCAGTTGAGTTCAGTGTTTGATGGGTTTTGGCTATTTCCTACATCTTTGAATATCAACACCATTTCAAGTCTTTTTCATTATTTGGTTGATAGTAGTAGTACCCTTCACAAGACCATTTTACCTGGCATAGTAGAGTTGATTCAATAAATACCTGGTTAGTATTTAGTAATCCTTTACTATCATCTGCTTTATGAATCCAGAAGTATAAGGTGTGTAGTGAGTGGAGTTTTATCTGGATTAGGTGCACCCACCTTGGTTTTGCAGAGCCAGAAGTAGAAGAGGGCATATTAAGACCCTATAGTCAGTCCAGTTGTCTTGCAGAGCTCTCATACTTGGAATTAACCACTCCTAACATTAGTCTCAAGGCATATTAGCAGCCCTAAGTGGCGTAAGCATTTTCAAACACCAACATTGCTATTAATTTTAGCATCTACTTCTCTAGTTTTCTCCTCATATGTTCCCAATATAGGTTCATTAGAATCTTTGGGGGCTGATAGTAGTACCTATGCATATGCTTCAAGGACCGGTTCCTCTACATCATAACCAAGTGGATGAATTCACTTAGTTCTTGGCTCAACATCTTCTATACAAGTTGTGTCTATCTCAACCATAAAAAAAATTGTATCCTTGTATTTTTCCACAATGCTCTCTAGAATCCTGTACCTCATTTTCAACTTAGCCCTGAAGGTCTTCAATTCCAATGTAACATAATCTCTCAATGTACTCTCAGTGGATGCTTTGTTAGATATCTATGGCATGGTTGGAATGGACTTGTCCAGATACATATGTCTTCTTCTCAGCGACATCAAAAACTATGAGACTGACCATGACTTACTTGTTTAATCACTTTCCAACTATACTCTAAGATGATCCAAAGACTTCTGAATCAGCACATCAAACTAGGGTTTCTGAAACCAACCAAATGCATTGCTAATTGTTGTAATTCATTGATAGATCAATCTCCAAGTCTTCACAACAACTTCTAAAGTTCTTTCTTCTTTCCTATCCCTCTAAATTTGAATGCAATGAGGAATCAAATAACTTTCTATGTACTTAAAGTAAAAATTCTACCAGTAATGCAAGTTGCTTAAACTAAGCTATCACTTCAAAATTTCGAAGTCAAGTTCTATTAACAATCAGCATGTGCACTCTTGCAAAAAGGTACCTTTATACTCAAAAATCTTAAGTCCAAAGGTGCATACTCTAAGGATGACAATATTAGCCACGCAGGGGTCTAGAGCTAAATTAGCTTCCCCTATGACCCTAAGGGCCATTCATTCAAATGTAGAGGGTGTTTCCACTGCAGATGCATCCAATACATTCTCATCAATCTTGTCCTTCTTTTTCTCTAACCAAATCAAGCTCACATTATCTTAGGATTTGACAAAATTAACTTCTCCTTCAAGATCCAAAACTAGTTCTTTAGCCTTTTTAGGGCTTTCCTGACCTTGCATCCTTGATCTAGAGAACTTTGAGATATGTCTAGCCCTGTTACATGAGTGTCAAATGACTGGAGGTCTTATATTCCTTGGAACATTAAAATGAGTCACCATTTTACACTATCTAGCTGAGTGACCATTATAGTTACATATCTAGCATGTAACATTCTAAGAACTTCTTACATTTGTCTGATTTTGATTTCTCTGATCATGCTAAATCCTATTCTTCTTACTAGTCTTGCAATTCATAGCTCTATGACCAAATTTATTTCATGAATAACAATAACCATTGAAAGTTCTTACCTTTGTATAGTTCCTCGCAATGGGTCCGTGCTTGCTACAAGAAAAACAAGTGTGGTCTATAGGCTTGCACTCATTCTTAGGTGGTTCATCATTATCTTTGGTTTGATCTTGAATCTCCTTAGCATCAGTAGAGTCCTTTTGTGAATCCTTTTTTGCTCACATGTTGTCAATTTGATTTTTTTCTTCATTGTATCCAATACATCTAGTGTCTCCTTTGGCTCTCCTTGCATACAACTGAGATTCTATCAAATCAGAACTAGTGTGCAATTTGTCAATATGACTCTTTGCTTCTCTCAATTTAGATTCCAAGCTTTCTTTGCTATTCCTTAGCTATAATATTTCCATGTTTTCTTGCCTTAGTTCTTCATTGAGTTGAAGGTTCTCTTTGATCTGTTCATCATAGACTTCCTTATTGTTAGTCAGTTTATCATCAAACTCTTCAAGTTGTTCCTTTAAGGATTTATTTTCTTCATTCACCTTCTTGACCATTGTCCCTAGATCACTGGTAGATTATTCTTTCAAATCTTTCCTTAGCCTTTTGATAACCAATTGTGCATCACTGAATTTTTCCTTTAGTTGTTCAATTTCTCTTTCTGATTTGTCCAGGTCTTCAAGAGTAGCTTCAAGATTTCTTTTCAGATGTTTCATTTCTTCTTTGTCCATGATCTCCTCAAGTGGCTAAACTTATTTCTTGAGGAGCAGAGCTCTGATACCAATTGTTAGGAATGGGAACACTAAGAGAGGGGGGTGAATTAGTGTTTACTATATTTTAACTTTTCACTTTAATCTTTATACTAAACTTAAATGCTTAAGTACTGAAATAAATATTCACATAAACATGAAACATGAAATTAACACATGAAACCAATATGGTTACGAGGAAACCTAAATAGGTAAAAACCCCGGTGGGAATTGAAACCCACTAATATTTTGCACTAGTGTTTTGTGATTCTTGTTAGAAGATCCTTAACCCTATTAGGAGTTGCTTTACAATGCTTTTAGTACAGTAGACCTTGTCAAGGGTCAGACCCTATTAGGAGTCTTTTACAATAGTCCCTATTATGGGAGTGGACACATTGTCCTAGAGCTCACTGCTCAAGTGGTGAAGGCTACAACCTTTTGATCTCAGATACACACTATATCTATAGGATGAACTGTCACTATGAGACTGCTTGTCAGATCAGTTCCTTTGATGCACTGATGATTTGACCTCTAGCAAAGCTCTAATACATCTTCTAGTGTCTTCATACACTTCTTCTCTACTTATTACAACTCTCTATCAACTTCCATACCAAATACAATGGGCACATATTATATATATATATGCGCATACAAAATAAACAACTAGGTTGTCCCTTAGACCTATTACATACAACACTTCCAAATGAATTGGCTTAAGCATGCTTACAAAAAAATAAGTATCATGTTAGAAACCTAAATACAATAGGTGCATAGCCTTTACAACATTAAATTATATCCACAAACCAAAATACTAATTGTCGGCTTCATGCTCTATTCTTCACTAGCACATTCTGGTTGTGCAACTTCAACTGACTATAAATTTCTCATCCTTGCACATCTGATTATGTGCTCATAGACTAAGAAAGAATATAATGTAACCAACTTAATTTATAGGGCACATGCCATAATTCTATTGTACATATGTGTGCTGATGCTTTGAGCTACAAGAACTTTGTACACTATCTAGTCTTCAACACATAACTGATTTCTGATCTTCTCTTCTAGTGCATTGACTCCAAATTTCTATATGAATTTGTTTCCATAATGAAAACACTATATCAAGTCATATACATCAGTATAGCCAACTTTCCAACATATCAGGTATAGGATACCTGAAAAGATAGTTAAAAAATACAAGGATAGTATTTGTTTCATGGTAGAGACTAATACAGCATGCATGGAGGCTATTGAACCAAGAAAAAAGTGAATTCATCCACTGGGATATAAAGTTGAAGAGCCTATTCTATAAGCTTTTACTCAAGTTCTATTGTCAGCACCAAAGGACCTAAATGAACCTAGATGGGGGACTTATGAAGAGAAAACAAGTGAAGTAGATGATGTATTGAACAACATAGCAACAAAAAGAAAATTTGCCAAGGTTACTTTGGAGATTTTGAAAATTCATGGATTATCTCAAGTAGACCTAGACAAAGAAAGGCAAGAGAAGATTTCTTTGGAAATAGAGAGCGCAGCTATAGCAAAGACAAAATATGATGATCCAAAGATGAAGAAGGTGAAAATTGAGAAATCATATGATCAGAAGGGTAAATGGATGTTACCCCTCCTACGCCCAAGGAAACTATTGACCTTACAGCTCCTCTAGAGTATAAGGAAATGTCTAAGAGGAAGAAAGAAACAAGCACTAGTCATCCATCCTCGTGAGAAACAACAAGTAAGAAGAACACTCAAATACCTCCAAAAGTAAGTTTCAAACCTAGTCTCAGTGTGTTGAGTTCAAGGATTGTTGATGAAGGTAGGATAGATCAAGTAGGAGAGTTCTATGAAAACTACAATGAAATAGATAAATCAAAAATTTATGGAATGATTATCAAACACATGTTGAATTTTAAAAGGATAGTCCTATAACTAAAGACAATGATTCCAAATAATGTGTGGAACATATTAGAATTCCTAAAGAGATACGCTATCGAAGAGGATCTAAGGATAAGAGAAAATACTTTAGATGAAACCCTCCCAGTATGCTCTCTAGAAGAGAAGACTTTATTATTAGATCTGGTGAAGCCACATCTTAGAACCAAGACAAGGACTTTGCATATAATGGAAAAGAACTATGAATTGGTTGCTAAGGAAATAGAGAAATCATTTGAGAAGGTTTTCATGAATAGGCACATGTACCCACCTACTGCACCTATAGCTCAAGTGCCCACAAAGGTTGTAAAAGAGGAAGACCCCACTAATGTACCTATGATAGGTCCCTAGGACTCAACGCCTGTAGTTGAAACACATACAGAGGTAGATAAGTCTGTACCCATTATAGAGACACAAAAGGACAACACTATCATTATTGATAATTTTGAGATTGCAATCGCGGCTATAGATAAGGACTTGGACAAGTTTGAATAAGCCTTTGTAAGTACACAAGAGGTTGAAACAATATGTGGTGGTAACTCACCTGAGATATAAAAAGAAAAAGAGATAGAAAAAGAAGGAAAAGAAACACAATCAGAAAAAGGAGAACAAGAGGGAAAAGGAAATGAACCATCAGTTGAAATGTTAATCAAAGTAAAGCAAGAAGTAGTGGATAGCACTCCTATCACTCCTTCTATATCATTTTTGTCAAGTTTGACACCTGACATTACTATTTTGGATTCATGGGGAGAAGAAGACCTGATCAAGATAAGTGTCTTAGCTATGGAGAAGGCCAAGGAGAAATAGGTAATGAGGAATCCCCTCTTTGTAGAATCACTAACTATCCTAAACAACTTGGTACCAGCAGATAAGAAAGTGTCCAAGGTACACTTTGTTGATGATGTAAGTGCAATTCTTTCATAGTTTAAGAATAATTTCTCTAACTTGGAAGAATCAACATCATTAGTTGCAGAGGAAAAGTATATGAAGAAAAGAATAAATGAGTTGGTCAGTAACTTCTCACTAGACCTTAGTTCACTCAATGTTGGACAAGCAACTCTGAAAGAGTTTGCAGCAATAGGAAGGAAAATTATTGCTGACTATATGAATCAAGATAAGTTGATAGCTAATCACTACAAGAAGATTCAAGAAGAAGAGGCCATGATAAAAAATGTGAGGAAGTCATTAGAAGATCCCTCTACTAATGTAAACATGTGTAACAATGTATATCAGGGACAAATTGACAAAATTGAGAAGGTAGAAAAGGAGATGTCAAAGATAAGGGCTAGGCAGACTTAGCTTAGAAATGCTCTTGCACCCTCCCTAAATGTGTTGAATTAGAATATCAAGGAGATTGATGCCACCATGGTGACATATGATCATGCTACTAGTTCATATTTGGAGAAGATGGACAAACTACAATATGCCTTATGCATCCATCTCCAAACAATCAATGCATTGAGTGCATTTTGGAATCAAGAGATCCAAAATTTACAGATTGCATACCCAGATGCACTTTCAGTGTAAGTATTTGTAAAGATTTATTTTTGTAACACCTTTGTCATTAATGTCAAAGGGGGAGTTTGTATAGAATATGGAGCTATAGCTATGTAAAGAAAATGTATAGTAAAATGTATAAGGGAGACATAAGATAGAGTATGACAAAAAAAATTTTTGTATAAGAGAATAGTTAGTAACTGTGCCACATTACTTTATTGCCATCAATGACAAAGGGGGAGATTGTTGGAAAGTTGACTATACTATTTTATATGACTTAACATAGTGTTGACATTATGAGAACAAAGTCATATAGTGTTTTGGAGTCATCACACTTGATGAGAAGATCATAAATTGGCTAAGTGTAGAAGACTGGATAGTAAGTAGAGTACCAGTAGTTCAGAGCATCATTGGAAATAATCTTACAAGGTATTCCATGTAGTCTGACAATATCTCGCAAGAAAACCTATGCTACTGCTGGGGCTACAAAAGTAGTCTAAATAGGTGAGAAGTGGGCTACTTTGGTCAGCTTGTCAACTATCACCATGATGACATCATGGCATTGAGATGACATTGGGAGACCCATGATGAAGTCCATAGAAATAACATCCCAATTCCACTCTATTATCTCATGAGGCTGAAGAAAACCACTAGGGTGATGATGCTCTACCTTAACTCTCTGACACTCAAGACATCGTCCCACTATCTCAGCTATGTTTTGTCTCCTTCCTAGCCATTGATATAACTGCCTCAAATCAACATGCATCTTCTTGACTCTAGGATGTGTTGCATAAGGGGATCTATGAGCCTCTAACAGGATGAACACTCACAAATCTCTAGAGGAAGGTACATAGATGCATCCTTTATGGTGTAAAAGCCCATCAAAATCTAGGGAATATCTTGAATACTTACCCTCAAGGGTACTCTAAGACTAAATAATCTAACTAACCTCTACATACCAAACATCCTCATGAAAGTCATGTAATATCCAATCTCTCAACTTTGTACCTATAGTCATAGAGTAGGCCCCATGATGTCTCCTACTCAAAGCATCTACAACCACATTCTCCTATCTCTTGATGTAGTGGATGTAAAAATTGTACTCACATAGGAATTATGTCCATCTATGCTAACGTCCATTCAGGTTCAGTTGACTAAAAATATATGACAAGCTTTGATGATCAAAATGAACCTCAAACCAATGACACAAAAGGAAATGCCACCATCTCACTAAGGCATGAACCACTGCAGCTAACTCAAGGTCATGAGTGGGGTAATTAAGCTCATGAGTCTTAAGTTTCCTAGACTCATATGCAATGGCTCATCCATTCTACATAAGAACTACTCCCAAACCATCTAAGGAAGCATATGTGCATACAAAAGAATCCACTAAAGGATCAAGCATTGCTAGAATAGGTGTGTTGGTAAGTGCCTTCTTGACTTCCCAAAAGGCCCTCTCGCACTTCTTGATCCACTCAAACTTCTTCCCCTTATGCTGAAGAGAAGTGATGGGATGTTCCACTCTAGAAAAACTCTCTACAAAATGCCTATAATAACCTACCAATCCCATAAAACTCCTTACCTTGGTCATAGAAGTAGGTGCAGGCCAATCCATGATGGCTCTAATCTTAGATGGATCTACTGAGATTCCATCTCCTAAAATAACATGCCCAAGGTAACAAATCTATGTCCTATAAAAAGCACATTTGGATAAACTACCATATAACTGATTGTCTCTAAGACAATGCAATACCTACCTTAAGTTCTCTTTGTGCTCCTCTTCATCTTGTGAATAAATTAGGATATCATCAAGGAACACAACTACAAACTTATTAAGGAAGGTGCATAATTTTTAATATGATTTAGAACAATAGAGAGGGGGGGGTGAATCAGTTGTTCCCAACTCTAGATGTATAAAACAAACTTTAAAACTCTTCAACAAATTAGATCCAACAAACAAGAGCTACTCGGTCATTACTGATTGCATAACAGAAACATATAATAGTGCAGTCCACTATTCAATAGTATCTAACTTGTCAAACATAGAAATGTTCAAACCAAAACATTCAAACAAGTATTAATACTAGGATTTATAGTGGAAACCCAATTTGGGAAAAACCACTTTGTAACATGTTACTATTATTTTCACTCTTCTGAAGTGAGCTCTGTGAAAAGCCAACCCTGTCAAAGGTTACAAACACAGTGTCAGGTGTGACCCGGTTAAAGGATTTCAACCACTTTGTTAAAAGTCCACCTTATTAAAGGAATTACATACATCCTATTAGAATGCAACCTTGTTCAAAGGATTTATACAAATGACTATTAGGTCAGCCTCTGTTAAAAGGATTTTGACTTATACAATGGTTAGAAAGTAATAGTAGTATTGATCTGAGAAACATACAACTCACTTTGCAAATATCAGATCCAATTCCATACACATATGTTGGCTTACTAACTATGAACCTTTTCCATCTCCATCACTAATCTTCTTGGAAATGTCTTCAAGCAATCACACCACTTCTCCTTTAGCCTTTTCTACTTAGACAGTCAATAACATCAACAATACTTCCAGCATCCACACTCTTTCAACCTCAAACTTAGGTTTCCTTAATACTTCCTCAATTAGATCAATACATCTTTTGTTGCTTAATCTCCTTCATAGATCTTAGGGTTAGGTCAGATTCATTGAATCCTTCCAACTTTATGTTCTTTGTCTACCCTTCTAGAAATATCTCAAATCTCTTAATAGATTTACAATAAAATGTTTTATAATGCATTAAATGCTTCCATACAATCAATAGATAAAGTCATACATTTTACATAATCCAAGAATTCAACTATGTTGGCTATAAATCTAAATTCTTCCTCAAATGCAAAATACTAATGCTCGGTCAATACAGTGTTCAACTCCTTGGTCTTCATTAGAAAGCTTGGTCACCACAAAAATTATTTCCTTAGCAATTAACTGATGTTTGGTCAACACTGATTTTACTCGGCATATACTAGCTCAGTCGACACTAACATCACTTGGCTTAAACCATATTTCTTCACTTTTTCTCTGTTAAGCCTACTAGTTTAGTCTTCATTATTACTTAGATAAATAATACATTGTCTTATCATTTTTCTACATAATCAAGTACTCATTGAAGTATCAAGATAACTCAACCTTTCCTTAGGTGCTATTGTTACCAACCTTGCATATCCCCTTCTCAACAATCAAATAGATATTGTATTTTCTTAGATACAAATAGTCTTACTAGTTAAGGTTTGACATCATGACGATATAACAATTGCTTCAATTGTAGTTTCCAACAATCTCCCTCTTTGGTATTGATAGAAACCCCATATGAATAACACATGAATTACCAACCAATCCAAACCTTATCTATCCATCAGAAACATTTATAATATCCTTAGCTTTGTTAACATGTGCAAAAATTTTCATGGCTTCTGGTCTTTTCCTTTGGTCTCTGTAGTATTTTTCATACCTCTGGCCTTAAACCCTAGGCAAAAATTCATAAACTGGCCGTTTATTTTCAAATTCAAATTTGTAAAGGGTTTCTTGTGACCAAAAGGACTAAAATTCAATGTTTAAGCAGCTGGAGTTGGTAGAAATGATTTTCAAACTATTGTAGTGTGGTCTAGGGTGTTCCATGATCATTTGCAGGGATTTGTACTGTGTTCTTTGTGCTCGAGGTGTGTTGCAGGTGGCCAAACAAGTTGACAAATTCAGCATTTTCATGGTTCTCAGTACCTTCTCAGTGAAATTGTCATGATTGAGGATCACTCCAGGATTTTTTTTCTCCTAGTTGTCTAGGTTTCTTCCCCTGTATTAAATTTTTGACTGTTTCTATTTGGTTGGGTAGTTGAAACCCTAACCCTAGTCACCCGAAGCTTGATGCATCCTCTTTGAGGATTCCAAGGTGACTAGGGGTATAAGTAGTTAGTTTTTTGATAGAGTAAGGGTTCAGTCCTGAGGTTCTATTCTAAATTTTAGTCAGTTCTAGTGGTTGTGATTGTATGAATATTTGAGGAAAGAGGAGCTGGATTTTGGGTCTGTTTCCTATCTTTGTGTTGCTTTGATTGTAGATTGATCCTGAATATGTTAATGAGAATGCTATTGAGTTCCAATCTTACATTTGTGTATGTCTTCTTGTTTTGGTTCTGAGCTCATATATGTTAGTGTCACAAAGTGTATTAGCATATGGTAAACAAAGAGTATTGTGAAGTCATCTTTGAGTTCCTAACAAAGTTAGGATTAAAGTCTTCTAGGTGAGTTCAATGAGTTTACAACCAAATAATAATTTGATGTCCTAGTGTTTGAGGGAGAGGGGTAATAGGCAAAGCACTTATCCTGAGCCCAAGAGCATTTGATTTAAGATCTTTAGCTAATGTATGTGATTGGGTGACTCTTTTCCCTATGTTAAGGCATTGGTCCATTCTCTGGAGGCATTTCATTGTCATCAACCACACACACCCAAATTTAAATGATAATATCTTTCAGTCAGTTAGTAAAGGACATAGTTGTATATTGTTTTGAGACTCATTTGGAGAAGTGAGTCAAGGGTACACCCTTCTAAGCATTAAGGCTCAAAGTGTAGAAGGATCTCATTGTTGATCCTTGTTAGTTGGCCCTCTTCCTTGTAGACTTTGGAGTGGTGATAGAGTCAAAGTATCATTAAAGTTATCCATCAAAGTATAAATCTACAAGTTGAAGATCAAAGGGAACCACCAACAAGCTTCATTCTGATACATAATCAATTAGCCATGCTTGTTTGACTATCCACTAAAATCTCTCCCTCTTACTTGATCTTACATGAAATCTCACCATGTGTATTCATTTGTGATCATCTCCCTCTTTGACAAAAATGCCAAAGCAGAAACTAAAACATACATCCTACAAATGTACATATTATTTTTTAGTTCAATATTTCTCCCTCTATCATCTTTGCTTATGACTGATTCTTAGCTTTTCTATAATTTTCACAACTCGAGGCTGCTCCTAAAGTGTGGCCTATCTCTGCATCAATTTATTAGATACTCTTTGCATTACATTTGATGTAGTGCTCCTGGCTTGACTAGGCAGTCTCAGTTAGGGGAAGAACCACTATTTGACTTCTTAGATATTCATGAGCTTCTTTAGGTAAAGCTTTAGTGAATATGTCTGCTAGTTGTTCTTTTCTATTCACATATTCCATTCAGACCTCTTTATCTTGTACCAGTTCCCTCAAGTAATGATACTTGATTGTGATGTGTTCGGTCTTTGTGTGCATCACTAGATTCTTAGAGATGTTGATAGCACTTGTGTTGTCATAGAATATGACAACTGGTTTAGTGATTTCTTCTTTCATGCCTACCAAAAATTGCTTTATCCATACTAGGTTTGAACAGTTCACTATTACAGCCACATACTTGTCTTCAATAGTAGATTTGAAAATGCAATTTTGTTTCTTGCTTTTCCAAGAGACTAATCTCTGTCCAAGAAAGAAAGCTCCACCACTACTAATTTTTTTGTCATCCACATTTCCTATCCAATCAGCATTAGTATACACTCTCATTTCAAACTTTTAATGCTTCTTGTAGTATAATCCATAGTCAGCAGTGCCTTTCAAATATCTCATTATTCTTTTGACAGTAATCATGTGAGTTTTTTAGGATTGATAGAGAATCTTGCCACAATCCCAATAGCTAAAGCAATATATGGTCTACTATGTACAGTATATTGCAGCTTTCTAATCATGGATCTATACAAAGTCTGGTTTACTTCTGCAACATCATAATTTTTATACAACTTTTGTCTAGTAGCCATGGGAGTACTTACTAGCCTTGAATATTCCATACCAAAGGTTTTCAATATCTCATGAACATATTTAGACTGGGTGATGAAAATTCCTTTCTCCATCTAATATACTTGTAAACCAATAAAAAATTTGATCTCCCCAAACATACTCATTTCAAATTCAGTTTGCATTTCATTTGAAAATTTCTTACACAAGGCATCTTGTCCACCAAATATAATATCATCTACAACAATCTTAGCCAACAAGATTCCTTTACCTTCTTCATCTTTCATGTACAGATTTCTTCTGTCATTTTTCCTTGAGAATCCAATCTATATTAGGTAGTTGTGCAGTCTCTCATACCATGCTCTAGGATCTTGCTTTAGTCCATACAATGCTTTATTCAGTTTGCAAACCATGTGTGTATTGTTTGGATCAACAAATCCTTCTACTTGTTCAATGTACACTTCTTCTTCTAATATACCATTTTAAAACATAGACTTAACATCAATTTGGTATACCTTGAAATCTTTGGGAACATATGAAAGTAAGGTTCTTACTCCTTCCAATCTAGCTACATGGGAAAATGTCTCCCCATAATCTATTCCTTATTCTTGTGTGTAGCCTTTGCATACCAGCCTAGCCTTTTTTCTTGTGATTTCACCATGTTCATTCAGCTTATTCTAGAACACCCACTTTGTTCCAATGACATTTTTATTTTTTAGTCTTAGCACTAGATTCCAGGTATCATTCTTCTCTATCTGGTCTATCTCATCATGCATTTCTTGTATCTAGTCTTCATTTTCTAATGCCTCTCTTGTTTTCTTAGGCTCAAATTCACATAGTAAACATGTCAGATCTCTTATCTTGCTTCTGGTTAGAACTCTAGTATTTTTGTCTCCAATTATCTATTTGGGCTTGTGATGTCTCCTTACATATTGTGCCAAAATAGGTTCTTCTCTCCTTTCATCTTTCTCTTTAGGTTCACCACCAAGATTGTTAGATTCAGCTTCTGAAGGCTGAGCAACCTCTTCCAAATACTTGGAAGCTTCCTCATGTCGCTCGACATGTTCTTCTTCTCTATCAACATTATTTCCTGATGCTCAACATTGCTTACCCGAGACTCTGCATCAGGTGCAAGTTTGTCACTTGCCTCTCCTTCCTCTATATACACAAAAGATTTGTAATCTTCTAGTTCTCTTTTGTTGTGAGCTTCATTTTTCTCTGCATACTCATCAACTTTGACATTCACACTTTCCACAATTTTGCTAGTGTTAGAGTTCAAACACTTATAAGCTTTACTTTTTGGTGTAGGAGAACCTACTCTAAACTCATCAAACAATGCACCTAAGAGTCCTAAACTCTCTACTTAGTTTAGAAGTTCTAGTCAGGCACTTAGACCAAGTTGTAAGGCCTAGTTCCAGGATTGGCACATTATAAGCCCCTGGCTAACTATGGTCCAAATGGTCAATGAGCCTAAAAATCATAGGATCTTATAATTTTTCATGTTTTAAGGTTTTAGATCCATGTTGGATCATTAGCTTAGTGCTAGGACCAAGTTTGGTCTTTAGATTTGCAACATAGCAAAATAGGCAAAAGTTGCTCTAAAAGTTGTCATGCAACTTTCGAGCAACTTTTTAAAAGTTGTCAAACATGCTTAACACAACTCCCAAATGGCTAGTTGGTTCAAAAAAGTTTTATAAACATTGGGAGTTCCTACATAAACCCTTATAGGTGGGTGGTAGGATATGAAGATGTAATTTGGCAATTAATCAATAAAAATATCAACCATTTCCCTGCAATCCTCAAGAACAGTGCCCTAGTATAGATAGATACAGTCTAGTGTGCATGAGATTTTGAGTTTGGAAGTTTTTGTATTCAATCCTATTTCAACTGTAGTAGGTTTCATGATCTAATTCATCCTAGGTAAAAAGTTATCAAAGTTTATTGACTGCTTTCTCAGATTAAGGGTTTCCAACAGGGTTTCGATAGGGCTTGACCTTTTGATCCAATTCCACCATGGGAATCTAATGCCCCTTGGTGGAATTCAACCTTTGTTTATGTGATTTCAAGAAATATAGGTTAGAGGTGGATTTCTACAGGGGGGGCTGTTTGCCACAAAGCCCTAGGTGTACAGACCCATATGTGCACCTACCAGTGACTTAGAATAGTCATGATAAAACTCGGTTGGGGATTCATCAAGACCCAAGATTTTGGATTTAGAGCCCTTTTACATTCCCTTAAAGGATCCCATCATGGATCTTGGCACTGGCTTGGAAGAAGAAGCTCTTGTAGTGCAAACCAGACCTGATTAGCCCTATTAGCCCTATCCTAAAATTTGGTCAGCGACCTCTGTTTGGTTTCAAGTCCTAGTGTGTTAATATGTTTTACAAGTCCCAAAAGGGTGTTTGAATTCCTAATGTAATTCATACTTTGTTTGGAAGGATTTTGACCTAGATTCAAAATACTAGTTTGAAAAGGCTACAAGCCTAAAGTTGGTTTTGTGAAGCAACTTGGTATTATGAGTTGCCCATTGGTGAAAGAACTATTGGAACTATCAAAATAGGACTTGAATAGGCCAGAGAAATGATTTTAGGCCACCCCTAGTTTTAGTATCCATTTCATGGGGTTTGAGTACTCATTTTGTTAAGGAGACCTCTTGGTGAATTCTTGTTTCTTGGTGCTTAGGACTTTGGTCAGCTTAGTGATTAGGTTACCTTGAATAGTTGGGTTGTGATAACCTTCTCCAAGTCCTTTTACTATACCTGAGAGCACTTGGCCCTTTCACCTTGGGTGTTGAGGGATTGAAACTTACCATTTGCTCATTGTTTCAAGGCTTCTGTTGACCGCTGCTGCATCACTTTTTGTGGAATAGCCTAGGAATATGCCCTCATCACTTTTAGCATCAAATTTCCCATTCCTATTGTCCTTTAGTATGTATAATTTTCTTCCAAAAATTTTAAAATACTTTACATTAGGTGCATACCCATGCCATAACTCATAAGGTGTCAAATTTGTACCTTTTTTTATTTGTACTCAATTAAGAGTATAAACAGCTATACTTATAGCTTCTTTCTAGTACTTTTGTGAAACATTCTTTTCAATCATTAATGTTCTTGCACAATCCATGATAGATATGTTCCTTCTCTCTGCTATACCATTCTATGGAGGAGTTTTTGGTGTAGACATCTATCTTTTGATCCCTCTATCATTGTAAAATATATTAAATTCATTAGATATAAATTCTCTACCTCGATCAGATCTCAGACACTTCAAGTTCCTACCTATCTCTTTTTCAACCTTATCCAAGTACCACTTAAAAAATTTAAAAGCATCATATTTTTCTTTTAAGAACATTACAGTCATCATTCAGGTATAATCATCAACAAACAAGATAAAATATCTAGACCACAATAGATTTGTACACCCATAGGTCCATAAATGTCAATATGAACCAAATCTAAAGCATTCTCAGAAGAAAAGTCTTCCTCTTAAAACTAGACTTTGTCATCTTACCCAATTGATATTCTTTACACATTACATTCTCATGTTTCTTCAATCTAGGTAGACTTGTCACTTTCTTCTTCTTACTAATTTCAACTAGATTATCAAAATTAACATGACTTAGCCACTTATTCCATAACCAAATATCATCAAGTTATGTAATCATATATGTTTCTTCAGATAGGTGTAGATAGAACAAATTACCTCTTGACTATTCTCCACTTCCAATCAGTTCACCAATGGCATTAAATATTTTGGCCTTCATGTGATGAAATTCCACTCGGTAGCTAGTGCTATTAAGCTATGCAACACTCAATATATTATAGTTAAGACCCTCAACCCAATAAGCATTCTCACAAGTGATCTTATCAATTAGCTTAATCAATCCTTTTCCTCTAACAGGACATGGTGCATCATTACCAAATTTCACACTTCTACCTTTATAATGATCTAAGGTATCAAAATTACTCTTGTCACCAGTCATGTGATGTGAACAACCACTATCAATAATCCATTTATCATTTTTGTTCACATAAGATATCAATGCAGTTTTATCATCCTCATCAGACTCATCTTTCATTGCAACATAGACAACTTCAATTTCAAAATCATCACTATCAATGTCAGTCTCTTCTTCAGTAATGTAGCATGATTTCTTACCTTTTCCTTTGTAGTCCTTGTACCTTTGGTAAGCTCTATCTTCTCTTTTGTATTTATGCTTGATGTCTCTTTCTTCATCCTTATCATCCCTATAAGGACATCTAGCAGCTATATAATGAACTTTATTACATGAAAAACATATAATAGGGAGTTTACCTTTGTACTTTTGTTTTCCCCTATTCAGTCTTCTAGCCATAAGAGCTTCTAGATCCTCAAGTTCTTCATCAGATGTTTCACTTTCACTTTCACTCTCACTGATGCATCTTTTTTTTTCCTTCTTTCTCTTACTCAAAACCATTTGTGACTTAAAAGAAGATTCAAAATTAGCAACAATGAAGTTATCATAGTTAGAAATTTCAAAAGTAGTAAGCTTACTGACCAAACTTTCCAATGTAAGATCATTGTTAGGGTTACATCTAGATTCATAAATTGCTAAAATTTTGATGGCATAAATAGGATGCAGAGTTCTCAATACTTTTCCAATTATAGTTTCATCATCAATAGTTCCATTTTCTCCTCTAATAGCATTTGCAACTTCTTTTATTCCACCACAATACTGTGCAATATTCTCACCTTCTTGCATTCTCATTTCATCAAATTTACCTCTTAGGCTCTCATCTTTTTCTCTTACCACATTAATGTCACCGCCATAGATGTTTTCAAGAGTGTCCCACATTTTCTTTTCATTAGTGCAGTCTTTGATGTCTTCAAATTCTAGATAACTTAGGGCAAATGCAATCTCCAACATTACTTAGTTGTTCTCTTGTTTAGCTCTCATTTCCTCAACAATCAGAGGTGCAACAGGTGTGACATAGTCATGCTCAACATAATACTTTGTAGAATCACCAATACCAGCCATATGCAGCTTCATCAAAATTTTCCATGTAGGGAAGTTATCCTTATTTAGCTTCGGTACCTCCTTCTTATACATCCTAATAATTTTCTCCAAGTACCTTTAAACTTTTTCTTTGTGAGCACAAATAACTCTGATACCAATTGTTAATATGATTTAGAACAATAGAGAAAGGGGGTGAATCATTTTTTCTCAAGTCCAGATGTATAAAACAAACTTTAAAACTCTTCAACAAATTAGATCCAACAACCAAAAAGTACTTGGTCATTACTGATTGCATAATAGAAACATATAATAGTGCATTCTACTATTCAATAGTATCTAACTTGTCAAACACAGAAATGTTCAAACCAAAATATTCAAACAAGTATTAACACTAGGATTTATAGTGGAAACCCAATTTAGGAAAAACCACTTTGTAACATATTACTATTATTTTCACTCTTCTGAAGTGAGCTCTGTGAAAATCCAACCATGTCAAAGGTTAAAAACACACTATCAGGTGTGACTTGGTTAAAGGATTTCAACCACTGTTAAAAGTGCACCTTGTTATAGGACTTACGTACATCCCATTAGAATGCAACCTTGTTCAAAGGATTTATACAAATGACTGTTAGGTCAACCTTTGTTAAAAGGATTTTGACTGATACAATGGTTAGAAAGTAACAGTAGTATTGATCTGAGAAACATGCAACTCACTTTGCAAATATCAGATCCAATTCTGTACATATATGTTGGCTTACTGATTGTGAGCCTTTTCCATCTCCATCACTGATTTTCTCAGAAATATCTTCAAGAAATCACACCACTTCTCCTTCATCCTTTTCTACTTAGATAGTCAATAACATCAACAATAATTCCAACATCCACACTCTTTCAACCTCATGCTTAGGTTTCATTAATACTTCCTCAATTAGGTCAATACACCTTTTGCCACTTAATCTCCTCCATAGATCTTAGGGTTAGGTTAGATTCATTGAATCCTTCCAACTTTATGTTCTTCATCCATCCTTCTAGAAATATCTCAAATCTCTTAATAGATTTACAATAAAATATCTTACAGTGCATTAAATGCTTCTATACAATCAATAAATAATGTCAACACATTTTACATAATCCAAGAATTCAACTATGTAGGCTGGAAATCTGAATTCTTCCTCAAATGAAAAATACTGATGCTTAGTCAATACATTGTTCAAATCCTCAATTTTCATTAGAAAGTTCAGTAACCACAAAAACTATTTCCTTAGAAATTAATTGATGTTCAGTCAACACTAATTGTACTCGGCATATACTAACTCGGTCAACAATAACATCACTTGGCTTAAACTTGATTTCTTCAATTTTTCTCAGTTAAGCCTACCAGTTTAGTCTTCATTCTTACCTAGATAAAAAAAATACATTATCTTATCTTTGTGCTACATAATCAAGTACTCATCGAAGTATCAAGATAACTCAACCATTCCTTAGGTGCTATTGTTACCAACCTTGCCTATCCACTTCTCAATGATTAAATAGATATAGTACTTTCTTAGATAGCAATAGTCTTACCACTTAAGGTTTGACATCAATGACAATACAAAAATTGCTTCAATTGTAGTTTCCAACATGGAATACCCCATTCATAAGGCTCATGAAAATTGCTGGAGCATTGATGAGTCCAAAAGGTACAACTATGAACTCATAATGCCCATATCTGGTACGGAATGCAGTGTTGGGAATATTGCTATCCACAATCTATAACTGGTGGTATCTTGACTTAAGATTAATCTTTTAAAACACTTTAGCACCCTTAAGCTGATCAAAAAAATCATCAATCATGGGGAGTGGATATTGATTCTTGATGGTAAGCTTATTTAGCTATCGGTAATCCATACATAATCATAAGGATCCATCCTTCTTCTTAACAAAAATGATAGGTGCGCCCCATGGTGAAATACTAGGATGAATGTGACCCTTCTCCAAAAGTTCTTCTAACTAGATCTTGAGCTCATTAAGATCATTAGTGGTCATCCTATAAGGTGCCCTCGAAACTGGAGCATCTCCTAGCACAAGATCTATATGGAAATCTACTGCTCTTTGTGGAGGCATGCCTGGAAGATCAGTAGGAAACACATCTAAAAACTCTTAAAGTATAGCATAATCATCAAGAGATGGTTCCATTTCCTCCTCATCCTCTCTATCACTGATATTAATAGAAAATAGATGACATCCCTTCTGCATAATCCATTTAAGTTGCATGGAAAAGATCATACGAAGAGAGATGCCTCTCTGAATCCCTCAAATCAAAATAAGTGTAACTGTTGTCACTATGGATTGCACCCAATTTTCTAAGTGTTAAAACCCAACAATCCTATGAAACATGGGACTATTCTTAGGTTGTGGGTAACCTATTTGAGAATAGACCTCCAGATTAAGGGTCAGCTTCCCTTTAGATCACTTGAAAAATTCACTAACTTTTAGGAGGAAAGGGAGAGAGTGCATAAAAAAAGACAACTGAAATTGAATGAAACAAAGGTGATCCACCAAATTTGAAAAGAGATTTACAACCAAAATAAGTTTACTCCAACAGAAAAAAAAAACTTGACTCACAACTTAATCCTGCTTTCTTAAACTATTAATGAAACAAGGTACTTGAAATGTAGAAAAGGAAGAAATCTTCACAATTCTGATATTCTTGATTGCACACAAGTCACACTACTGAATTAAGATGAATTCTTGAACACCAACTTGGATTCAACATGTAGATTAAGGATACAAGGACATCACAGTAATCCTACATATGATTTCAAAAGAAAACTTGAAATTATAGGGGAACAAGAAGGATCATTTTTTATTGTTGAAAAGAAATTAAGTACAATTGTGTCTCTCTGAGCTACAACACTTGTATCAGAGAGAAATAATGAATAGCTAACCTCAATCACCAAAAGTGAGAGGTATGAAACTAAAACCTGGGAATCTACACTCAAACTCTACTACCTCCTAAGAATAGAAAAAGTGAATAATGGACCCATGAGGCTGCATCATAATTTGAATGTCAAATTCTCAGATTCCTAGGGGTGAGAAAAGTGGGGTCCTAAGAATAGAAGGTCAAAGGAGACCACTCTATCCACTAAGTCATGCATCATAATAAGATTCTGAAATGGCTTATAAAACACCATTTGTCAGAATTTACAATAACATCTTTGCAATGAATTTACATTAAAACAATTACCCTTCCTATGCCAAAATATGTGGACCTAAATATATTTCAAAATAGTCCTCAACAACAAATAGGGAAGACATACCTTGAAATACTTACATTTTGAACTCAATCCACATTACATTAATGTATCTAAGCATATGTTTAAGCACCCAACAAAAACTCTCAACCCAATAAAAGAGGGGACAACATTAAATCCACCTACATATAGCATATACCCTAGCATCATTGTACCCTAACCTAATGACTTATCAAAATCTTTACTAATGCTTTGAAAATGGTTCCCATCTTTTACACATATGCCATAACCTTAGCAAGAAATGTCTTCCTAAAACCCTCATTGAAGATAAGGAGAATCTATTGGTGGCAGACTGCTTGATCCCTGGCACTTGGAAAGTTTCCATCTCCACTGTCAGTCAACCGAACCTTGGTTTTGGAAATACTAGCATTCAGCATCACACTATCAAGGTAAGCTTCATCTAGTTCAATCCTTTATGCCATTTTGGTTAATCATACTTTGCAAAAATGTGCTCGTGCTTTTGAGGGTACTATCATTAGATTTTTACTTTCCTTGCATCTACAAGGGCACTGTTATGTATCATTTTCTTTGCTATCTTTCAAATTCATTCTCTATTATTCATGCCTATAAGTGCGTATTCAACCTAATGAATACAACACTTCATAGAAAAAAGGCCCACTGTTATTGATTTGCAATTATTTCAAGTAGGGCACGGTTCATATGAAATTAGCATCTCTATATTTGATCTCCTTTAAGATAATAGCATTGTTACATTTTGATTCATTGGCTTGTACTTGATCTATCCATTCGGTTCATGACATCGATTGAGTTGATTTTATCTTGAGGGTGTTGTGTGTATGTACTTACTTGCATGAGCTTGAGACCTCCATGTTACTCTAATGGAACCACTAAACAACTAGGGCACAACTCATATGAAACTAAGATTTTCATACATCTCTATTTGATTTCATTTTCCCTTCATTGTTTGTCTCTGCTATTTGCTCAAAGCATATTTTTTTTTAAGGCATGAATGCCCTATGATTTTTGGCTAGGGCACGGTTCATGAATCTATTGATGTTAATTCCTCATATGTTTAATGGCATGCTTTATGATTTAAGCATGACTTCAAATGATTATGAAGCCCGTGATCAAGCTAGGGCACCATATTAGAACAACAGCCTGCTTCTATTGCATATGGTTTGTGATAGGGTATGTGCACTATATCTTGAAGGTCTGCAAGCTAGGGCACCCTTTCTCATTGTTTTAAAGTTGATGTCGCAACACTAAGTGACCCATGAGGATTGAATCTTGGTACCATTGTCATGATGTATGTATTCATTGCAAGGTGTAGGAATTTCTTCTTTTTGCATGTATCACTGTTCAAACTTGAGGAAATGTTGATTGTGTTCACTGTCAGAGAGCATGGAACCTCTTAAGCATTAACTGCCATTCTTGTTTAGTTTGTCCACTATTAATGATGTTTTCTATTATGAGCACTATGATGAGCTTGTAATTGTTTTGATGTATCTGTCCTCTGCATTATCTAGGGCATGGATCTTTTATAGTCTCAATGGCACCATGAGGGACTCTATTTATTTCATTTTCTATTGATATCTATTGTGCTTGTGCTCTTAGTTTAGGGAATCTTCTTAACCTCCTTTGTATTTGTGAGGCATTGTATCTTTATCTCTGGCATATGTTGTTTGATCTCTATTTTATATTCCATTTGTATTAAGAGCAAGGGAACCATATAAGAACCATGACCACTATTGATGTTGCCAAGGCTCATGCTTTTTTAGGGCATTAATGTGTATTATGCTCCATTCTCTTCTACTATTTCATCTATGAAACTCTATGCTTGCTACGCTTCCATGATCCTTGGTATTATGTTTCATGCTTTGATCATTGACATGCTATGATTAAATGTTGGTGCTCACACACTTGTGCCCTATTTGTGGAAATACATTATGTTATTCAGTGCTATATAGATGTCATGGTGCCACTATGATAAGTTATCTAATGAGCCCCATTGATATCATGTTGTTTGATTGGCACCATGCCCTACTATTTATGTATGGATATTCATTACCTCACTTCTCTACCACTACAATCTATGTACCTCTATGCTTTCCATGCACCATCTTAACACCACTCTTTGAGAATCTTGGTACTTTGATTCATTATAAAGTATTTATAACATGAAATCTTGATGTTGCCTTAGATGCTTATGTTCTCTAAATGTTCAAGCCCATGGGCAAAATAGGGCATTGCATTTGATTTCTTACTTGGTGCCCTATTTGTTTTATCATATTTATCATGTTCATGCTACAATATACATAATCTTTGTTTTTCACTTTGATGCCAATATTTGATTTATCATGTTATGCTTCATCACACATATCTGGTATGCCCATGCCATAATATCAATGCATTGAATGTATCCTTGGAGCATATTATGTTGTGGTGTGCCTATTTCTGTGACATGTAGGACCATAGTTTTATTCTTCTGCTATTCGCACCTCATGATTTTTATTGATGCTACATCATCAGGATGTCCCTTTCTTCATATGATGGGTGCTCTTGGCCCTTGATGTGACCATCGACATAAAAATTGAGGTTTTTCTATCATGATCCACATCAAGGGCCCACGTCATTCATTAGATTCATTATTGGATCAGCTCCTCCTGTATCTACAAATGAAACAAACACATCAGTGAAAACATGGTGCCTCTTTATTCTTTGGAGCCTTGATACACATGTCCTAAGCACAGCCTTTGTTAGAGGTTCATGGTTGAGTGTATATATGCATTCTGTACATATTGTGATACCAGCCATTGTTTAGATCCATTGGATCTAACCAAATCCCTTCTTCTCTTCTTGCAGGTTCTGGACCTCATGAGCTCTATGGATAGGACCAGATCTAAACACCAATACCAGGCAATGTCTGGTACCCTAGTATTTAATTATTTATTTATGTATATTTATACTCATGCATTCAGTTCTGGTAACAATTATGATCATGGCCTGTGTGATATTAGATAGATGTGTCTTTCTAGTTCTTTCACTTTGTATAGTATACATATCACTGATACATGCATGTGTAGTCTTAGATGTAGTTCATTTACTTTTATTTTCATGTACTCTTCAAAATGAAATGAACACAAACTTAAAGAAGATCATATAATAACACAAACTAGGGTATTGTAGCTTCATCTAGTAATTAGGTCTCCAATCTAAGAATGAGTAAAAATATGAGAACATTCTGGCGACCTCTTTGGAGTGCTTTCCTACTAAGCATTCTAACCAGCTACCTTGAAGATCCATTGGGCATAGAGTCTTATAAGCCTCAAACTAAACTTAGTTCTTTTAGACAACCAATCCTTCTTGCTGACAAAAACTACTAACTACTAGAGATAACCTCTCTAGCTTATTACTACTCACACTAAGCTGAAAACCAAATGAAAAGAAACTAAAAATGAAAAACAAACTTGTACTAGGCACTTAGGGAACATATAAAACTAGAAAATTCTAACCTACTAATGTACAAGGGAGGAAAAGACCTTAGAAACAAGCTTTGAGGTGGATCCCATTCATTGGAATGGGTAGCTCTTCTCCATCCATACTAGCTAGTTGAAAAGCATTATGGGCTTTTCATCCAATCACCATGAAAGGCCCACTCCATATGGCATCAAATTTAGTATGCCTCTATGGTTTGTATTTTTCTTCATCCCACTTGAGGAGAATGTCTCCCTCCTTGAAAACCCTAGGTGTGGCTTTCTTATTAAAGCTTCTCTTCATCTAAGAATGATGAGCTTTCAAGTTTTCCAGTGCTAGTCTTCTTGTTTCTTCGAGCTCAACTAGTTCAGCAAGCCTGACTTGCATAACATCTTCTTCCATAAGATCAATTTCCTTGATTAAACTCAAAGTAGGAAACTCAGTAGACAAAGGAATCCTAGCTTCTTTTCCATATACAAGTGTATAGGGTGAGTTACCTATAGACCTCTTAGGTGTTATTTTTTCTTCCCATAAGGCCAACTTCAGCTTGCTGTGCCAATCCCTCTGGTTTCCTTCTATAGTCCTTTTGATGATTCTCAGCAAGTTCTTGTTTGTTGATTCTACCTGACCATTACCCTGAGGGTAATAGTTAGAAGAGGTACTCAGGAATATATTGTTCTTGAGTGCCCATTCTGAAATTCTAGTTCCTAGGAATGCCATAGCATTGTCTGAAATGATAGAATCTAGAGTACCAAATCTAGACACAATGTCTTGATAGAAGTTTAGGATAGAGATTTCATTTGCTTCCTTCAGTGCTATAGCCTCTATCCATTTGGTAAAATAGTCTGTAGTAGCAAGTATCCATTTGTGTCTTGCACTAGATGGGGGGATGATAGGTCCAATAAAATCCAATCCCCATTTTGAGAAAGGTTGCTCTACCTTGATGGGATGAAGAGGGAGGGCTGCTAACTTTTATTTTCCAGCAAACAGAGCATAGTTCCTACATTTCCTTACCCAATCAAATGCATCTTTGTATAGGCTAGGAAAATAGTACCCAACTCTCATCACTTTCAGAGAAATGGTTCTAGCTACAAAGTGTCCTCTAGAACCTCCATCATGAAATTCTTCAAGTATTTTGTCTACTTGGCTAGTTTCAACACATCTCAACAAGACACCACTATGATCTCTCCTATACAGAACATCATCAATGATGATAAATGGAATATCTTGGAGTCTAAAGTACCTTCTTTTACTCCTTTCAAGGCCTTGAGGGCACTGACCAATTGAGAGATAAGGTCTCATCTATATTGTCTAGCTTGTACTCTACTCTGTATCTTGGTTCATCAGAACAAATTCCTCCTTTTGCTAGTTTGGGTCTACTATTCCTTCATTGAGATATTCACATAGTCCTTTTCCTCTAATCAGCTTGGTCACTTTAATCTGAATGCCATACTCCATGACTTTGGTGACCCAACTAGCCCTCTTGTGGCTCAGGTCTTTATTCAGTAGGAAGTCTTTTATGAAAGGGTGAGAAACCATTAGGTGCATTGTATTATTGGATAACAAGTGCCTGAATTTTTTCAAACTCCTCACAATTGCTAGGACATGTTTTTCTATAGGAGTGTAATTAAGTTCATAACCATCCAGTACTTGGCTGTAGAAAGCCACTGGCTATTCTTGCTTCTCAGCATTCTACTAGACTAACATGGTAGAGATACTATCAGTGTCTCCAAAAGCATATAGGATGAAGTCTTTAGAAAAGTTAGGGTTTACTAGAGTAGGAGAAGATGCAATTTCTTCCTTGACTTCTTCAAAACACCTTTTTCCTTCATTTTTCCAATGAAAGGTTGAGTTCTTCTTCAACATCTAGGTCATAGGCTTTAGTAGTACTGCAACATTTGGAATGAACCTTCTTAAGAAGTTGATTCTCCCAAGAAAATTCTATAGTCCCTTCTTGTGAGCTAGCAAGGGTAGTGCCATAATGGCCTTTATCCTTTCAAGATCAATGGTTGTCCCTTACTTGGAAATAATGTGTCCTAGTAATCTGCCTTCATGGATAGTAAAAATACATTTCTTAGGATTTATTGAAACTCCAAACTCTCTGCAGCTTTCAAAGATCTATCTCAGATGAACCAGGTGATCATTAGTATCTTTTGAAAAGACAGTTATATCATCTAGATAAACTAGAATGAACTTGTTCATTAAACCAGAAAATGCCATCTCCATGGCTTTCTGAAATGTAGCACCAGCATTAGATAGCCCAAAAGGCATCTTCCTATATGCCATGGTGCCCCACATGGGGGTAAATGCTATTTTATATTGATCTTCCTCTTTAACTAGGACCTAGTTATAACCAGAAAAGACATCTAACAAAGAAAATCTATCAGACCCTAAGACATATTGTAAAATTTGTTCCATGGATGGCAATGGGTGATGATCTTTGAGTGAGGCTCTGTTGAGGTCTCTGAAATGCAAACATAATCAGATTTCACCATTGTTCTTCCTAACTAGAACTAGATTGGAAACCCAAGAGGTGTGTTTGATGGGGAAAATAATATTGGCTTCAATCATTTTTCTCAATTCTATTTTCATCAAGATTTCTAACTTAGGATTGATAGGTCTCTGCTTTTGTCTTAATAATTTAGCATGGGGTTCTATCTCAATGGTGTGCTGGGCTAAGTGGGGATCAAATCCTTTCAGATCATAGTATTCCTAGGCAAAAACATCACCAAATTCTTGACATAATGAAACAAAAGCCTACTTTTTTGGTTGAGTGCATACCTTTCCCAACTTAAGGAATTTGTCCTTGAGAATTTCTACAGACTGGTAGTGCTCTTCTTTGACTGTCATACTGGCTTTGTCTCCTCTAAGCTGATCATCAGAGTTGAATATGGACTTAAGTGTGACCAGTCCCTTAGGTAGCCTATTACTTTTAAACTGTAGCATCTGGTCATTATATTGGTGAGCATGTTTGTTCTAGTTAACTTTGGAGAACTTGGCTTCTTCTATCAAAAAGTTAAAAATCTTCTCATCATTTTCAAAAATTTGCCAGGTCACCTGATTGTTCTAATTCCTTGGGACAACAACAAAGTTAAAAAAACAAAAATCTTCCATTAAATCCCAAACCTTGTGTTTATACATCTTAAGTGTATCATTCTTTGTGAGATTAGTCCCACAAATTTGATTGACTACTAACTCACTGTCACCTATAGATTTTAGGCATTTGATTCCCTTTTGTCTAGCCCATTCTAAACCATGAATCAAAGCTTCATACTCTGATGTATTATTAGTACAGTTGAAAGAAAAATGAACCACAGAGTAATACCATTTCCCTTCTGGATAAATTAGGACAACTCCTCCTCCCGAACCAAATTTTCTTCTAGCACCATCAAAAAACAACAGCCAAAAATCATCACTCTGATCTCTAGAATGCTTATCTTCCTTCTTCATCAAATTTGGAATCACAACACCTTCCTCATGAATGATATACATTCCAATACCAGAAATCTCCATGTTTCTAAAAGGGTTATCCTCCTCCAAATCTCTTTCAGCCCACTCATCTAGGACAATATCAGGAATCTTTCCAATAGTGGTTTCAGGTTTAGAATCACTTGGGTCTTGTTCATGAAACATTAGATTAGCATTTATAGGACTTGGGGTATAAGGTTCATCGTGGATTTTTGAAAAATCCCCAGACTTGATTCTAAATCTAGTCCCATACCTAGTTCTGAAGTATAGATGAGACCAATCAACTGAGAGATATCCCCCTAACCTAGTAGTGAACTCTCTGCTTAGACAAATAGAAAAATGAGGAGGCAGATCTATGACATAGACATCCTGGGGAATGGAGAAAATGGGACATTCATGCAGAGTGAGGCTTAGGTCTTTAATGACTCCCAAGGTACTAACTGATGATCCATCCAACTAAATAACATGCATGTCTATTGGTTCATAAGACAATCCTCGCAGATCTGCTAACTGCTTAGAAATCACAAAACTACTTGCTCCTGAGTCTATCATACAATTATGAACCAAAAAGTCTCCAATAATAAGAGTTACATAGAAAGGAGGAGGTTTAACCTATGGGGCAACAATGGGCTGCAAGCTGGTTTCTTCGGTTTGCTACTCCTTTTGAGGTGTTTCAGCCACTAGGACTTTGGGCTGTTATGAAACAGCTTCTTGGTTTGATGAAATCTTAGCCAACTCCCTAAGTATTAGCTCTTCTTGACCAGGGATCACCAGGGTGTCCATTAAAGGCACATTAATAGAGGTATTCTTCATCTGCTCCATAATATTAAAAGATCCCAAATTTACTTTAGACTATCCTTTTGGTGCAACAGTTTCTATTTGTGTAGACACCAGCTATGTGGCTACCTTGACTGGTTCTTTAGCCTCTTTTGACTAGTTTAGGATTGGAGCTTGAACTTCTTTGGGTTGTGGATTCACAACAAGAGCTTGTTGACTGGTAGAGGCCACTTGTTCACCCTCCAAAGCCTTCTTCTTAGACCTTTTGTTGGCTGCAACTGGGATATAGTTTGGGTTGTCATTTGGTGAAAAATTCACCCTGCAAAAAATTTCTTTCTAAAAATTCACTAGTGCCACCTCAAGTGTTTGCAACTCATTTGGGGTAACAACTTGACCTTGCTGAATTTATGGCTCTTGAACCATCTCCTACAACATCATCACATTGTTATGTACCATGAGGGCCTTAGCATAGCCATTAGGACACATCCCTTGGATGTGTTGCTGATTGCATGGGCAACCCCATTGGTATTCTTGTGCCATATTATTCTAAGCTAAAGGAACTAGCTCTCTAGAAGCACTAGGAGTGTTAGGATTTTAAGGCTGGCTAGCTTTCTGGTTATAATTTCTTTCTTGGCCTTGCTGGCCTTGTTGGTATTGGGGCCTATTCTACTGGTAATGATTTTGATAGGGCTATTGATAAGGCTATTGATAGGGTTGTTGGTAAGGTTGGGATTGCTGCTTCTTTAGACAAACTAGCTCATTAGTAACCATTTGCAAGGCCCTTTTGATCTCATTCAGCTCTTGGGATTGATTCACAATTGGGCTAGCAACTTGTTGAGGAGGAGCTGGGAGAGGTGAAATACATGCCAAGGCTGGAATTGCTTTAGGAATAGGGTGAAGCTTAGGGAAAATAGGCATTGGAGGCCTTGGGGCTATTTTTCCTGCTTGGATTAGGCTATTTTTAGCTCTTATGACAAGATCATATGCTGCTAGTAAATTATTCCCTCCCATGGATTGGATCATAACAAAGATATCACTATTAAGGGCTCTTAGATAGTATAGAAAAACATGTTGGCTTCAAGGTCTAACTATGGCTGGTATTCTACTCCATGTCCTCTGAAATTTGAAGTTAAAATCCATCATGTATTCTTGGGGTGATCTTTCAATAGTAGTCAAATGCTCAACTAATGAGAGATGATATGATTTATCCTCAAATTGATTGGTCAAGGGTTGACCCAACCCATCCCAATCAGCTATAGAACCAACTGCTAAGCCTCTAAACCATTGCAAAGCTTTCCTTTGAGGGAAGTTGCCAACAACCTCACAGCCACATTATCCTAGGTTATATTATGAAGGGCAAAAAGAGATGCTACATCTCTTATATGCCCAATAGTTGAGGTCTGATCCTCTCCTGTAAAAATAGGCAAAATTTTAAGGGCTGATATGGGTATGTCATTATTCTACTACAAATTCAAGAGGCTGCCTTGATTAAATGCCACAAATGGATTTTGTCTAGCCATTGGAGGATTAAGGGGAGCTTGAATTGCTAGTGCTGCTTGCACTAGCTGAATTTGGGAAGTGGTTGCAGAAATGCAAGTAGGATTAGGAGTAGGATTTTTAGATTTTGATGCACTACTTTGGGCTTCTTTAGACCTCTTTTTGATAGATGGCAGCTCCACATACACAAAAGGATTCTTACTTTTCCTGGTTAGGATCCCACTCATAATCTTATATACTGATCTGCATAAAACACCATTAGAGTCACCAAGTATGATTTCACAACAATATCACTACTCATACCACACAATAACTTGCATAAATCTTTCTTAGAAATCTAACTCACTGAGTCTTCTATCCCACCAGGCGTGCCAAAAATTATTGTCACTAAGGATTGCACCCAATTTGCTAAGTGTTAAAACCCAAAAATCTTTTGAAACATGGGACTATTCTCAGGCTATGGGTAACCTATTCAAGAGTAGACCTCCAGATTAAGGGCCGACTTCCCTTTGGATCACTTGAAAAATTCACTAACTTTTAGGAGGAAAGGGAGAGAGTGCATAAAAATAGACAACTAAAATTGAATGAAATAAAGGTGATCCACCAAATTCAAAAAGAGATTTACAACTGAAATAAGTTTACTCCAACAGGAAAACAAAACTTGACTCACAACTTAATCCTACTTTCTTAAACTCTTAATGAAATAAGGTACTTGAAATGTAGAAAAGGAAGAAATCTTCACAATTTTGATATTCTTGATTGCACACAAGTCACACTACTGAATTAAGATGAATTCCTAAACACCAACTTGGATTCAACATGCGGATTAAGGATACAAGGACATCATAGTAATCCTTCATATGATTTCAAAAGTAAACTCAAAATTATAGGGGAACAAGAAGGATCAATTTTTATTGCTGAAAAGAAACTAAGTACAATTATGTCTCTCAGAGCTACAACACTCATATCAAAGAGAAAGAATGAAGAGCTAACCTTAATCACCAAAAGTGAGAGGTATGAAACTAAAACCTAGGAATCTGCACTCAAACTCCACTACCTCCTAAGAATAGAAAAAATCAATAATGGACCCATGAGGCTACATCATAATTTGAATGTCAGATTCTTGGATTCCTAGGGGTGAGCAAAGTGGGGTCCTAAGAATATAAGTTCAAAGGAGACCACTCTATCCACTAAGTCATGCATCATAATAAGATTCTGACAATGGCTTATAAAATGCCATTTGTTAGAATTTACAATAACATCTTTGCAATGACTTTACATTAAAACAATTACCCTTCCTATGCCAATACATGTGGACCTAAATATATTTCAAAATAGTCCTCAACCACAAATAGGGAAGACATACCTTGAAATATTTACATTTTGAACTAAATCCACATTACATGAATGTATCTAAGCATATGTTTAGGCACCCAAAAAAAACTCTCAACCCAATAAAAGAGGGGAAAGCATTAAATCCACCTACATATAGCATATAGCCTAGCATTATTGTACCCCAACCTAATGACTTATCAAAATCTTCCCTAATGCTTTGAAAATGGCTCCCATCTTTTACACATATGTCATAACCTTAGCAAGACATGTCTTCCTAAAACCCTCATCGAAGATGAGGAGAATCTATTTTTGGTAGACTACTTGATCCTTGGCACTTGGAAAGTTGCCATCTCCACTATCAGTCAACCAAACCTTTGTTTTGGAAACAACAGCATTCAGAATCAAGCTATCGAGGTAAGCTTCATCTCATTCAATTCTTTATGCCATTTTGGTTCATCGTACTCTGCAAAAATGTGCTCATGCTTTTGAGGGTACTGTCATTAGATTTTTACTTTCCTTGCATCTACAAGGGCACTATTATGTATCATTTTATCTGCTATCTTTCAAATTCATTCTCTATTATTCATTCCTGTAAGTGCGTATTCAACCTAATGATTACAACACTTCATAGAAAAAGGCCCACTGCTATTGATTTGCAATTATTTCAAGTAGGGCATGGTTCATATGAAACTAGAATCTCTGTATTTGATCTCCTTTAAGATAATAGCATTGTTACATTTTGATTCATTAGGTTGCGCTTGATCTATGCATTCAATTCATGGCATCAATTGAGTTGATTGTATCTCGAGGGTGCTGTGTGTATGCACTTACTTGCATGAGTTTGAGACCTCCATGTTACTCTAATGCCACCACTAAACAACTAGGGCATGACTCATATGAAACTAAGATGTTCATACATCTCTATTTGATTTCCTTTTCACTTCATTGTTTGTCTCTGTGATTTTCTCAAAGCATTTTTTTTAAGGCATGAATGCCCGATGATTTTTGGCTAGAGCATGGTTCATGAATCTATTGATGTTGATTCCTCATATGTTTAATTTCATGCTTTATGATTTAAGCGTGACTTCAAATGATTATGAAGCCCGTGATCAAGCTAGGGAACCATATTAGAACCATGGCCTACTTCTATTGGATATGGTTTGTGATCGAGTACATGCACTGTATCTTGAAGGCCCGCAAGCTAGGGCACCAATGCTCATTGTTTTAAAGTTGATGTCACAACACTAAGTGACCCATGAGGATTGAATCTTGGTACCATTTTCATGATGTATGTCTTCATTACAAGGTGTAGGAATTTCTTCTTATTACATGTATCACTATTTGAACTTGAGGAAATGTGAATTGTGTTTGCTGTCAGATAGCATGGATCCTGTTGAGCATTGACTACGATTCTTGTTTAGTCTATCCATTGTTAATGATGTTTTATATTATGAGCACTATGATGAGCTTGTAATTGTTTTGATGTATCTTTCCTCTACATTATCGAGGGCATGGATCTTCTATAGTCTCAATGGCACCGTGAGGGACTCTATTTATTTCATTTGATGTTGATATCTATTGGGCTCATGCTCTCTATTAGGGCATCTGCTTAACCTCCTTTGTATTTGTGAGGCATTGTATCTTTATCTCTGGCATATGTTGTTTGATCTCTATTTTATATTCCATTTGTATTAAGATAAAGGGCACCATATTAGAACCATGGCCACTGTTGATGTTGCCAAGGCTCGTGCTTTGTTTAGGGCATTGATGTGTATTATGCTCCATTCTCTTCTGCTATTACATTTGTGAAACTCTATGCTTGCTATGCTTCCATGATCCTTGGTATTCTATTTCATGCTTTGATCATTGGCACGTTGTGATTGAATTTTGGTGCTCACACACTTGTGCCGTGTTGGTGGAAATACATTCTATTATTTGGTGCTATATAGATCTCATGGTGCCACTATGATAGGTTATCTAATGAGCCCCATTAATATCATGGTGTGTGATTGGCACCATGCCCTGCTATTTATGTATGGATATTCATTACCTCACTACTCTACCACTGCAATCTATGTACCTCTATGCTTTCCATGCACCATCTTCACACCATTCTTTGAGAATCTTGGTACTTTGATTCATTGTACAGTATTCAGAACATGAAATCTTGTTGCTACCTTACATGCTTATGTGCTTTGAATGTTCAAGCCCATGGGAAAAATAGGGCATTGCATTGGATTACTTACTTGGTGCCCTATTTGGTTTATCATATTTATCATGTTCATCCTACAATATACATAATCTTTGTTTTGCACTTTGATGCCAATATTTGATTTATCATGTCATGCTTCCTCACACATATTTGGTATGCCCGTGCTATAATATCAATGCATTGAATGCATCCTTGGAGTATATTATGTTGTGGTGTGCTCCTTTCTGTGACATGTAGGATCATATTCTTATTCTTCAGCTATTTGTAGCTCATGCTTTTCTTTGCTTCCAAGATTCTACTTTTCATGATTATCATTAATGTTGCATCATCTGGATGTCCCTTTGTTCATATGATGGGTGCTCTTGGCCCTTGATGTGATCAATGACAAAAAACTTGAGGTTTTTCTATCATGATCCACATTAAGGGCCCAAGTCATTCATTGGATTCATTATTGGATCAGCTCCTCCTGTATCTATACATGAAACAAACATGTCAGTGAAAACATGGTGCCTTTTTGTTCTTTGGAGCCTTGATACACATGCCCTAAGCATAACCTTTGTTAGAGGTGCATGGTTAAGTGTATATATGCATTCTGTAAATATTGTGATACTAGCCATTATTTAGATCCATTTGATCTAACCAATTCCCTTCTTCTCTTGTTGCAAGTTCTGGATCTCAGGAGCTCTCTACATAGGACCGGATCTAGACACCAATACCAGCCAATGTCTGGTACCCCATTATTTAGTTATTTCTTTATGTATATTTATACTCATTCATTCAATTCTGGTAACCACTATGCTCATGGCTTGTGTGAGCTTAGATAGATGTTTCTTTCTATTTATTTCCCTTTGTACAACATACATATCACTGATACATGCATGTGTAGTCTTAGTTGCATTTCATTTCCTTTTATTTTCATGTACTTTTCAAAATGAAATGAACACAAACTTAAAGAAGAGCATCTAATAACACAAACTAGGGTAATGTAGCTTCATCTATTAATTAGGTCTCCAATCTAAGAATGAGTAAAAATATGATAACAATAACATGATCATCAAGGCACTCAATCCTCTTATGTCAACAATCTAACTCAGCTATGTGGGCATAAAGCCAATCCATGCCAAGTACTATTTCATAAGAACCAAGAGGTGTGATATGAAGATCCACAATTGTGATCATGTCACCAATTTACACCTGGCTATTCTTTACTAAGGAGTTGACTAACACTCTAGACCCTGATGCTAACTCCACTTCCTAACTAACTTCCTATCTAGCTACCACAAGCCTGCAACGCTCCAAAAAAAATGGAGATATGAAAGAATCAATAGCACCAGAATGAAACAAAATGGTAAAACTAATACTATTGATCATACCTGTAGCCTCTATCATTGTATCTTGGTGCTCATCCTGGCAGCTATCAACCACTGCAAATAGCCTATGAGACTTTCCAAAGTCTCTAACTATAGGCTCTAATGTTTCCATATGTTGACTACCTTCCATCTAACCCTGAGGACAATCACGAGCTAAGTGCCCAATGGCACCACATGCATAGCAAGGACCATGTGTGTGAGTCTAAACTCCCTATGGCCTAGAGTATGGTTTTCCACCAGTCCTACTAGACCCACTGAAACCTCCTTAAGAGGACTACTAAGTCCATGCTGGGGGTGCATCTAAATACTACCAAGGCTGGTCCTTCTTTAGTCCTTGTACCTGCCACTGTTTGGGCTTAGAGCCCTGCTGACCCTATGGTGGTTTCTATTTTTTATTCTGTTGGGTCTGCTGCTATGAGTTCTTGTTAAAAGACCTTGAAGAATGCCCATTGTTACCCTTCAAGTGACTCTTCTGGTGTCCTTGAGACTGATATGCAGATTTATAGTTTTGAGACCTATAATGAGCATCTCGAGACTTACCCTGAATCTCCTCTACAACCAAAGCCATCTCTACGGCCTCATGAAGGGTCCCTGGAGTGGTCATGTGAACCTGTCTTGATATCCAATCATTGAGTCCCTTGAAAAAATGGTTGACTCATAATTTTTCATCCTTCATATTGTCAACATATGGTAAAAGCTCAAGGAAATGGGTCTCATACGAAATTACTATGAGTCCCCTTTGTTGGAGCTCATGGAACTCATCTATGCACTGCTACCTATAATGCTCTAATAAATAGCTATCTCTAAACCTCTCTATCAAGATCTCCCAAGTAATAGTGTCCATCGTAGTGTTGTTCTTAAATTCTTCTTGTTTCCACCATGTGGAAGCTCTGCCTCTTAGTAGGTGTACTACAAAATAGGCCTTAACATTGCTCTCATAATGATGCAATCCAAAGCACCTGTCTAAACTCAAAATCTATGCCTTGGTATCTATGCCCTATGTAGAACCATAATAAAAAGGTGGTTGTAATCGTAGGAGATCTCTAATATGGTCCCCAGAATCATGGGGTACCCTCTGAACTAATCCAAGTGGTCGTGGTTCTGGCATGCAAACTAATTCCACCTCATGTGCTCCCTGTCCCTCCTCACAATCTCATGGAGGGTTCCTAGTTCTCTCTCTGACCTATGATCTATGTCCTCCAGACAAGTGATGCTCTGACTAAGGGATAACTAGAGGTAACCTATCCTGTATAACCCTGATGAGGTTCTGTAAGGCTAGAAATACTTCTTGATTAGGATTTGGTGGTGGTTCGGGAGGAGGTTGCTGATTAACTACTGATATCTCAGCCCTTTGTTTATCTTGCACGTGAATCAAAGGGGTTCTCCTAGATCCTTGTCCTCTATTATGTCTTCGACCTTCATGTGTAAGGGGAGGCATCCTAGCGATTTCAAAAGGGTTAAGTTAGATAAGAAATGTAATGGGTTTAATGGCACCAAGTTTTCGCTAACCTAGCTCTAATACCAAAATGTCATGCCCATATTTCTATGAGCAAAAACAAACAATCTTTTTTTTTAAGGTTATAAGTTTAAGTTAAAGGTTAACAGTTGTCTAAAGTTGAGCAGTTGAAACTAAGAGGATCATGATTTATTTTCGATTGAGGGATTATTGTTTATGTTAACCCCTTGCAAAATAAAATGTCCAACAATTCTAGGGTTAACTCGCTAGTCTTAAACTCATTCCAATTAAATATCATACTCTATATCGCAAGTGCATTAATTAATGGATTAAAATATTTCCCTAAACTTTAGGACCATCTAAGATTAAAATAAGTGATTAGCATAGTAAATTAAACTATAATTAAAATTTGGGTTATTTAAAATATTAAATAACCATTAATCAAAAATTAAACTCTATTAAATATAATTCTCCACGACATGTTTCCTTCATAGTAAATTAATTAATTTAATGAATTAAATTTATTTTAATATAATTAATTTTACTCCAAGTCTCTCAACATAGGTCTAGACTTATTTGCATTATAAATACCCCTTTAAGGTCCATTTAAAAATTTTCAACTAATCCTTACTATCGACACGATTTAATAATCTCCCAAATAAGAAAATAAAGATAATTTCTATTAACAATTATTAATTAATTAAGTGAGTAAATAACATTTAATATAAAATTTACTTGCTAAAGCTCTAAAACATTTTTACCAACATTAATCTTACATAAAATTAAATCTCCCCTAGAGGCATTAATTAAAGAAAGCCAAAAGAAATAATTAATAAATCCTCAATTTTGTAAATCAACTTATAACTATTGGAGGAGTATTTAAATCTCAAGTTCATCTACTTTAGTATAAACTAAACTAAAACATGAACTTAAATAAAATTAGCAAGAAAGTAACAAGAAAAAGAAAAGGGCATAAAAACATTATCAAAAGAATGGGGGAAAATTTCAAAATAGGGGTTGACTATTCAATGCCCTAACCCTAATTTTGAAATTAGGGCTAGGGTAAAATAGCAACCCCCAAAGATTTTCTTCCATTTTCTCATTTCCCCTCCTCATCTTTCCCCTTTCAAACCCTAATCATTTTCTTATTATTTGTTTATCATGTTTTGTTCCAGGAGGGTTTTGAAGCTCCCACAATGGAGTATATGGATTTGCTATTACCATATGTACACTATGTGTAAGATTTTTCATAAATACTCCCCGTCAAAGGCATGTAAAGCTCTGGTTTTTCTTTATGCAAACCCTACCTGCATTTTTGTTTATTGTGACATTGTTGGTACATTTTTTTTTCTTAAGTTTGCGGGTTTTTATATTTTTATGTTCTCTATTTTTTTTTGTTTAAAAAAAATGAATAATAAAACAAATTCGTAGCGAATGGGGGGAGCTAGGTTCACCCCAGCCCATGGCCGCTCCATGCAGGCCATGGAGGCCCACGCTCCCTATGACAACCACAGCCTCAGTTGTGGATGCAACAGGCCGTGGGTTTCCCAACCCACTCTACGCGCAAATACAAGAAGCGGGGGAGGGGAGTGTGACACCAGCCACCCCCCCCATCCCCCAATTTTTATTATTTTCTTTTTTAAATAATTTTTTTAATTTTTTTTTTTAAAATGTTTTTTTTATTATATATATTATATAATGTATTTTATATAATATATATTATATATATATAATATTTTAAAAATAAATAAATAAACAGATTACAATGTAAGTAATTTTTTTGGCAAAAAAAATAATCTCTAAACCAATACCCCTTTTTTTGCAACATAAAAACATTTTTTTTTAATATATTTAAAGAAAAATAATATTATTGATATGAACAATATCTTTCTTTTTTTTTGTTTTACTTAACATGAAAAATGAAGAACAATACTAACAGCATATCTTTTTTTTCTATATGCAAAATAGATCAACTAGATAAGCTATTTCTTAAAAGAATATTTACAAAGGTAGTTATTTAATTAATTTTATTTTTTTATTTAAAACATATTTTAGAGATATGCTATTTTTTTTTTGTAAAAAAAAGACTAAATAGAATACTAACTTTAAATACTAACTTAATTAACATATACTATTTTTTTTGTAAAATTAACAGCATACTAATCCCTTACATTTTGAGGAGCTAAATATTTACAATATGCAATAGGGAATACATAGTTTTAAATAAAAATTGCAAATATGCAACCAAGGAAACCCTTCTTTTTATTTCTTTCATTTTCCTATCTCATGCATTTATTCTTAGAAATAAAATAATAGGATACATGTATTCCTTAGTTCAACTGATTTTAACAAATTTAAAAAATTGAAATATTTCTTTGTAGAGAATACTAAAGACATCATGGAAAGGGAAGCATTTTTTTTCCAGTCTTTTAAACTCAATAGCCCTACTAATTATGAGGCCCATTCCAAAGAAACAACTTAAAAAATAAAAACATGTATTCAGCAACTTAGGAGATAAATTTATGCACTTATCAAGTCTCTTAAAAGAAGTGAAAGAGAGTGAGAATCCACATATATTAACATTAATAGAGTGATGGATACATTTTATGTGACATAAGGCATATACAAAGCATACAAATATGATTTTATACATTATTTTTTTTCATTTCTTTTATAAGAAGAACTTAACAAAGGAGAAAATTTTTACATAGAAACAAAATACAAATAATCATCCTCTCTCTTCAAGAATACAACTTCAAACATGAAGTCTTCAATGGCTTGTATACCTGCGAATGAAAAAATGGATGAACCATGGGATGCTCACCTCCCAACCTAGGTTTCTAAGAAGCCATCCCTGAGGTAGGGGAACCAAAGTATAAATGGGTAACACAAAGACACACACAAAAGCTACAAAACTTCACAAAACAAATCTACCAACATGAAGAAACAAATCCCCTTCCCAAAAATTTCACAAGGGTCACACAAGAACCATTTATGGGGTGAATGTGGACCAAATACTCCAATGGGGAGGAAAATCCAAAACAGAAATAAATAATGCAAGCCTTCACAAGGCATAGTATAGCTCATAGCAACTACTCCCACACACAAAACTCAACCACAATCCCTTATGACCCACAAGACATTTTAGCCAAAGAACAAAACCCTTATGACCCCCATAGATTTGGCATCAAGGAGCCCATACTCCATGATTTCTCCCTCTCCTCCTTGAGGAGAGACTCTATAGCCATGAGCTTTCCTAAAAACCCTTCACCCCCAAGGATACTCTTCCCTTCCAAGGGTGAGTGTGGCCTTGAGAACTCCCAAATAACATACTCTTTAAGAGAACAAGAAAAAGAAACATATTACAACACTAACATAAAACTTGATCTCCATAAAATCTAAAGGAGAATAAAATTTACATTGCACAAAAATTCTCAACATAAATAAAAAACTAGCATGAACATGAAGATAGAACTACATCTCTCTCATCATACAATACAAATTTACTCGTGCAACATGAAAATGAAACAAGTTAGAGCCACCAACCTAGATCAAAAGAAAGTATGGTGAATGTTGAAGATGAGTTCCATTTTTGTCCAAGCTTTCTCCTATCCAAGCTTCTCCAAATTCCTCTAGTCTCTAAGTTAGAGAATGGGTATTCAAACTCTCTAAAATGAAGAGTCCCCACTAAAAAGACCTCTACACTTCTTCCCACAAACTCCTAGGGATAAGTCAAGCCTTCTAATTGGTCAGTCTTCCCTAATCCTCTGATAAATTTCCAAAATAGGCTTCTAAAAAGGTTGGCCAAAAAGGTGGACAAAGGACTTACATCCTAATGGAAGGAGCTCTTACCAAAACCTTTCTTCAAAAGTTGATTTTCGGCCAATTTGAAAATCCAACTTTTGGAGGGGTCTTTTGGTCAACTATGGGTTGTCCTATGCTTAAAATTGACCCTTACCCATAGGTATATCAAGTGGGCTAACTAAAAATGGCCTAAAAATACCCCTAGGCACCTTTTAAACCCCCCGAAAACTCATGGCAAGATAAAATTCGAAATTCTTTGATAAGACACTACCTCAAGCTCCCCATCCAAGTGATTCACATGGGGATCCTAAAGGAGTACTATCCTAGGTTGGTGGACAACCAATCCTCAAGTGGAAAATGTCATGGCCACATGTACACTTTACAAGTGTCAAGTGACACAACACACAAATTATAGGTCACTGGCCACATGACATTTCCACTTGAGCATACACATACATAAAATGAAATAACAAGTTTTCAAAATAAATTAAGACATACAAGATCAATACATTTACAAAATAAAATACAATTACAATGAGGTTTTTGCCTCTCATTAGAAGCAACCTTGGCTCGAATTGATTTCACATAGGTCTATGCTTTGGTTCCCCGAATTTACCATGGTTTAATTCCCTACACACTACAATCCAACATCAATAGTCCAAGGAATATACATGTAAATTCATAACATTCATGCTCAAAATAATTCATTTACAATATCATTAATTAAGACATAATTCACATGGCATAATGATTCATTAATGACATACACACAACTCATTATGTAAAATATAATTCATCACTTAATTAAGCTTGTAACATAAACATTGCACATATAATTCATTGCATAATTATATATCATGATGACATCATAACATTTATAAAATCCAATTAATCACACATGTAGACTCCAATTTGATATCATAGTAATCATCAATCTAAACATAACATAATGTGCATCAAACCTCTATGGTGATAAAAACATAATATAAAGTGTCAGAAAACCATAAAATATGTATTCAAGCATGGTGGATCCAATGAAGGATAGTCCAAACCTTGCAGCCAAAAGAATTACATAGTGGATTACTCAACAATGCCACACAAAGTAATTGTTTAACACTGATTATCGTTAACATGCTTGGCTATAAGGCCTTCCGAGTTAGGGCCAATTAGAATTAGAAAACAATTCTACAAGATCAAAACTAGATCCAATACAATCTTAGCTATTTCAACTCTAAAGACAATCAAAAGCTGATGGAAACCCTAAGGAGGATCTAAACTTGAGCTTGCAAGCCTCCTAGAAATCTCCTTGTCTCCAAGTATGCAAATCCCTAGCTCTACTACAAAGGACTATCAGATTACAATCTGATCTGCAAGAACATCAAGAACTTTTCCACAACTTCTCTCTCAGGCTTCGCATCTGAATTCTAGATCTGCTAAGTCTCCAAGTTCTGATCTCCCAAATCTCTCTTTTAAAAAAATCTCCCCCTCAAACATCCACCCAAGCCCTCCTTAAATACTAATCATCATCCACAAGTCAGCTGGATGAAACCCTTAACTCCCCAAAAAAATAATTAAATGCCATACATGTCAGCTTACAAATGTATACAAACATTTAATTTTGCATGTCGGCCCAAGACAATGGCTGCCAACAATTAATTCACCAAGTTAGCTCAACAAATCACACAAAACTCTAGTCAGTAAGTCAAAAGTACTAAGCACAGTAAAATTACCAAGCACGGCAGGCATCGCTAAGCACCATTATTGACCGAGCACCATAGGCATGGCCGAGCAACAATTTCACTGAGTGCCAGAGACTACCAAGTTCCTTTAGTGACCAAGCTTGCTTCAATGACCAAGCCCATCGGTCAAGGCTTCAACCAAGTAAAACCAGCCAAAACACAAACACTCCATGTAGTTTACCAAGGACAAAAAATGCCCCAGCCTTAACCTTGGATGCCCCTGCATTAGACACCCCAGGTTCCAAAAGATGTTCATACGTGAGAAGAACATCTTCCAGGATTCAACACATAAATCCTGAACTGGTTCTTCACATACAAGTCCTCAACCTTTTCTACTTGCAAATTCTTCCACTTCAGCTTGCTCTATCTCTTCAAGTCTTTTCTTGACAATGTATAGGTTGGTTCTCCATACTGATCATTCATTTCCTCTAGATCCACAATCTCAACTCGGCTACCAATACTTAGGATTCTCCTACCGAGTGTTGTATCCATCAAAGGCATCAGTGAAAACTTCCTATCATTCTTATCAACAGTAAACTTATTTTGGACATAGTCATAAATAGCTCTGCAATCATATTGCCAAGGTCTACCAAGCAATATATCACAACTATTCATCTTCACAATGTCACAAAGCACAAGATCCTTGAACTGGCCAATCTAAACATTAATGAAGCATTGTTCTCTAACTTCCAAAGCATGGACATCTTCCAACCAGCCAAGCCTATAAGGATAAGGATGTTTCATTCTACTCAAACCAAGTTTTTGAACCAGGTCTTCAAAAACAAGGTTATTAGTGCTACCACTATCAATAATAACATCATAGATTTTACCTTCAATCTTGCATCAGGTCCTAAACAAATTACTCCTCAGACAAGGTTCATCCTTTGTACCGAGCAATGTCCTCCGAAGTAGTAACTTCTCTTATTCAGGTTCATTCTGAATGTTCTCATTCATCACAGTAGTTCATTGGTCAACCTTCTTCTATGTACACTCAAAAGAATGGTGTCCTTCCTCTCCATAGTTATAGCAAGTACCTTTAAAGATAACTATACTTGTCTTCTTCTTTGGTTCCATAGGTTTCTGTTCATCTTTTGCATCGATCAGTTTCTCCTTTATCGAGTGATCAATCTTTTCTTTCCCTCAGGAGTTACTAGGTTGTTTCCTCTTCAACTTATCTTCTACCTTCAAAGCATACTGATAAGCATCTTTAACAGAATCAATCTTCAACATACCAAGCTCATCCTAAATATTTAATCTTATACCATTCACATACCGAGCTACCTTTTCCTTACCAAGCTCTCAGTGTCCAGATCGAATAGTAAGTTTGTAGAACTGCTCGGTATAATCTTTAATAGACTAATCCTTCTACTTCAGATTCTACAACTTCTTAAACAAGTCAAGCTCATAGTCAGCTGATATAAACTTAGCTTTCAACTTAGTCACCATCAATCTCCACCGATTGATCTTTGTTTCACCTTCATCTTCTCGGTCTCTTTGTAGTTCCTTCCACCAAAGAGTAGCATGTCTTTTCAACTTTGTCTCTTCTAATCTCACTTGAAGAGGATCTTCAATTTATTCCAGTTCAAAGAAATCTTCAAGTTCACCAATCCAATCAATCAGATTATTAGGCTTCAAAGTACCATAGAAAGTAGAAACTTCCATTTAGTAATTACTAAACCGAGCAGTAGGTCTAGGCAACTGAGCAGTTCTATCTTAACCAAATATGTTCCTTCGATCATCACCACTAGATCTAGTAGTTTCAAATTCTTTAGTAGCTTCTTCATAGCCATCCTCAGTACCAAAATTCTAAGGTATACCAGCAACAGTTCTCATGATCTCGGTGACCATATCATTTTTCATCAATTCCAACTCAGATCTAAAATATGATTTAACCTTCTCTGTGATCCTGGATTCAATAGTATCACAAAGATCATAAATAACTCTAGGTTCCAATATTCTCAGAGGCATCCTTAAAGATAAGAGAAAACCTCTACAACAAACCCTCACCAACCACCTTGTGACAATTTCCAAGCTGCAACAAGTCAGATCTCAACCTGTAATCTTGTAAACAACTAGGGCATAATTTCACAAGTTTAGTGCTTCGGATCTGCAATCTAGATTGTTCATAATCTCTACTCCAACAAGATTAACTTCCCAAGATCAACCTTCTACTTCAACAAGATCAACTTTTACTCCAGCAAGAACAAAACCTCACCTTGATACTACCTTATGCAGTCAAGAATGGTGGATCCAATGAAGGAAAGTCCAAACCTTGCAGCCAAAAGAATTACAAAGAAGATTAATCAACAATGCCACACAAAGTAATTGTTTAACATTGATTATCATTAACATGCTCAATTGTAAGGCCTTCCAGGTTAGGGCCAATTACAATCAGAAAACAATTCTGCAAGAGCCACAACCAGATCCAATACAATGTTAGCTAGTTCAACTTTGAAGATAATCAAAAGCTGATGGAAACCCTAAGGTAGATCTAAAATTGAGCTCGCAAGCCTCCAAGCAATCTCCTTGTCTCCAAGTATGCAAACCCCTAGCTCTACTAGAAAGGACTACTAGATTACAATCTGATCTACAAGAACATCAAGAACTTTTCCACAACTTCACTCTCAAGCTTCACATCTGAATTCTAGATCTACTAAGTCTCCAAGTTCTGATCTCCCAAATCTCTCTTTTAAAAATCTCCCCCTCAAACATCTACCCAAGCCCTCCTTAAATACTAATCATCAGCCACAAGTTGGCTAGATGAAACCCTTAACTCCCCAAAATAAATAATTAAATGCCATAGAAGTCGGCTTAAAAATGTATACAAACATTTAATTTTGCATGTTGGCCCAAGACAATGGCTACCAACAATTAATTCACCAAGTCAACTCAACAAATCACACAAAATTCTAGTCGATAAGTCAGAATTACGGAGCACGCCAGGCATCACTAAGCACCAGTATCAACCGAGCAACAATTTCACCAAGCACCAGAGACTACCGAGTTCCTTTAGTGACTGAGCTTCCTTCAATGACCAAGACCGTCAGTCAAGGATGCAACTGAGTAAAACTGGCCAAAACACAAACACTCCATGCAGTTTACCAAGGACACAGAATGCCCTAGCCTTAACCTTGGATGCCCCTGCATCAGTAAAGCATCAAAATGTAGTATGAACTAGGTCTATCTCAAATGCAAAAATGGAAAGACTCTGATGGGCTCGGTGTGAGGCCTCACAATATCTTAAACTCACATCTATCACATTCTATACATATTTCACTACTATGTCACTTTCATAAAACACTCTTTATTTATATCATTTTATCCTCCAGTCAGCTCTGGAATACAATACAAAATATAATAATTACTAATGCACATAATAAATACTAATTCATGATCTTGTATTACCAAATTGTCGGCAATATACAATCTTTATCTGACTTAGCACATTACCATTCCATCTAGCATTTCCTTAATCATCGCGATTTTTCATATGCCATGTTTCACTCTTCCTCTATCTTTACATGCCTTCATATCACTGTAACTAATTGATATCAATACCAAAACAAATGTGACCTTAATAAAAGGTCATATATATCCAAAAATGTCTTCCTCTAGGCTCAGAAGCCATCATATAGCATATATTATCTTCTATGTCTAGAACATTTCTAGACTACTCTGTAAATCCAATTCCATACTTAGTTATCTTCATGACTGTGTCTCCAACACTCATACTTACTTCACTCGATCACCATAAAATAAGTGTTTCCATAAATGAAAACCTTTAAGTGATTCTTAGTTCTCTCAGAAGATCACTTGCCAATAATCTCTCCCTTTGGCATTGATGGAAACACTTAACAAAAAGTGACTAAGTGTCCAAAATACTAATTGTATTCTTCCTTCTTCTTTTCTTTCTTATATACATATAAATATTCTCTTTTTTTTTTAATTTTAATTTTCTTTTTCATTTTTACTTCTTCTCATTTTTTTTATTTTTCTCTTCTTCTCCCCCTTTGACATCAGTAGAAAAGGTACACTCAAAACTCTAAAATTTAAAAAATGTAGGACTTAGTGCTTACTCACTAGTTTTAGAATATCTTTGAAGGAATCTTTCAAGGTGTTCACTTCGTCATTCCATAAATTAATCAATAGTTCACTGACATGGATTAGGCCATTCAGTGCATAGGATTTAGTCACTACTTCATTTAACTCAGTGGGTACATAATTGGTCATTGACTCCCCAATCGTCTCCATCACAGTGAGATGTGCCTCAAGAATTGATAGCTTAGGAGTGATTAAACTCTTCAATAAACAAAATCTTGTCATTAATCTCCCTTTCTCTATATCCAATACATTCATCTTATCCAAGATTTTTGATGTCCCTTTGCCCATCTCTATACATTTTCTGAGGAGATATCACAAATGTCCATCATATTGTCAAATGTAGCCCTGTCCTTAGCTATTATGTCCTCAATGTTCTTTTTGTGTCTGATAGGATTGATGTAATAACTATAAACCTTTCTTCCTTTTGCAACATAGCTTTTGGTCTTAGTTGTAGTTACTTTCAGAATGCCCAAGTCCCATGTAATAGACTGGCATACTTCCTTCAACTTTTTCTCTAGGTATCTCTTCTCTGCCTTTTCCTTTGCAATCTTTACAAGTGACTCATAGTGGTTGTCAAAGTTGTCTAATGCCATGTTCAGGTTCTTAGCATCATATTTTTATTGAAATATAAGGGGTACAAGGAGTATTTTATTCATTGTAACTACTACCCTAGTAATCAACTTAACCCTTTTATATCCCTTTAGTTCTGACCTCTCTTTTGCCTTAGCAAATTCCATGAAGGATAATCTCATTAGTTTATCCTCATCCATACTCTCCACATTAGTTATCATGGGCTTGGCCATACTTGTCAACAATCAGGTGGTGTCATGTTCTTGTTTTATTTCAATTATTATATCTTATTCTTTTCCCATCCTTTCTCTTCCTGTATTTCTTCTTTCTATCCTTCCTCTCTCTATCCTTCCTCTTCTTCTGTCATCACACTATCTAAGTTTCCTTGAAACAGATCACTCTCATCCATTGAAATGTCAAGGGTCACTGCCACACTAGCAAAAAAGAATTTTGGTTGGTTGTCAATATTTATTTTACTTCCTTCTATACTATCCTCAGCCATTTTAGAGCTTTCTCCCATTCTGAGAGGTCTAGGCTTGGTATCTTTGGGAGGTGAAATCTTCTTAGGCATGTCGCTTATTAGTATTTAATCTAATGCCTTCTATGTGTCCTCGATGAATTCATCATATTTCCTAGCCATTATTTTCATAAGTCAGGAATTAGTCTTCAGTAGGGGTTGGAGTTCCTTAATTATTTTCTCCCTTTTCTATACAGAAACTACAAGATACATATCTTCAATTTCTTTATTTCTTATTTTTTCATCCTTTGATTATACTAATTTTTGTCTAATTTATAGCTTGCTATACAAGTCTTTTTGTATACTACCTTTGATCTCCAATAAATTATTTTTATAAGCTAATAAGTGTTGAATCACTTCTTTCTTCTTGGTCACCTTATCCTCTTTTCTCTTTGCTTCCACTTCAAACATTTTATTCTTAGGATTATTAGGTCTACAGAAACACAGAGACGGAGAAAACCCATAAATCTTTTTCTTTTTTGAGCCAAGTCAACCTTGACCTAAATACGGGGGCACAATTGTGCCCCTTTATCTCAATCTTGACCTGCACTACTCTGACATAAATTATATTCATGGATCCCAAAAAATTTCCGAAAAGGGTATCCAAATCTACTCTGTAATTTGTTGTTTTGTACCTGTTCATGCAAAAAAAATGGTTTTGTTTATTTGGATTTAACCTTGAAATATAATTGAAATTATAGTAATAAATAAAGTAAATAGAACAATTCACCTTGCTTATGTTGAAACCCTTGTGGAGGATTCAAATCCTTGAATCCACACATATGGATGCTCCAAATGATGATCTACAACTAATTGAATATCTAGATAAAATGAAGGAATAATGATTAGAGATCACTGAGGTATGAAAGTGATATGTAAGATGATTAAATCAGTCAATATGTTGTTATTGATGTCAACTATTTTTGACAGTACTTATCATGATAGTTACAAACATCTAAACATCTGTTGAAGGAAGGAAAGATGAAGAAATGAGATATCTACATAAGGGAAAGATGGATATGATAGATAAGGATAAGGTAAACATTGGATAACTTATTGATGAGTCTATGGCTTTATATTGTTGACTTGAGAATGTTACATTAATCTATTATGAAGAAGTGATTTGAATTTGAACAAGTCAATATGGTCGATAATTGAAGACTTTTGTATACACTGAGCCAGTGCAGTGTATACTGAGTGACAGTAATAATCGAGTTAGTTATAACTGACACATTTTAGCATTAATCGAGTATGCATGAAAACATTAAATGCTAAGAACAACTGACTGAAATTAATGAGTTGGATATTGTTATGATTTCAAGGTAAAGGATGAAGTTAGTTATGAGATCTGTGGCTGACATAATTCAGAGATGATCTAAAGGATGAAATTGAAATGTGTTAAAGACACATCTACCAAGGAAGGTTTAAGTGACAAAATAGACGAAGGATATTAAGAGGTAAAATCTAATGGCTGAGATGAAAATAGTTTATTTATCTATTTAAGATATATGAGTTTCATTGTTGAAACATGCCAAACTGATGTAGGAGCATCCTGGGTGTAAGAGCAATCTTGCATCACCCAAAAATATTTATGTTTTTATATTCAATAAGGGCTATCTTGTGCAGAGCTACTATTTATGGAAACTTGCTATTTTTAGTAAGTTGGTCATACAATCTCAGAATGTTCTAACTTTACATGTGGAGGTTCATCTCAGTCATATCAGCCTGCCAGTAAAGTTTCATGGCTAGATCAGGTCTAGTTTTGAAGATATTGAAGATTTTCGATATTGGCAACAGGGTACAGAAACTTTGAACTTAGTTTTGAAGGCTTTAGAGGCCCCATATGAGGTCAAAAATTTGGGTGACAGATGCTTGCACCAGTCAAGCTTGTAGAGAACTTTGTGGCCTTTCCAAAATGGGGTTATAATAGTCAATCGGGTCAACTGGTGATGACTTATGGTCTCCGAAAGTCAGGTCACCTAAAATGGCAGAAAATAATTTTCCTTCAAAATTTATGTTTGGGTTTCAAAAGTTATTTTGAGCCGACTTTAATGTAATAAATTGAAAAATAAAATAATTCTAAGTTTAGTCGGCCCTACGGGCTAAATTTCTAGAACCTTCTTGGGCAGTGGAAAATGCCTATATAAAGAAGGCCCGTAGTGTTGTCTAGGGCAGTTCTAGGTAGTAGATCTAGGTATTGATTCAAGGCTTTCTCCTACAGAATATTGTAAGGGAATGCCCATGTGGCTTTGCATATTGTAATTCTGAAAGTTTGTAATTCCACATTTGTGGAGATAATAAGAAGCCAAATTTTTGTTCTTGCATATTGTTGTTGTTGTTGTTTCTCTGTTTCTATTATGTGTTTGTGGTATTAAGGGGACCACCCTTCATCACAAACAAATTGATACTATAGATATTTCACATGAAGAATTTATTCATGCATTCCTTATCAAACTAGTTACAAAAAGAACCAAGCTGTAGACATTATCGAGCGTCGGAGAATTATTTACCGAGTGAACTAAGTTGATAAATATTTAGGAAGTGAATTGATTAATGATAAGAGAATTTAATGAGCTTTTCATAGATTTGAATATTTACAATTGAGTTGTATTTGAATTAGATCAAAACTATATCAGTTTAACCATTGATTTAGGAAATCTCTTAACCGAGTGGACTTAAGAGTCTTATTGTACTACCCTATGACATTTGTTGAACGTAAAGTGTTATCTTGTTGACCCCATAGTGAATAGTGGTCAAAAGTTAACTATTAGTGATAAATCCTCTAACCAAGTCAAACCTAACAATGTTCATTGTAACCTTTAATAAGGTTTTCCCTTTACCAAGCTCACTTTAGAAGAGTGGATTATTTAGGGTTACCGGTCCTAGGTGGTTTTTCCCTTACCAGGGTTTCCACATTAAATCATTATGTTATGTGTTATTTATTATGATTGTTTTTCTATCATACTTTACATACTACATATTTTATTTAGTCGGTAATCATAGTTTTGATAATTACTGGTATTCCGTAAAGTGAGCATACATATTGATATTTTATGTTACCAAGCTATAGAAAATGTTGAAATTGTTTTGTAAGGTACATCTAGGAATTTGGGACTATATGATGACTGATCTAACTGATTCACCCCACCTTAGAGCATACTAGTTTCTTGGAGGAAACTTTTAAGTACTTAAGCAAAAAGATCACAAGATGTATAAAAGGGAAGTGCCTAAGTTGAACAAAGATAACTTCTCCACATGGAAAAGTAGGATGAGGATTCACATATCTAGAATTGGAGAATCTTTTATACCTCTACTAGACAATGGTTACTTACAACCAGATATTGGAACTTTAACACTTAACCAATTGAGGGATAAACATGAACACAATATAGCTATGATAGAGATTGTTGCTACTCTATTTGATGTTGAGTTTGAAGATGTCATGGATTTTAATACATCAAAGAAAATGTAGCACAAGCTTGCACTAGTTTATGGTGGTGATGTGAATGTAATAAGAGCCAGATCTAAAAGCTTGAGAGGCATATTTGATGAGATGAAGATGAAGGAAGGTGAGAACATCACATAATACTCAAACCAAATCATAGAGGTAGTCAATGCTATCCGAGGAGCAAGAGGTATTATTTATGAAGATACAATGGCAAGTAACATACTGAGAACCTTGTTGCTTGTCTATGCAATCAAAATATCTGCTATTCATGAAATGAGGTCTGAACCTAATATAACTCTTACTCTTGATAATCTGATTGGAAAGTTAACGACTTTTGAGATGAATAATTTTGACAATAGTGTTGTACAAAGTGTTGAGTCTTCTTTTATGTCATCTCTTAAGATTGGTAAATCTAGCAGTAAGCATAATATAAGGAATGAAAGTGATAGTGACAACAAAGATGATCTTGATGAGCTTGAAGCACTTATGGCCTAGAGACTTCAAAGAGGTAAAGGAAGGTATAAGGGAATGTTACCTTTAGTTTGTTTTAATTGTAAAGAGATTGGCGGTATTGCTGCTAGATTTCCTAACATGAAAGAGGAAGACAAAAGAAATGACCAATCTAGTGATGGAAAGTTTGGCAGAAGAAATAACAGAGGAAACTGACACTATGAAAGAAAGGACAATAGAAAAAACAAAGATTATAAAGACAAAGGAAAAAAGTTATGTTACCTTGTTGAAGAAAATGAATATGAAATCGACACTGACACTGATGATGAAATTTTAGTGGTATTTGTTGCAATGAAAGATGATCCAGAAGAAGAGGAAAGGTATGTAGAAACAACCTTTATTTCAATAATTAGTAAGAATGATACTCAGATCATTGATAGTTGTTGTACACATCACATGTCTGGTGATGAAGATAAGTTTGAACACCTTGAGCATTATAATGGAGGATCAGTGAAAATGGGCAATGATACACCTTGTCAAGTGAAAGGAAAAGGGTCTATCTTATTGGATGATAGAATTAGATGTGATAATGCATACTAGGTAAAAGGACTTAACTAAAATTTGTTGAGTGTGGCACAACTAAATAACTTAGGTCACCGAGTTGCATTTGAAAGTAAGAAGGTGAAAATATATGATGAAAATAGAAAATTGGTCAGTATTGGAGAACAATCAAAAGGTAATTTATTATATATTGATAATGGTAAAACTTCTTGTTTACTGGTGAAGAATGAAGATGTATGGTTATGGCATAAAAGACTATGTCATGTAAAATTTGATAACATGATTGTAAAGGATAAAATATGGATGGGGCCTAGGGAAATGCTTGCACATAAAAGAGACCCCAAAGCCAATATTTTATACTTACATTAAATTGTATTGATATGGAAAGTAAATGTAGATGATTAATATTAAAATGAAGAAATAAAGGTACTTACCTCCAAAAAAGAATCAACAGAAAACCCTATTAAATGATCTCAAAAATTGTTGATTCCCATTTGTTGAAACTGAAACTGCAACATCTACAAAACCCAGAAATCTTTTTCTGAGATGAGATTAGGTCGACTTTGACCCTCATAAAAGGTCAATGAAAACCTGGAGATTTTGAAGGTCAATTTTGACTATGTTCAGGAATCTCAGAAGTTCAACGAAAAGGGTATCCAGATCTATTCTTTAATTCTCAGTCTGCATCTGTACCTACAAGAAAAATGGTTTTGTTTGTCAGGGGGGGGGAGGGCTTTGCCTCAGTCAAACCCCAATTTAGGAATTAACCTTGAAATTGAATTGAAATTGCTAGAATAAAAAAAGTAAATGGAACAATTCACCTTACTTGAGTTGAAACCCTTGTGGAGGATTCGAATCCTCGAATCCACAAGAATGGATGAATGTAGAATCAAATGTAGGATGTCTCCAATCAATTGTCTTTAGATCTTCAACACCAATCTTGAATGGATCTTGAATTAGAAAGAGGCTTGAATGGAAATGGAGGAATCTTCAACAAGAGAGCTCCATAGAGCTTGAATCCTTCAATGGCTTCTAATGGATCTCCTTGATGAATTGGATACTTGAATGTTTGAATGCTTGAATGCTTGATCTTCTTGCTTGCTTGCACTTGAGAGCTTGAGAGATTGCTTGATGAAATAGAAACTTTATTGAGAGATGAGAAAATGAGAGAGGAAGGCTCCCTTTTACAGTGATCTAGGGCACAAGAGGGGCCTCGTAGAAAACAATAATTAAGGGCCCATGGCACAAAACTCTAGAGAGGTGCGCATGGAGAGGAAATTAAATTAAATTCTTTACACAAAACTCTAGGAGGAGACCACCCTTAATATAGAAATAAAATGAGCCTTGTCACAAAATTTGAGGTAAGGCCAACCCCAAAGTTAATTTGAGCATTAGGCACAAAACTCGATAAAGGCTAATTTCCAATAATAAATTAGAAATCCTATACAAATATCAAGAAAGGTCCACCTCAAATATTAATTTGAAAATTTGACACTTAATCTGAGAAATAGTGGCCCCAAAGAGGGAAAATGCAAGATTTTGATGAAATCCCAAAACCGGAAGCAAACCCTAAAGATACACGACCCTAGGGTCAAGATCGATCTCAACCCTAACTAGGTCAAGATCGAGGTTGACCCTAACTAGGTGAGGATCAAGCTCGATCCTGACCTAGTTAGGATCAAGGTCAACTTTGACCCCATGAGGTCAACTTTGACCTTATGGTCAAAAACCTCAGGTTCATAGTCTAGAATGCTAGGAAAATGCTAGGAAGAAGTGGAAAATGTGGTAGAATAGGGGGTAAAGCCAGATCCAAGTTGAATATCCATTTAATGTGTTTGACATGACCCCAAACCACTTACTCAGAGGGCTAAATACTCTTAGCATGGAAGTGCTTCCATTTTAAGATGATACATTAAGCCCCCACTTTAGCAAGAGTATGGACTCGATGCAAACTTTTGGTAAAGGAGATCATAAAGAAAAAGATAATCTTATTGAAATCAAAGGGAAAAAAGAATCCTCAAGCCCCCAGGGACTCGAGTCTTCATCAACTCCAAGATTGCAATAAGAGAGACATCACTAGAAAAGGATAGAAAAGGGAAGAGACAAGTGGATAGCTCACCAAGTAAGATGTGTGTATCTCACTGTGATCCACAAAAGGATTGGATGGCCCACCAAGAAAATACTTGATAGTCACCCCATAAATTTGTGCACCTTCTAATAGCTTTGTGCATGTATGTAGTGCATCTTCTGATGACTTTTATAAAGTACCCATGGATCCACCTTCTTGTATCACCATGGACTACAAAATGCCTGTCTCCTCAGGATTTAGCAACTTATGTGTGTTACCTTCGGAAGATTTAGCATATTGAAAATTGAAAATGTGTGTCCCTTCAGGATTTAGCTACTTATGTGTGTTACCTTCCAAGATTTAGCATATTGAAAATTTTGAAAAATGCATGTCTCCTTAGGATTTAGAAACTTATGTGCATTATCTTCGAAAGATTTAGCATATTTGAAATTGGAAATGCATGTCCCTTTAGGATTTAGCAACTTATGTGTGTTACCTTTTGAGATTTAGCATGGTGCAAAATAAAAAGTTAGAACAAAAATACATAATATAGAGCAAGGGAGGCCGTATATATGCCCCCCTCCTTAAAATGGAAAAAACATACTATTTGACATGTTAAGGAAATAAAAGAACAAGGATAAATCCCTCTTCAACATCAAGACAATATCCTTAGACAACACCCAGTCCAAGCCAAGAAGGTCACAGCTCTTATGAGGCCATGGAAGGGACAAATGCAAAGAGATATCATGCAAGAAGTGAAAAAGTAACCCTTATGAAGGATATCACACTGTTCAGTTTCCAAGGTGAGAGATTTATCAACCATGGAAACCCAATGTCAAATGATGAAGTTAGTTGTGATCAAGGAAAAAGATGCTCAATGCAAACCAAAATGTTCATGTATAATTGGATATCACATAATAGATAGATATTGCTTAACCAAGGAAAGAGGTGAATCCCAGAAAGATAGAAAAGAAGGAGATGACATCCTTGCCCCCCAAGTATAGGAACAAGGATGGAAGGGGACCTATTATATCGCTCGCAAAACTATACAAGACAACAAGCCCCCAAGGATTGGGCTAACATTGTTTATATAATGCAGAGCTCTATAATAGGAACATAGATGTTATTTAGAGAAAATAGGATTGAAATACAACTCATTGCCACATGATATATAAATAACCTTACTATCAATGAGCTGCCTAATCTTATAATGTAAAGCTTGACATTTAGTAGTAGAGTGATCATGAAATCTATGATATAAACAAAAAGGAAGAGTCTTCAAGTGTGAACTATGTTTCTTTTTGCATTTAGGTCTAGTAATCATCTTAGCATGAAGGAGTTTAAGAAAAAGAACTGCTTGGTCAAAGTCCTTCACAGGTTCATCATGTTTTGAAGTGTTATTTGAGATGTTCTTAACATTGATTTGTTGTCGAGGATTAAATCCCAATCCATAAGAATGCCCATGCCCCCTGTGTGTAAGGGCATGTGAATTCCATGTTTATGTTTACCACATCCTTGACTATTAAATCCTTGTTTAACTAGGAAATGATAACTAGGACCATAATGAGAAGCCATATCAGAAGGAGTCAATGGAACTTCAGTAGTCACAATATCACCCTTAGTAGATTTGATAGATTCACTATGAGTAGAAGCAGTGACAAAGTTATTACAAAGGGGTTAAGAAGTAAAAACTCATTGTTCAAATGCTCTTTGTTTCTTCATAAAATCAAGATCATTAACCTTATACTCTCTAATAAAGGTAGGATTAAAATCCAAGGATCCCCAATCATCTTCAGGAAGAGCATTAGAGGAGGAAGGTTAGTATTAGGAATAGGAGTAGTGTGGGTTTGAATATTTAGACAAGGGTTAGGTGCATCATCTACATGAAGTGTATACATTATGTTGTTATGTATAAACTTGACTTTATGGTGAATGGTGGAAGGAACATCATGCATCTCATGAAACCAAGGTCTACCCAAAAGAAGGTTATAATTGAGAGGTCTAGGCATAACATGAATAGGTGTATTCAGGATGACTGATCCTACTCTGATAGGTAAGATAATGATTCCTAAAGTTTTCTTAGCAATGTTATCAAAGCCACGTATAGGAACATTGTCAAGTTGAATTGTTTAAAGATCGGCGTTAATTGCTTTGAGCATGTCCATGCTACAAACATTAAGCCTAGATCCATTATCAATCAAGGTCCTCTAAATGATACTTTTATTGATAGAAATAGCAACCATAAGAGCATCATACCAATTGTGAACTTCTTTAGAACGTAAATCCTTTTGAGTAAAAACAATGTCAAGAGGACCCGGGTAGCATGCATGCATTGTAAGAAGCTATTGATGTTGTCTTGATTAGGAGGTTGAGTAGGAAGAGTTTCTAGAGCTTTTTGCAAGGCTTCATAGTAGGTAGGTGAAGTTTGAAGAAGCTCCCATAAATAAATCTTGGCAAGGGTATTTTGCAATTGGTTTATCAAATCATACTCCTTTCTAGGAAGATGGGGTGGAGGAGGAAGAATGGGTTGAGAAGGTGGAAAAGAAGTAGAAACCACTAGATTAGGTTGAGGGTTATTCTTTGTATGATAAGTGTGAGCTATAGAATCTTGATCATTGAAAGACTCCATAGGTTTACCTTAGATAGTAAGGTGAGGACAACCTTTGACAATTAAAAAGGGTTTAGGATAAACCATTTTAGTTGTCTCAACACTACAAATAGATTCACAAGAAGAAAGAAAAGAGGACATCCTAGGAGGAGATGAGGTAAGATCTTGATTCTCCATAGGATCATCACTAAAAGGGAGAGCATTAAGGGAATTCATATCATTCTCCACTAATGCCTCATAACTAGAAGGAATCTCAAATGGAGGTAAAGCATCTATAATATCATCTTCTTTCACTAAAATGTCCGCATAAAGGGAGTGTGTTGTAGAAAAAGATTTATCATCATGTATGAATGAATCACCCTCTTGTATCAAAGATTCTTCATTTGGAGGGGATAAATCAATGTCTTTATCCAAGGGATCAATGACAATGGTTTCATGAGGAAAAGAAAATTCAACATCCCTATCCAAAGGTTTAATAAAACACTTGAACCACGCTTGAGATAACTTGTGCAACATGATAACGAATAAAGAAAATATAAAGTAGATCTAGATGTTTTTGTATTTTTGAAAATATTTTGTAATTTTTTTTGTATTTTTGAAATATAAATGCAAGAGCATAAAATAAACCTACTTTTGTAAGCACAAAAAACCAAAAAGAAAGAGTTGTCATAAAAATGTAGATGAACACACAAGATACCACAAACACAATAGGGCATGTAATTCCACAAAAGAAAGAGGATTCATAAAATGGGTTCACCAAAATGTAAAGATGAAGGTGAACACACAAGGTAATACAAAGGAAGATCTAACACAAGAGGGCATCTAATTCCACAAGAGAAAGAGAGTAAGCACGTCAGGTTCACCAAAATATAAAGGATGAAATATGGATGGGGCCTAGGGCAATGGCTTGCACATAAAAGAGACCCCAAAGCCAATATTTTATACTTACATGAAATTATATTGATATGGAAAGTAAATTTAGATGGTGAATATTGAAATAAAGAAATAAAGGTACTTACCTTTGAAAAAGAATCAGTTGAAAACCCTATTAAATAATCTAAAAAACTATTGATTCTTGTATTGTTACACCAAAACTACAAGATCTACAAAACCCAGAAATATTTTTCTGAGATGAGACAAAGTCAACTTTGAGCCTCATAAAAGGTCAATGATGACCTAGAGATTTTGAAGGTCAATTTTGACTTTGTTCACGGATCTCGAAAGTTCGGTGAAAAGGGTATCCAGATCTGTACTTTGATTCTCTATCCCGCACATGTACCTATAATAAACATGGTTTTATTTGTTGGGGGGGGGGGAGGGGTTTGCCTCAATCAAACCCCAATTTATGAATTAACCTTGAAATTGAATTGAAATTGCTAGAATAAACAAAGTAAATGGAACAATTCACCTTGCTTGAGTTGAAACCCTTGTGGAGGATTCGAATCCTTTAATCCACAAGAATGGATGAATGTAGAATCAAATTTAGGATGTCTCCAATCAATTGTCTTTAGATCTTCAACACCAATCTTGAATGGATCTTGAATTAGGAAGAGGCTTGAATGGAAATGGAGGAATCTTCAACAAGAGAGCTCCATAGAGCTTGAATCCTTCAATGGCTTCTAATGGATCTCCTTGATGAATTGGATGCTTGAATGCTTGAAGGCTTGAATTCTTGAATGCTTGATCTTCTTGCTTGCTTGCACTTGAGAGCTTGAGAGATTGCTTAATGAGATAGAAACTTGATTGAGAGATAGAGAAAATGAGAGAGGAAGGCTCCCTTTTATAGTGATCTAGGGCACAAGAGGGGCCTCATAGAAAATAATAATTAAGGGCCCATGACACAAAAATCTAGAGAGGTGAACATGGAGAGGAAATTAAATTAAAGTCTTGATAGAAAACTATAGGAGGGGACCACCCTTAATATAGAAATGAAATAATTATTTAAGAGCCTTGTCACAAAATTTGAGGTAAGGCCAACCCCAAAGTTAATTTGAGCATTGGGCACAAAACTCAAAAAAGGCTAATCTCCAATAATAAATTAGAAATCCTATACAAATATCAAGAAAGTTCCACCTCAAATATTAATTTGAGAATTAGACACTTAATCCAAGAAATAGTGGCCCCGAAGAGGGAAAATGCAAGATTTTGATGAAATCCCGAAACTGGAAGCAAACCCTGAAGATCCCAGACCCTAGGGTCAAGATCGAGCTTGACCTTGACTAGGTTAGGATCGAGCTCGATCTTGACCTAGTTAGGATCAAGGTTGACTTTGACCCCATAAGGTCAACTTTGACCTTATGGTCAAAACCCTAAGGTTCATAGTCGAGAATGCTAGGAAAATGCTAGGAAGAAGTGGAAAATGGGGTAGAACAGGGGGTAAAGCCAAATTCAAGTCAAATATCCATTCAAGGCATTAGACATGACCCCAAACAACTTACTCAGAGGGCTAAACTCTGTTACCATGGAAGTGCTTCCATTTTAAGATGATACAATGATTAAGATCAGTAAAAAGATAAAAGTTAAAGGCTTACCAAGTCTAACCAAACTTGATCAAGTTATGTGTGATCAATGTCAGAAAGGAAAGATGACCAAATCTAGTTTTAAAAGTAAAAGATATTCATCTAAAGGTATTTTGGAGTTGGTACACACCAAATTATGTGGTTCTATGAGAATTCAAAGCTACTATGGTGAAAAATATTTTAGTTTATTTGTTGATGACTACTCTAGGATGATGACAGACATGTTCCCAAAAGAAAAAATTGAGGCATTCAAATTGTTTAAATTGTATAAGGCTAAAGTGGAAAAAGAAACCAAGAAAGAATTGAAATGTTTAAGATCTGGTAGAGGTGGTGATTTTATTTCTGACAAATTCACTAATTTCTATAATGAGCATGGAATCAAAAGACAAGTTTCTACACATAGGACACCACAGGAGAATGGGATTGTTGAAAGGAGGAACCAGTCTATTATTGATTGTGCCAGAACATTCATGATTGAGAAAAATGTTTCAAAAATGTACTAGAGAGAAGTAGTTAGCACTGCATTATACACCTTGAACCAAGTTCAATGAAAGAAAGACACAAACAAGACACCCTATGAGTTATGGTTTGGCTATACACCGAATGTAAGTTACTTTAGAATCTTTGGAAGTAGGTGTTATATTCTGAAAGATGATAGGAATGGAAAATTTGACTCTAAAGGTGATAAGGGAATATTTCAAGGATATTCTACTAAGATTAAAGCTTATAAATGTTTGTACAAGGCCACTAATAAAATGATAGAAAGTGTTAATGTAAAAGTTGATGAGTTTTTCAAAAAGAATGATGAAGAAAGCATGAAGAAACTAGAAGACTATGGTAGGTTTACATATGTTGAAGATCCTTGTTATCTACCAAAGCCATAGGCTAAGTCTACTGAGCATTAGGAAAATTCTACCGAGAATCAGTAAATACAAACTGAGAACTAGGAAGAAGATACCGAGCAGTAAAATGAACCTAAACCGAATGATGAGCAAATCAGATAATAAGTGCTCACAAGATTTATTAGAAGACACCATCCGCAAAATCAAATCATTGGAGATAAGCAAGTTGGCATGATGACCCAAAGTAAGTTAAGACATAACACATGCTTAGTTTGTGAATTTGAGCCTAAGAATGTTAGAGATGCACTTGAAAATGAAGAATGGATTAAGGCTATGAATGAGGAAATTGAACAAATTGAGAAAAATAAAACATGGATATTGGTACCAAGACCAAAAGGTAAAAATGTGATTGGTACTAATTGGACTTTTAGAAACAAGTTAAATTAAAATGGTGAGGTCACTAGGAATAATGCAAGACTTGTATGCAAGGGATATGCACAAGAAGAAGGTATCGATTATGGTGAAACCTTTGCACCTGTTGCTAGACTTGAAGGAGTACATATTTTACTTACATATGATATACATAAGGGATTTAGAGTATATCAAATGGATGTGAAATCAAATTTTCTGAATGGAATTATTGAAGAAGAGGTCTACATAGAACAAAAAAAGGCTTTGTTGATCCAAATCAGAATAACATGGTATGTAGATTGTACAAAGCTTTGTATGGACTGAAGAAAGCACTAAGAGCATGGTATGAAAGAGAACATGCTTATCTTATTAGTATTGGCTTTGTAAGGACTACTGAAAACTATAATTTGTACATGAAAGGAGAATCTGTTGATAATATTTTGATTTCTAAAATATTTGTTGATGATATAATCATTGGTGGACATGATCTGATTTGCAAATCTTTTTCTTATGAAATGAGAAAGGAATTGGAAATGTCAATGTTTGGAGAGATTAAATTATTTCTAGGCTTGTAGAGTATACAATAGAATGATGGGATTTTCATCACTCAATCAAAATACATTAAAGAAGTGTTAAATACTTTTGGTATAGAAGATTCAAAACTAGTAGGAACACTGATGGTAACTAGATATAAGATGGAAAATGATGATGAATCTACAGAGGTAAATCAAACATTGTATAGGTCAATGATTGGAAAATTGATGTATGTGGTACATAGTAGGCCTGATATAGCACATGGAGTTGGGATTGTGGCAAAATTTTTGGCCAATCCTAAAGAATCACATATAGTTGCAATAAAGAGGATTCTGAGGTACTTGACGAAGATTAAAGACTATGGTTTATGGTACTCTAAGGAAGGCAAATTTGAACTCCAAGTTTACACTAATGAAGATTGGGCTAGAACATTGATGACCAAAAGAGAACAACATGTGCATAATTCTTTTTATGAGAAAGTCTTGTGACTTAGATAAGAAAGAAACAAGCATGCATTTCTCAGTCTACTGCTAAAGCAGAGTATGTTGTTGCTATTGCAAATTGTTCAAATATTACTTGGATAAAATAGTTGTTCGAAGGAATGAATGAGGTTATCATTGAATCGGTGATTATATATTGTTACAATACTAGTGCTATAAATATTTCCAAAAATCCTATGATGCATTAAAAAACAAAGCATATATCTATTAAGTATCACTACTTAAGGGAACAAGTTCAAAAGAAGTAGGTGAAAATTGAATTTGTAAAATCTAAAGAACAACTTGCTGATATTTTTATGAAACCCTTACTAAGGGACACATTTGAATAGTTAAGGACTAGACTAGGGGTCCGTCCCCTTTTTGTTGGTCACTTAGGTGATAAGGAGGTTGCATAAACCTACACTTATCAAAAAATAATTCATGTTGATACACATAGCTCACAGTTTATTTTTTCTAAGGTTGTGAAAGATTGAAGATTGTAGAAGACGAAATAGGAATTTGTTAATTAGTACATGAAGGTATTTCATCTAGAATGAACAACAGAATAATTACTTGGTTGTTGAAGAGCTCTTGATTTTCTTTGGCATTGTTGTCAAATGGATAGAGACTACATATGAAAAAAAACACATCAAGGGAGAGAGATTGGCATATGAATAATCAGTTAGTCAGAACAGAAAGGGAGAGAGAGTTCATTTTGGAATATATGTTGCTGAGAACATATATGGGAGAAAGAATATGAGAATTGAGAAGATCAAATCCCCAGGGAGAGTCTGCATGGAATGCTGTTTTTTTTTGTAGTGATTAAACATATTAAATATCAAGCTAAGGAGAGCTTGCTGAGCTACATCACTTACTTACATAGTTGTGGAATACATGTTTTGGTATGTGTATGGCATTTTTTCATATTATTTGAGTTTCCATCAATTCCAAAGGGAGAGATTATTGATCTATAAGTGATTGAATATCTAGATCAACTGAAGGAATAGTGATTAGAGATCACAGAGCTACTAAAGTGATATGTAAGATGATTAAATCAGTTAATATGTTGTCATTGATGTCAACTAGTTTTGACAGTACTTATGATGATAGTTAAAAACATCTGAACATCTATTGGAGGAAGAAAAGATGAAGAAATGAGATATCTACATAAGGAAAAGATGGATATGATAGATAACGATAAGGTAAACTTTGGGTAACTTATTGATGAGTCTATGGCTTTATATTGTTGACTTGATCATGTTACATTAATCTATTATGAAGAAGAGATTTTAATTTGAACAAGTCAATGTGGTCAGTAATTAAAAACTTATGTATACAATAAGCCAATGCAGTGTATATCGAGTGACAGTAATTGTTAGAGTAATCATACTTTATGCTTATTAATTAAATCACTTTGGTTTAATTAATTAAGTCATTTATTACTCTATTTACTTAAGCTATCTTTTAGGTGCATTATAATTAATATATTTATTAATTATAATGTGCAACCTAGCTTTATTTTTTGCTTTATAGCTTTAGGGTTTTATTGTTCACCTATATGGTTGAACCCTTTGTACATTCTTTTGAGATGAATTCACTTATTGGATCATAATAGAGATTGCTCTTTGCATGTCCATAAGATGTCTTTGGCTTTTTGGCCTCCATGATTTTTCTTGCTTCTGTGCTTTGCTTCTTCCATGTGACAGGGTTATGCATGCAGGTGTTCTCGGGAGATTAGTATTTCACCTAATCTAACATGGTATCAGAGCCATCTTGCTGCTCGCTGTTCGTGTTTTGTTGAAGTGTTTCAGAAGCAGGCAGTTTTCAAAGGTTTCAGGAGTATTTTTTGTGGATCTGGGGGGGAGCCAAAATTTGGCTCACCTTGGGCCAAAACGGACACCACCATTGTGTCTGGAAGGCCCAAGAACCCCTAAATCCATATAAAACTTGTCCATTTTGGACACAGTGGCATCTGAGGCAAAAATTTTTTGCATACCAAGGCCGTACGGCCCTGGCACGCACTCCGAGGCGGGTACCGTCGGTGATTTTAGAAAAAAAAATATATATATATATACAGTTTTGGGTGGCCGCCCAGCGGCCACCAGCGCACCGCCCAGCGGCCACCAGCGCACCGCCAAGCGGCCACCACAAAGCCGCGGCCCCCCTCCGCTCCGCCAGTCTGCAGCCTCCGCCGCTCCCGGCCCCGCCGCCCGCGCCCGCGCCCGCGCCCTCCGCTCTGCCGGCCCGCCCACCGCCGGCACCAGCACCAGCCCCTGGTCGCCCACATGACCCGGGGTTTCCTGATTCAGCCCCCAGGCCTTCTGCTGACGTCAGCATGACGTCAGCGGACATGTTTTTTAATTTTTTTTAACAAAAAATTTGCATGTTTTTTAGGGCTCTGTTTTTAGGGGTAATTGGGCTTTTTTTGCCATATCTTCTTCATCTGGAGGCGTATTTGGGAGTTTTTTATATCATCGGAAAGCTCTTTCCGAGACAAACGCAATTATGGAGGTTTCTTTTCAAGTTTTTTGCCTCGTTTTTCGTACCATGCCTTCGAAGGCAGGACTACTTTTTTGCCTTCCTGGAGCACCTGATGCTCTTTTTGGCATAACTTGCTCATACGGAGGAGTTAGTGGGCGAACGAGACATCATCGGAAAGATGATTCCGAGACGGTCATTTTATATGAGATCTTTTTTCCAGATTCTTCTTCCATTTTTCGCACCAGGCTATTGAATTCAGAGGTTTTCTTTTTCAGGTGCCTGCCAGAGCACCTGTCACTGTTTTTGCCGTAACTTGAGCATACGATGGCATTTTTTGCCAAACGAGATATCGACGGAAAGATGGTTCCGAGACCTTTCTGTTTTTTTCAGTTTGGTTGTTTGATTTTGCCATTTGCAGAGGTTTTCTTCCAGTCAAAATCACGGGTACTTTTTGCATTCCGGACACTATATCTCTCACATCCGGGCTCAGTTTTCAGCAAACTTGGTATTTTCGGAAAGCTGGTTCAGTGTGCTATTCAGTGGCAGAGGTTATTTTTCTAGATTCTACTCCAGGTTTTCACTCCTCTGAGTTATGCAGTTTATGCCCTCTGGTGGAGTGCTTGGTTCTACAGGTCCGGGGATCTCTTCTTCTGAGTTCATAGCTCACTCTTCTTTCTGTCTTTTGAGCATTGTATGCTTCTCTTCTGTTGCATTCATTTTTCTGTAAACGCACTAAGATAAAGTGCCTACTTTTGCATATCTGGGATCTTGTACTCCTTGTGTTTGTTTGTACTCGCACTCAGTTATAAAGTGCCATGGGGGGATTCTGATGCATTTGCCACTATAGGCGCATCCACTCTTGTCAAGTGAGCGTACCTTCCACGACATTAGCCCATGTAGACTGTGTCTATGACACCGCCCTTTATCCTGTGCTTGTACCTTCTTTTGCACATAGGTGTTCCTGTTTCTTCTTCTTGCAGATGTTTCTGGCATTGCATTTCAGTGTTCCTGTCACCCCGTTCAGCATTATGGGGGGGTTCACCTGTTGGCTCTATTGCTTCCTTGGTTCGGTTGAGTGATCTACGTATTCAGTTTTTGTTCCTATGTACTAGGCGGATGCAGTGGCTAGGCACCTATGCATTTCGGTGAGATGGTTCATCTACTATATAGACACTCATTCATTCCTATTTTGGAGGTCACCTCTTTGATTGATCAGCTCTTCAGACTTTGTCTTCTCTACCTGGTCATGCACTTCAGTGGGGGTTCCAGCAGTTTCTTCTGACAGTGTTTGCAGCTTCATGCTTCGGAGATGCTTCATGCTCTTTCTTGTTCCTTTCTTTGGGACATTCCCTAGATTGGAGGCTTTGTTTCCTTCATCTAGTTTATTTCTTGTACTGGGTACCTGATCAGGCCTTGTTGCCGGGACCCATTTTCTGCTTTCGTAGCTGTGCTAGGTTAGCTTCCCTCTTGAGCTACACTTAAGGGGGGGTGTTAGAGTAATCATACTTTATGCTTATTAATTAAATCACTTTGGTTTAATTAATTAAGTCATTTATTACTCTATTTACTTAAGCTATCTTTTAGGTGCATTATAATTAATATATTTATTAATTATAATGTGCAACCTAGCTTTATTTTTTGCTTTATAGCTTTAGGGTTTTATTGTTCACCTATATGGTTGAACCCTTTGTACATTCTTTTGAGATGAATTCACTTATTGGATCATAATAGAGATTGCTCTTTGCATGTCCATAAGATGTCTTTGGCTTTTTGGCCTCCATGATTTTTCTTGCTTCTGTGCTTTGCTTCTTCCATGTGACAGGGTTATGCATGCAGGTGTTCTTGGGAGATTAGTATTTCACCTAATCTAACAGTAATAACTAAGTTAGTTATAACCACTGCATTTCACTATTAACCAAGTATGGATGAAAATATTAAATGCTAAGAACAACTAACTGAAATTGATGAGTTGGATATTGTTATGATTTCAAGGTAAAGAATGAAATTAGTAATGAGATCCATGATTGACATACTTCAGAGATGATCTAAAGGATGAAATTGAAACGTGTTAAAGACACATCTACCAAGGAGGAGATTAAGAGGAGAAATTTGAACGCTGATATGAAAATAGTTTACTTGTCTATTTAAGAGATATGAGTTTCATTATTGAAACATGCCAAAAAAATTGATACTATAGACGTTTCATGTGAAGACTTTATTCATGCATTCTTGATCAAACTGGCTATAGAATGAACCAAGCTACAAACATTACCTAGGGTTAGAGAATTATTTACCGAGTGAAGTAAGTTGAGAAATGTTAAGGAAGTGAATTGATTAATGATCAGAGGATTTTATGAGCTTAGCATAGATCTAAATATTTTCAATTGAGTTGTATTTGAATCAAATCAGAACTATATCAGTTTAACCATTGATTCAAAAGATCTCTTAACCGAGTGGAATCAATAGTCTTATTGTACTACCCTATGACATTCATTGAATGTAAAGTGTTATCTTGTTGACCCCATAGTTAATGATGGTCAAAAGTTAATTGTTAGTGATAAATCCTCTAACCAGGTCACACCTAACAATGTGCATTATAACCTTTAACAGGGTTGGCTCTTTACTCATCTCACTTCAGAAGAGTAAATTATTTTGGGTTACCGGTCATAGGTGTTTTTTCCTTTAGCAGGGTTTCCACGTTAAATCATTGTGTTATGTGTTATTTGTTATGACTGTTTCACTATCATACTTTACATACTACATAGTTGATTTAGTCGGTAATCACAATTTGGATAATTATTGGTATTCAGTAAAGTGAACAAACAGATTGATATTTTATGTTACTGAGCTGCATAAATTTTTAAAATAGTTTTGTAAGGTACATCTGGGAATTTGGAACTATAGGATAACTGATCTAACTAAGTCATCCCCCTCTCAGTTATTCTAACACCAAATAGATGTAGAATTTTAGGATGTAGGATGTCTCAAATCAATTGCATTTACATCTTCAACGCCAATCTTGAATGGATCTTGGAATAGGAAGAAGCTTGAATGAATATGGATGGAGAAATCTTCAACAAGAGGGATCCATAGAAATTGAATCCTTCAATGGCTACCAATGGACCTCCTTGATGAATTAAATCTTGAATACTTGAATGCTTGAATGATCACTTTGATAAATTTTGCATAGATGATCCTCCCTTTTTCTTTCCTTCTTGTTTCCTTCCTTTTCGTTCTCTTTCTTCCTCCTCAAAATGAGAGGAGGAGGCTTACTTATATACTAGTCTAGGACACAAACTTCTAGAGAGGCCGACATATGATAAATAAATTCCCATTAGGCTCATACCCTTAGAAGTGGATATATATAAAATTTATTTTAAGAGTCACCATTTCGAAGCCCAAAGAAATAGACCTAGAAGGGGGAAAAAATTATTTTGAAACCCCAACATCTAGAAATCTTATAAATTTGAAATTTAGACCCTGGTTCAATGTCAAGGTTGACCTTGACCCTGAGGTAAAGAACCTAAAATTCTCAGAGCAAGATACTAGAAATAGGTAGGAAATAAGTGGAAAATAAGGCATGATAGGGGAAAAACCATATCCAAGTCAAAGACCCATTCAAGGCACTTAACATGACCCCAAACCACTTAATCAGAGGGCGAAACCAATCCTAAATAGAAGTGCTTCCATTTTCTGATGATACATTTATACCCCACTTTAGCAAGATTATGGACTTGATGCAAACTCTTGGTAAAGGAGATCACAGAGAAAAATAAAATCTTATTCAAATCAAAGGGACAAATTAATCCTCAACCCCCCAAGGACTCAAGTCTTTGTCAACCCCAAGATTACAATAAGAGAGACATCAGTAGAAAAAAGAGAGAAGAAGGTGTGATTACCTCACCTAATGAGCACCTATGTACCATTTTGAATCCAACAAGGAAACAACACAATTGGAACGATGGATTTGAACCACCTAGTGTGATGAACTATAACTGATTTAGAACTTGATTGAAGAATCTATGATTTAAGATCACTGAGTTGATTGATTAGATATGTAATATGATTAAATCAGTATTATGTTGTCATTGATGTCAACTAGTTTGACAACACTTATCTTGTAAGTTACTATACCGAAACATTTGTAGAAAAGGAGTGAAAGAGGAGAAGAACAAAAATATCTACATGAGGAAGATGGATATGAAAGATGAGAATAAGGAATAAATTGAGTAACTTGTTGATGAGTCTATGACCTTATGATATTGACTTGATTATGTTTCATTCATCTATGATGAGAAAAAGAGATGAAAGACATAAGGCAGTGTTGTCAGTTGATGAAGCACTTCAGTATACACCAATGAAGTGTAGTATATACCAAGCATAGTGTAAACTGATCTTGTGTTCACCGATGCATTTCTTTGTTAACTAAGAAGAACATAATAAACTAAATGACTAGCTTAGCTGATAAGAATTGATGAGCTAGAAAGTGTATGATTTTGAGGTAACAGATAAAGTTTGTTATGATGATCGACGACTAAAAAAATTTAGGAAAGATCTAATGGATTGAAATGAAATATGTTATTGACACATCAGTCGAGGTATGTCTAAGTGGAAAAATCAATGAAGATGATTAGGTAGAAAAATATTATGGAGAAGAAGAAAATGGTTTACTTGTTTATATAAGAGATTGGAGATTTCATAAGTGAGTGGAATGCCAGAAGAAAAGGAAACTATAGAATGACTGTGTGAACAAGTTTTCATGCATTTTGATCATACAAGTTAAGGAGAACCCTACGACAAAGCATTACCAAGCAACATAGAGTAATTACTGATGGATAGTAAGTTGATATATTATTGAATCAAGAATGTTACATTGATCAGAAAGATTTTAATGAGCTGAATATTGATCTGTATATCTGCAATTGAAGTTGTAATAGATTAGATCACCTACTGTTACATATTTAACTATTGTATAGAGTCAAATCTCTTAACCGAGTGGAATAAGAAAGTCTTATTATGTATCATTCATAGAATGAACATTGTTATCCTATCAACCCTAGAGTGACTATTGGTTGGATGATAACAGTTGGTCTTAAATCCTCTAACAAGGTCACACCTAATAGTGCGTTTGTAACCTTTAATAGGGTTGGGGTCTTCACCGACCTCACTTTAGAAGAGTGAATATTTTTGGGTTATCGGTCCCAAGTGGTTTTTCCCTTCACAGGGTTTCCACATTAAATATCTTGTGTTATGTGTTGATTGTGATATTTGTTTGATTTCATATTTGCATGTTGCATATTTGATTTGATCGGTAACTACTATATGTTTTAGACTAGTAATCGGTAAAAGCATAGATAGTATAGTATTTTCAGTTACCAAGTATCAAAAGTTTTAAGTATTTATTTTTGGATTATACATTTTGTATTGGGACACTGGATAATTGATTCACCCTCCTCTTAGTTATTCTAACAATTATCATCAGAGTGTTGGTTTCTTAGAATAGAGTTTTAAGGACTTTAGTACAAAGATCTAAAAATGTATAAGAGGGAAGTTTCAAAGCTGAACAAAGAGAACTTCACAGTATGGAAAAGTCGGATGAAGTTGGACATATCTGGAATTGGGAATGTTGCACTAGAATTGATGGACAATGGTTATATAGAACCGACCCTTTGTCCCCTGACCCTTGACCAACTAAAAGATAGGCATGAACACAATGTTACTATGATGGAGATTGTCGCTGCCTATACCGATGTTGAATTTGAATATATTAAAAGATGCACTACTGCAAAATCCATGTGGAATAAACTTTCTCAAGTTTACAGTGGAGATGTGAATGTCAAAAGAGCTAGAGCAGAAAGCTTAAGGGGTAGATTCAATGATATGAAGATGAATGAAGGTTAAAATATTGTGCAATACACAAATAGGTTGAAAGAGGTATTACATGATATTAGAACATCTAATGGAGTTATTAGTGAAGAGATAGTTTTAAGCAAAGTACTCAGAACTTTATTTCTGGTTTACACAATCAGAATATCCGCTATTCATGAAACAAGGTCTACATCTGGCAATATACTTACACTTGACAATCTGATTGGTAAACTTACAAAATTTGAATTAAATAACTTTGATAATAGTGTTGTTCTATTTGTGGAATCCTCTTTCATGTCTTCTCTAAAGATTGGCAAGTCTAGCAGGAATAATAAGAATGATGACAGTGAAAGCAATACCGATGATGAGCTTAATGAACTTGAAGCTCTTATGGCCAGAAGATTACCCAAAGGTAAAGAAAGGTATAGAGGTAAGCTACCTTTGGCATACTTTAACTGTAAAGAGGTTGGCCACATCACTGCTAGATGTCCACATAAGAAAGATGATGAAAGAACCAAAGACTAATCTAAAGGAAGCTATGGGCGAATATTCAACAGAGGTTACTGACACAACAAAGATAATTGAGATAGTAATGATAAAGGGAAAAAGGTATGTTACATAGCCAAAGATAATGAATCTGGATCTAATTCTGATGATGATGTAGAAGTTGTATTTGTTTCTATGAAAGATGACTCAGAGGAAGAAGAAAAACATGTAGAAACAACACTGATCTCTAAAGTTAACAAAAATAATACATGGATCATAGACAATGGTTGTACACATCACATGAATGGTGATGAGGAAAAATTTGATCAACTTGAAGAATACAATGGAGGATTAGTTAAGATGGGTAATGATACACCCTGTATGGTAAGAGGTAAAGGATCATTGATCATAAATGATAGGATAAAATGTGATAATTCTTATTGGGTAGATGGACTATGTTGGAATCATTTGCCATTGCACCAAAAGCTCAAACTATCAATGCCTGATACAAATGCCAGATTTAACCCAATCCATAGGAGGTGGTTAAGCCATGTCATGAATCTCCAAGGAGGTGTTGACCAACAAGTCAACAATCTCCCCCTTAGCACCGACTGAGCCTTTAGTACCCACTGAAGGGAGACTCAAACCCATGACCCAAGGCTCTGATACCAATTGTTGGAATCATTTTCCGTTGCACCAAAAGCTCAAACTATCAATGCCTGATACAAATGCCATATTTAACCTGATCCACGAGAGGTGGTTAAGCCATGTCACAAATCTCCAAGGAGGTGCTGACCGCCAAGTCAATAGACTGAACTATAACTTGTTAAGTGTGAGAGAATTGAACAATTCTGGTCACTGAGATTCTTTTGAGAGAAAGAAAGCGAAAATATTTGATGATGGTGGAAGACTAGTTGAAATTGGAGCACAATCAAGAGATAATCTATTGTATCTTGATACTGATAAGTCTTCTTGCTTGATGATGAAAAATGAAGATGCTTGGTTGTGCCATAAAAGGTTATGCCATGTGAATTTTGATAAAATGATTAAGATCAGTAAAAGGAAAAGAGTTAGAGGTCTACCTAACTTGTCAAAACCTAATCATGTTATGTGTCATGAATGTCAGAAAGAGAAAATGACTAAATCTAGTTTCAAAAGTAAGGATTATTCAACAAAGAAGATACTTGAGTTGGTTCATACCAACCTATGTGGTCCTATGAGAACTCAGAGTTATTATGGTGATAGATACTTTTTTTTTTGTTGATGACTATACTAGATTGGTGACTGTTATGTTCTTAAAAGAAACATCTAAAGAATTTAAGATGTTCAAGTGGTATAAAGCTAAGGTAGAAAAAGAGACTGGTAAGGAATTGAAATGCTTAAGATTTGATAGAGGAGGTGAATTTATCTCTAATGAATTTACTAATTTCTATAATGAGCATGGTATTAAAAGATAGGTCTCCGCACCGAGGACACCTTAGCAAAATGGCATTGTTGAAAAAAGGAACAGGTCAATAGTTGACTATGCTAGGACACTGATGTTGCAAAATAATGTTGCACATACATATTGGAGAGAAGTTGTCAGTGCAACTGTTTATGTTCTGAACCAAGTGCAACTAAAGAAGGACACTAACAAGACACCTTATGAGTTGTAGTTTGGACACAAACCTATTGTAAGTTATTTCAAAAAATTTGGAAGAAAATGCTTCATTCTGAAAGATGAGAGAAATGAGAAATTTGACTCAAAAGGTGATGAAGGGATATTTCTAGGATATTCCAGTAAAAGAAAAGCATATAAATGTCTGAATAAAACTACTAATAAAATGATTGAAAGCACTAATGTCCGAGTTGATGAGTTTGATGAAAAGAATGTAGAGGAAAGTACAAAGGAACTGAAGTATTATGGTAGATTCACTTACATTGAACACCCAGAGCATCTACAGAAGCCGCAGCCTCTGATAACCTGTCAGTAGGAAAACAACACAGAAGAACAGGAAAGAGAAATTAACAAGCAGGATGGCCCTACAGAGCAAGAAAATGAACCTGCATAGAATGAACAAGAAAGAAGAAATAGGATACTAGAAATTTTTGTCATAATACACCATCCTGAAACACAAATTATTGGAGATAAACAAGATGGCATGTAAACAAGTAAAGAAAGACAAGGTACATGTCTAGTTTGTGATTATGAACTAAAAAATGTAAAAGTTGCATTAGAAAATGATGAATGGGTAAATGCAATGAAAGAGGAAATAGAATAGATAGAGAAAAACAAAACTTGGACCTTAGTACCCCAACCTAAAGATAAGAATGTTATCGGTACTAAGTGGATATTCAGGAACAAGCAGAATGAGAATGGAGAAATAACAAGAAATAAAGCTAGATTGGTATGCAATGGATATGCACAGGAGGAAGGAATAGACTATGGTGAAACATTTGCACCTATTGCTAGATTGTAAGGAGTCAAAATGCTACTTGCATATGCTGGACAGAAGAAATTCAAAGTTTACCAAATGGATGTCAAGTCAGTATTTCTGAATGGAATACTTGAAGAAGAAGTCTACATAGAACAACCTGAAGGGTTCGTTGATCTAGAAAAGAAAGATATGGTATGTAGATTACATAAATCTTTATATGGTTTGAAGCAAGTACCGAGAGCCTGGTATGAGATGCTGCATACTTATTTATTAAGTATAGGATTTGTAAGAACAAGTGAGAACAGCAATTTGTATGTGAAAGGAGATACTGATGATACTATTCTTATTACTGAAATATTTGTTGATGATATTATTTTTGGAGGTCAAGATCACATATGTAAAGCCTTTGTTGATGAAATGAGAAAAGAATTTGAATTGTCTATGTTTGGCGAGATTAAGTTCTTTCTAGGCTTACAAGTGATTTAGCAGAATGATGGTATATTCATCACACAATCTAAATATATCAAGGAAGTATTGAAGACATTTGGCATGGAAGATGCTAAACTTGTGGGAACACTGATGGCTACTAGATGTAAACTAACTAAGGAAGATGAAACTACAGAGGTAAATCAGACACTATACTGATCTATGATTGGTAAGTTAATGTATGTAGTTCACAGTAGACTAGATATAGCACATGTTGTGGGAATTATTGCTAGATTTTTTGCTAATCCTAGAGAATCACACATGATTGCTACTAAAAGAATCTTAAGATACCTGAAGAAAATAGAGGATTATGGATTATGGTATCCTAAGGAAGGAAATTTTGAACTCAGAGTCTATACCGATATTGATTGGGCTGGAAATGTGGATGGCAGAAAAAGCACCACCGGAGGAGCATTTTTCTTTTGTGAAAGACTTGTTACATGGACAAGAAAGAAGAAGGATTGCATTTCTTAGTCTACAATCAAAGTAGAGTATGTTGCTACTTCTACAAACTATTTAAATATTGCATATATTAAGAAAGTTCTAGAAGGTATGAATGAGATAATCACTAAGCTGGTGATTATATACTGTGATAACACCAGTGCAATAAACATTTCAAAGAATCTAGTGATGCACTCTAAAACAAAGCATATATCAATTAAGTATCACTACTTGAGAGAAAAATTACAGGAGAAGAAAGTTAAGCTAGAGTTTGTTACATCAAAAGAAAAACTTGCGGATATATTTATAAAGGCTCTACCGAAGGATACATTTGAGTACTTAAGGACTAGACTTGCGGTATGTCCCATGTCTATCGGTCACTAATGTGATCTAGATGTTGCATCAGCCTAATCTTATTAGAAGATCATTGATGTTGATGCAGCATAGCTCACACTTTGGATCATGTCTAAGGTTGTGAAAAGTTGGAGAACTGGAATAGATTGGCATATCAGTATACAGAGATACAGAGTATGCACCAGACAATAGAGAGTTACTTGGCTACTACAGAGATGTATGTTTATTTTTTTATTTGGCATTGTTGTTAAAGGGAGAGATAAAAATTATGAAATAATATGTACCAATGAGAAATATCTAAGGGAGAGACAAATTGAAGAAAGCGAGAGCACTGAAGATTAGTTACTGAGAAAAGAAGAAGGAATCTGAGAACTGAAAAGATCTTATCTACAGAATGTCAAAGCTGCATTTGTAATGTTGTTGAGTAATGTAATGATTAAATATATTAAGCTAGGGAGAGCTTGTATAGAATTTGTTCATAGAGTTGTAGAATACATGTTTGGTATGTGTATGGTATATTTCATATTACTTGAGTTGCCATCAATGCCAAAGGGAGAGATTGATGAACTACAACTGATTTAGAAATTGATTGAAGAATTTGTGATTTAAGATCACCGATTTGATTGATTAGATATGTAATATGATTAAATTAGTATTATATTTCATTGATGTCAACTAGTTTGACAACACTTATCTTGTAAGTTACTATACCAAAACATCTATAGAAAAGGAGTGAAAGAGATGAAGAATAGAAATATCTATATGAGGAAGATGGATATGATAGATGAGAATAAGGAATACATTGAGTAACTTGTTGATGATTCTATGACCTTATGATATTGACTTGATTATGCTTCATTTATCTATGATGAGGAAAAGAGCTAAAAGACACAAGGCAGTGTTGTTGGTTGATGAAGCATTTCAATATACACCGAGGGAGTGTAGTGTATATTGAGCATAGTGTAAACTGAACTTATGTTCACTGACACATTTCTTTGCTAACCGAGAAGAACAAAATGAACTAAATGACTAGCTTAGCTGATAAGAATTGATAAGCTGGAAAGTGTATGATTTTGAGGTAACAGATAAAGTTTGTTATGATGATCGACGGCTAACAAAATTCAGGAAAGATCTAATGGATTGGAATGAAACATGTTATTGACACATCAACTGAGGTATGTTTAAGAGGAAAAATCAATGAAGATGATTAAGTGGAAAAATCTGATGGAGCAGAAGAAAATGGTTTACTTGTCTATATAAGAGACTGTAGATTTCATAAGTGAGTGGAATGCTAGAAGAAAAGGAAACTCCAAAATCATCACGTGAACACGTTTTCATGCATTATGATCATACAGGTTAAGACAAACCCTAATACATAGCATTACCGAGTGATAGAGAGTAATTAACGAGGGATAGTAAGTTGATATATTATTGAATCAGGAATGTTACATTGATCAGAAAGATTTGTATGATCTAAATATTGATTTGTATATCTACAATTGAAGTTGTAATAGATTAGATCACCTACTATTACATATTTAACTTTTTGTACATAGTCAAATCTCTTAACTGAGTGGAATAAGAAAGTCTTATTATGTATCATTCATAGAATGAACATTGTTATCCTGTCAACCCCAGAGTGGTTGCTTGTTGGACGATAACGGTTGGTCTTAAATCCTCTAACAAGGTCACACTTAACAGTGTATTTGTAAATTTTAAGAGGGTTGGGTCTGTTGGCATTAAGCAGAATTGCCACTAGTGACAACACTTATTTGCATTCTGGATACAAACCGAGCAGACAGTGCAAACTGAGCAAACAGTGCAAACTGAGCAGACAGTGCAAACCGAGCAAACAGTACAAACCGAGCAGACAGTGCAAACCGAGCAGACAGTGCAAACCGAGCAGACAGTGCAAACCGAGCAGACAGTGCAAACCGAGTAGACAGTGCAAACCGAGTAGACAGTGCAAACCGAGCAGACAGTGCAAACCGAGCAGACAGTGGAAACTGAGCAAACCAAATAGGACAGTGTAAACCGAGTAACATCATGTCTACCGAGTCACCAGTACTTACCAAGTTCAAAACCTACCGAGTGATCAGTATGAACCGTGCCTTCACTTCTACCGAGTGCATGATGATGCCGAGTAATGCAGTGGACGCCGAGTATCAGAAAGTCACCGAGTCAGTTTGCAGGAACCGTGTAACCATACTTGAGCCGACTTAGTAGCACTTATGTTTACTTGTCAAGCCGACTGTGTAATTATTATTGTAGTTAATTGTTTAAGACTTGTATATAAATAATGTTGTAAAAATAAAAAGATGTAATGAAATATATGAATGAAAAACATATGTGAAAGAGAAAGAAAGGCAGAGATAAGCGAATTACAGAAGGCTTCAGAAGTATAAGGTACAGCAAAGACAAATTCATCACAGAAGGTGATCAGTACATCAGCGAATCTCAATTCAGCAATCTAGTTGCAAAGCAGAGATCTACTGTTTCATTCTAACAGGTGAATCAGTACTAAATCCTTTAATCGGGTAGACCTAACAGTCTTTGTAAAATCTCTTTACCGAGTGCATACTTCATTGTATGTTTGTAAATCCTTTAACAGGGTGGATTTAGCAATCCTTATTGCTCCTAACTGGGCAGATCATCAGAAGTGATCAAATTGTAAGCCTTAACCGGCCAACTTTATTCTACAGTATTAAAGCTTTGTGGGTTTCATCCCCACCCCAGTTTTACTTTCTTTTGGAAGGTTTCTGGGTAACCAAATCTGTGTCATTATTGTAAATGTTTTTAAGTTTCATGCTTTCTGTATGCAAAGGTTAAAAAGTAAATTACATGCTAAGATGGAAAGAAAATTTGGAGTTACTGATTCACCCCTCCCCTCTCAGTAACTCGGTTACTTCCTGAATATTTCCAACAATTGGTATCAGAGCAGCATTGGTTCTCAAGACAAAGCTTAACTAGCTTGAGCAAAGATCCAGGACAATGGAGGTATTCAAACTGAACAAGGTGATTGAAAATGAAAAGCTAGATCTGGAAATGGCCATAGCTAAACTCAAAGAAGCAAAAGAACATCTTTCCCAATCCCTAAGAAGAAGGAAGGAACTTGCAAATCAGATGAATGATCAGAATTACATTGAAGAAAAGATTGAAGATCTTCTTCCCTCAAATAACTCAAATGAAGCAAACAATGCTGTCAAAGAACTCCTAGAAAAGAATGGGTCTCTGCAGGAAGAAGTGAGAAAATTGAAAAGAGAACAAGAGCTACACTCTACAAGATTCTGTGAGATCTTGGAACAGAGAAACAAGTTGAAAGATGAATTAGATGGAAGAAACATTGAAGTCCAAAACAAAACCCTTCAGCTAGAAAACCTAATTGATCAGATCTCTCATACAAATGAAGAAATTCTAAATCTAAGATCAGAAATAGAAAACACAAGAGAAGAACTAAGATCTAAAAAGGAAATCAATATAAGATTGGTGGATGACCTAAATGCTGAAAAACAAATCAATGAAGGAATGCTGAAAAGTCAAGAAGACTTGAATCAGCTGTATGAGCGAAATCTTCATAGGCAAAAAGGAAAAGCAGGACTTGGATACAAAGAAGAAGGCGAATCCTCTAAGCAAGGTACTCAAAGAAATCAAAAACCTACTTGTAATCATTGTGGTAAAATAGGACATACTTCAAATAAATGTTGGAACAATGAAAAAGCAGAATTCAATGGAAAATGTTATAGCTGCAATCAACCTGGTCACAAAGCAAATGAATGCAGGGAAAAACCTAGATTCAGAGGTAATTGTCACAAGTGCAACAAACAAGGTCACAAGGCATCCAAGTGCAGATCCAAGACATTTAATCCAGCAGAACAAATTGTGAAAGCAATGTTTGGATGGGACTACAACACCTGGTGTAGATGTCATTACTGTGGAGAATATGGACACATTGGCATGAATTGCATAAAACATCATCTAAGGAAAAGAGATACTACCATAAGATGTTTCAAATGCACTAAACTCAGTCACATAGCCAGAAACTGCATGAATGCTAGTGGAATTGAAGAAGGAAAGAAGAATGAAGCAACTAAGGTCAGGAAACAGGTGAGACAAAAATGGATTCCTAAAGCTACTGAGCAATCCACTCCAAGTAATGGAATGGATGGCTCTACCGACTCAAACTAAATTTCCAAGGAAGCACTGGAACTGTATTCTCATAGATCAATCTCAAGCAGTTCCAGAATCGAAATTAAAAGAAAGATCTAAATCAGCATGCAAGATGCAGTGAGATCACAGGGAGGTCGGTATCAGTCTTCACCGAGCAAGGTCAGTACCTGTCTTTACCAAGCGAGGTCGGAGCATTATGAATTCTTGAGTTCACCGAGTTGCGAAGTCTTTTCTAAGCAATTAATTCTTAGTGGGTGACAGTCTGTCAGAACTCATACCCTAATTTGAAATGAGCATTAATGACAGAGTTGTAAACAAAAAGCAAGTAATCGAACTCATTCTTCACCGTGAATCTTTAGCACTTTGGGAGCAGAAAATTTCAAGAGCAACCCAGCGATTTAATACTTTTACGAAAGGAATTTTCTGTGAGCTACCATGGCATCATCCAGCACTTCAGCGAAGAAAGGATCTGATATGTTAGTCCAAGGGGAGTGGAAAGCACCAAATTTTAAGATCGTGCCCGCAATTGCAGCAGCCCTAGATCCGAACGGAGCTCAATCTCAGATTCCTCCTAAGGTACTGCTTATTAACAATATCCGCAATCATTTTAACTATTCAATTCATGAAATGGGAAACCTAGAACTAGACATTGTGCGTGAGGAACTATGTGTGGATGGTATTCTAAAACCCGAGCACAAACATCTGGAAGATAAAGGTTTAGTTCACATTGCACATCTACCTCGAAACTTTTGAGATAAATGGGTTAGATATATTCTTAGCCGTGTACATGATGGCAAGATTTGGCTTGAGCAACCTATTGAGATCACAAAGAAAATGATTCAACAAGTCACCGGTCTTCCCATGTTGAACAAAGCTAAAACTACCAAAACCCTAGGTCGGACGGAACTAGAGAAGAAAACCCTAGCCGAGTGGGATGGTAGAGGCATGAAAGTTAGCAGCATTACCGACGCTGAACTGAAGTTTGGTACACACATCATTGCCCATAAGATTTACAGTTCTAGTCGATAGAACAGTGTCTCCTGTGAAGCTATTGACCTAGCATACAAAGTGGTCAAGAATAACTTGACATTTGACCTAGCAGACTTATTGTTGAAATAGTTTAACAAAAACATGGAAAGCATTAAAACTTCCAAAAACAATCCATGTAAGTTTGGATCCTTGTTGGTCTGTTTATTCTTCTATGTTCAGAAATTCTTCCCTTCTAAAGGAAAAGTTGTATGGAGAAAAGATGTGCCAATCCTCTATGAAATAAATGAATACATTTCAGAAATGGGTGAAAACTTTGAAAGCATCATGGATAATTATTTTGAGTCTTTCAAAGAGAAAATGAATGACAGATTCTGGATTCCACAGAAGTTGGTGGAAGATTACAAAGATGACATCTGTTTTATGGTAGATTGTGATAATGTGTATATTCAAGCAATTAAACCAAGAACTGTATATGTAAAACCTCTTCCTTATGAGGTAAATATTGATGAAACCAAGAATATCATTGAAGCTCTTCTAAATCAACCTGTCAATCCCAAAGCTCCATATTTTGGAACATATGATGAAGCTAAGTGGAGAGTTAAACTAAGCATAAAGCTTCCACAGGCGGTAAACAAAGGAAAAAAGAGGATAGCCAAAATGCAAATGATAACCGAGGACAAAGAAGAAATAGATGAAAAAGAAGAGGAAAAGGATGAGAAAATAGAGGAACCAGAACCTGCAAAGAAGAAAGGAAAATTTTTCATCACTAAGGCACCTGTGCCTCCCACTGCTGTGTTTACAAGGAGAAATACAAGAGGCAAGGAAGATAAGGCAGAAAAGGAAGATAAAGATATAGTATTCAAAAGGCCTCCTCTAAGCCTTCAAGAAAAGCTCAAACTCTTTAGAGATGGATCAGGATCTGGAGTAAGTAACATAAAATCCTTGAGATATGAAACCAGATCGGAAGCAGAACAGAAGGAAATAGAAGATGCTGTTGTTGAGAAGATGGGACAGTGGAAATACTCTCCTGAAGAAATTGCCCCACAGGTTCCAGCAGTTCTATTGAATCCAATAAAAATGAGATGGAGCAATGCAAGGCAAACTGTGATAGACATATTTGATCAAAACCTGAGACAGTTGATGCCGAGCTTGAATAATGATGAAGTAAAGAAGGCATTAAAAGAAAATGAAAATAAGATGACATTGAAATTCAATACTTGTTTGATTTTGATCAACAATATTGAATCGGTTGTGAAGGCTGATTTTGATCAACAATATTGAATCGGTTGTGAAGGCTACAAATGCCACATGGAAGAACATATACCACCTTCACCAATCGAGCATTGAAACTGTAATAATAAAAGATATTGAAGATGACAGTGATGAAAAAGAAGAAGACACTGAGGTAGATGATACTGTAAGGATAGCAGCAGAAGTCATTGCATCCCTTCCTACCTCTCCAGTGAAAGTCTCTACATCCAGCCCGGAGACACCTTCAAGCATGGTTGTGACAACTTCCACATTTGTCCAATCATCCCTAGCAACATCAGAAGAAGCTACCATTTCTTCTACCGAGCTGCAGTCTCCTGCACCATCAAGTTTTTCAGTAGTAAGTTTTCCAGCTTTTGAATCTTCAAGTGTAAATATTTTAAGTTCTCCAGTAGAAAGTATGCCAGTATCTATAGCCAGCCCTACTTTATCTACTGTCACTACTACCAAAGCATTAAGTACAGATAAGCCTAAGGCTCTACCGAGTATAAAATTTTTGGGTAAAAATATAGTAGAGGATATAGACCTAGATGAAGAGATAGAGATTCCTACATTAGATTTTGCAAATCTCTCAGCGGACCAAATGCAGAATATAGGTGAGATCCTCCAAAGGAAAGAAAAACAAAAGAAGCTTAAAGAGGAGAGAGACAAGGAGTATCAAATCATCAAGGATGCTAAGGACATTTTGTCTGATGCATTAGGCATTAAAGTAGACTCCTCCCAGCATGTTTTGTTACAATTAGCAGAAGCAGTTGAGAAATACAATGAGGACTCATCCGGGACAGAAAAGTTAGTTGAAAGAGCCGAGAAGAGATTCAACAATAAAGTTCTTGAGCACATTGCTCAGCACATAGCTATTAACCAAGTGGAATTATCTTTAGTTTTGTCTAACATAGAATCTATCTATTCGAATGCTACCTCTCTTTTGGCCAGACTGTGCAATATTGCCGAGTTCACAAAGGATGTTAAAGATAAAATGAATAAAATGGATGAGGATATGAAGATTAGCATACAGAAGCTGCAACTTGAACCAAGTTCAAGCTCTGCTCATCACATGAAAATTTCACACCTATCTAATATGCAGTCTGATCTACTGAAAGAAGACTCAAGGATCCGGTCCACACTGCTAGACATCCAACACATGATCCTTCCCATCATGAATACAATGTATAAGCACATTGAACATTCCAAAACATTGATTCATGACAATCAGTTCTCTATAGCAGATCACATGATTGAACTCTCTGTAGAAGTCCAAATTGCTATACAAACATGTAAGATTCTGCAAGAAAGTTGGGACAGAACCCTGGCACTAATAATGAAGGTCCATTCTGATTTCCTATCAAATTTTGGATTCTCTCTGTAAATAACTTGTATATGCACCTTTGGCATTATCGTCAAAAAGGGGGAGATATGTATAGAAGGAGAGATATGTATACTGTATAGATTTGTATAAGAAACAGTTAGCACATTGAAAGGGGGAGACAATGTATAAAGCCCTATAACAAAGACAAATTTTGAAAAATCAAAATAAAACTCAGCATGATTCGTGTATATAAATTTTGGCCAATAAGTGTTTTTGTCACTAATGCCAAAGGGGGAGATTGTTGGCATTAAGCAGAATTGCCACTAGTGACAACACTTATTTGCATTCTGGATACAAACCGAGCAGACAGTGCAAACCGAGCAAACAGTGCAAACCGAGCAGACAGTGCAAACCGAGCAAACAGTACAAACCGAGCAGACAGTGCAAACTGAGCAGACAGTGCAAACCGAGCAAATAGTACAAACTGAGTAGACAGTGCAAACCAAGCAGACAGTGCAAACTAAGCAGACAGTGCAAACCGAGCAGACAGTGCAAACCGAGCAGACAGTGCAAACCGAGCAGACAGTGCAAACCGAGCAAACCGAACAGGACAGTGTAAACCGAGTAACATCATGTCTACCGAGTCACCAGTACTTACCGAGTTCAAAACCTACCGAGTGATCAGTATGAACTGTGCCTTCACTTCTATCGAGTGCATGACGATGCCGAGTAATGCAGTGGACGCCGAGTATCAGAAAGTCACCGAGTCAGTTTGCAGGAACCGTGTAACCATACTTGAGCCGACTTAGTAGCACTTATGTTTACTTGTCAAGCCGACTGTGTAATTATTATTGTAGTTAATTGTTTAAGACTTGTATATAAACAATGTTGTAAAAATAAAAAGATGCAATGAAATATATGAATGAAAAACATATGTGAAAGAGAAAGAAAGGCAGCGATAAGCGAATTACAGAAGGCTTCAGAAGTATAAGGTACAGCAAAGACAAATTCATCACAGAAGGTGATCAGTACATCAGCGAATCTCAATTCAGCAATCCAGTTGCAAAGCAGAGATCTACTGTTTCATTCTAACAGGTGAATCAGTACTAAATCCTTTAACCGGGTAGACCTAACAGTCTTTGTAAAATCTCTTTACCGAGTGCATACTTCATTGTATGTTTGTAAATCCTTTAACAGGGTGGATTTAGCAATCTTTATTGCTCCTAACAGGGAAGATCATCAGAAGTGATCAAATTGTAAGCCTTAACCAGCCAACTTTATTTTGCAGTATTAAAGCTTTGTGGGTTTCATCCCCACCCCAGTTTTACTTTCTTTTGGAAGGTTTCTGGGTAACCAAATCTATGTGTCATTATTGTAAATGTTTTTAAGTTTCATGCTTTCTATATGCAAAGGTTAAAAAGTAAATTACATGCTAAGATGGAAAGAAAATTTGGAGTTACTGATTCACCCCTCCCCTCTCAGTAACTCAGTTACTTCCTGAATATTTCCAACAGGGTCTTCACTGACCTCACTTCAGAAGAGTGAATATTTTTGGGTTGCCAGTCCCAGGTGGTTTTTCCCTTCACAGGGTTTCTACATTAAATCTCATGTTATGTGTTGATTGTGATATTTGTTTGATTTCATATTTGCATGTTGCATATTTGATTTGATCAGTAACTACTATATATTTTAGACTGGTAATCGGTAAAAGCATAGACAATACAATATTTTTTAGTTACTGAGTATCAAAAATTTTAAGTATTTTTTTTTGGATTATACATTTTGTATTGGGACACTAGATAACTGATTAACCCCCCTCTCACTTATTCTAACATAGTGGATGTGGCTACTCACTAGTCAACCCATCAAGAATTCACTCTCAGGAATATTCTATTCCCAAAAGAGAAAAGCCAAAATAAGAGTTATCTTGTCTTAAGGACATCTTCTAACCTTAAGGGATCAAAACCTTTTAAATTGAAAGTGGAGGGATCAAGAAATCCTATAAGGTAAAATTCCATGCTTTAAGGATTAGTCTCTAATCCATAAAGGGAGAAAAAAAAAATTAAGTCTGAAAATATTTTGGAAGTGTGTGTGCAAAAAGTGAGCATAGCCTATGCCCCCACATTAAATTCATTGCACTTTAACATGAGAAATGGGTTGAATAGAAACATAAACAACTCCACTAATTCCGTTTCCACTACGAGATGCACCCAAGTGAATAAGAATAAAGGGAAATACCACATAAACATACACAGAACATAGAAGGGATCAACCTACCATGGATTTAGTATGATCATAAGATTATATATATATATATATATATATATATATATATATATATATATATATATATATATATATATATGTATATATATATATATGTATATCTATATATATATATGTATATCTATATATATGTATATATATATATATGTATATGTATATATATATATATGTATATGTATATATATATATATATATATATATATAGATATATAGATATATAGATACATATATATACATATATATACATATATACATATATATACATATATATACATATATATACATATATATACATATATATACATATATACATATATATACATATATATAGATATACATATATATATATATATAGATATACATATATATATATAGATATATATATATATATATATACATATATATATATACATATATATATAGATATACATATATATATATATAGATATATATATATATATATATATATATATATATACATATATATATATATACATATATATATATATATATACATATATATATATATACATATATATATATACATATACATATATATATATATATATATATATGTATATATATATATATATGTATATCTATATATATATAAATATATATGTATATATATATATATATGATATTATTGCAAATGAATTGACATCATTCCACAAAGAAGTAGAACTACAATCAGAATGGAGGAAAGAAAATGCAAGAGTTACGAAGAATGGTCTCTTTAGACCACAACATAGGGACCAAAAAGAATCAGTGCTACCAAGTTGCAAATCCAAGCAGCACAAGCAAAACATTTACAAATATAGAAAATGTACAACATAACATGAAAACAACATATAGAAGAATAGAGATACATATAAAGGAATAGTACTATAGGTTATTTTCCTTTATCACCTTGTACCAACAAAGTAACAAGGGTCGTATAAAAGAATCTAAGAAATATTTAGCAAACACATTATAGGAGAAACACAATACAATAGGTAAGCACACAAAAAGCTACCATAGAGGACAAGCCAATCAAGCACATCGCCTACTCACCCCATCTTAGTCTATATCATTTAGGGAAGGTGGGAAACACACAAGAGGGACTATATCTAAAATAGCAGGAATAATAGCCAGTTCCAACAAGGATCCTCTTGAGAATCATGATGCTTGATACTAGGTGTAATTATGAATTGTGTTGAAAGCATATTAGGTAAATCATTATCAATGTCAATAGTCTCATATTCATCATTAGCATCATTAGGATCATCAAGAGTATCTTCTTCATCAAGATTAATCAAAATAGAATCTAAGATATGAATAGAATCATCATAATCATTCATCTTAACATCATTATTAACATTAAATTATTCCAACATATGAGGCATAGGCTGGTCAAAGTAAGGTAAAAAACTTTGAACAACAGAGGCACAGGCCTTAGCTTGAGCTCGACACTTCTTACAACGTTCATTGGAAGATCAGTTACATTTTTTCTTGTTTGAAACATGTTGAGAAATAGAAGGAACAACAACCATTTCCTTCACAAGTTCTATAGGAGGATTAGTAGGATTCTTTCTAGGCTGAAAAGAAACACTAGGATCTTGATTAACAGAACTAGAAGCAATGGATAAAGGAGGTATGTAAGGCATAGGTAAAAGACCATGGTTAAGATCCACCTCAAGCATGCTTAACTCAACAATCTTGTCATGTTTATTAGGCTTGATATGAGCGAAAATGGTTTTCAGATCGAGAAGAACATGAATTAGGTAATGAAGTCCAAAGAAGTCAAGAGTAGCATAATCCTAGGCCTAGAAGGTTGATATAAACTATGATTAATCATCTTCACTTCTTCATCATGAATTAATTTAGTATACTTATGGATAGGAGAAGCAACGATATCAGTGGCATTCAACTAAGGAAAATCAAAATTAACTTGAAATTAATCAGAAGTAGGGACAAAAACAAAGGAAGTATCCACAACTTTAGTACAAAGTTCAATAGGCAAGTTAATAGAACCAAATAATGGATAGAGAAAACCATTACAAGTTTGGATCCACACATTAGATGTATCATAACAATCACATTGTGAGTTCTTCATAAAAAGGTTTTCTTCAATAATAACATTGACCAAGGATATAGGATCAACAAGACAACCACATGTAGGTGTCTTATAAATCCTAGCATAATTGGTAGAGGGGACCATCGACAACTTTAATAGTCTCAGAATCATCAAAGGTGATCAAGAGTTCCCTAGGTCTTTTATTCTTAGGTTATTTTCGAGGTTTAAGTTGAGGTTTTGTTTTAGGCTTAGGTTGAGGTGGAACTTGAAGTTGAGGTTGAGATTGAGGCTAGGCTGGAGATATAGGTTGAGACAAAAAAATATGCTCTACATGGTTAACAATATGATTGAGATCATCCATCTTTAAATCATAAACAATATCCATGGAAGATGGATGAACACTGGTATTAGTATCATGTGTAGGAAAAGGATTCGTATAGATTTGGAGGTTTTTATTAGGAGAGATATATTTTTTCCCCCTACCATCAAAATTATCAATAGATAAAGCATTAGAATCAATTAAGTCTTGAACATTATGTTTTAGGGAATAACACTTCTCAATATCAAGGTCATTCTAATGATGGTATTGACAAAAGGCTTCAAGATCAAAGGATTTGGATTCCATCATAGTAGGTAAAAGAGGTCGAATAGGAGGCAAAGTAATCATATTAGCATTCAATATTTTACTCATAAAAGAATGTAAAGATTGAGAAAGAGGAGTAAACATACAATTTAGATGAAAAGAAATAGATGTGGAAGTGGCATTATTGGATACAACAACAACTTGACCAGAAAAATGCATTAGCTTGCTTATTTATCTTAACATAGGTCTTAGGTTTTTGAAACTTGGTAGGATTAGGAGCAACATCACTATTATCAACTGGAATAGGAGCCATTGGAGTGTTAATCTCAAATTGAATCACTTGTAATTGATAATGATGAACTGTTGCACAAAGTTGTTGAAAATAGGTAAATTTAGTAAGCATAATCTTATCTCTAATATCCTTTTGTAAATTTGAAATAAACATATACTGAATATCAATATCAGGAACAAGATAAGAAATTTGAGCATACAAATAATTTTTCTTTAATATTTTGTTTACAATTCATCAAATTAGTTAAGGACACTTGCAAACCAATGTTCTCTTGGAACTATTGGATAAAGGAATTAGAAAGTTTTGGAAATGAATCAATAGAACAAGGAGGCAATGAACAATACAATTGCAAGGCCTTATCACAAAAATTTCTAGCAAACAACTTAGCTAAAATCCTATGGTCATGAGAATAGTCACTACAAAGGATTTGAAATGTTTTAACATGAGTGACAGGTGCTCCCTTACCATTGTAATTCTCAAGATGAGGCATATCATCCTATTGAGGAACATGAGCATGATTAATGTCTAGGGATAAAGGAATACCCACGTCACATGTAGGACTAGTAAACTTGGATTGAGTTAAGGAGGGAAGTTATTGTTGAAAAGAGGACAAAATTTGAGCTAGACTAATGGATTGTGGAATCATTAGAAGAAATAGGAGCCATATAAATATTATAAATACTACAGAAAGTGTAGCAAGTGGTGGGAATGGGAGACACAATTGGTTGAATACTTGGTACCATAATTGGAAGAGCGTTGGAATGGGTAAAATGAACACTATGGTAAGATTGTTGTGAGATAGGTAGAGACATCGATGGAACACTCATAGGAAGGGATGGAAGAGATGTAGTCACTAAAGAAGAAGTATAATTAGGAATTCTAGGTAAAGGAATGAAAGAAGGTTCTATTGGTGTATCTTTCCCTTGTAGGACCAAACTTGAATCAAAAGGTGGGCTTGATCCTCAAATTAGGCACTCAAGTTTGACAAGAGAACAAAACCAATTGATGAGGATAGAGAACTCCTCCTCTTCTTCTTTGAGCTCCACATCACTCAGGTGGGTATTGCCTTATCTGCACACTCAAGACACCTCATGATAAATAGGCCTACAGAGAGATTAGTGTGGAATAGTCTCCAAACCCTTCAGGTAGCTTGTAACCCAATGAAGCTAATTCATATGCAAAAGCCCTACTTGCATAGAATTGAGTCTGAACACTAGAAAGGACCTCCTATTACTACTACCAACATGAAAGGGAAAAGTATTTGATTTGATTTATTTTAATGTTGGGTTGAAGACACCCCTGAGATACCCCAAATCTCTGATAGACCCAGTGCCTTTTCCAATGGGCCAAAAAGTCAAATACCCCTATTACAACAAAGAGCTATGAAACAAGAAAGCAATACATTCAAATATGATGATGCCTTATACCAAACATACACCATTAATCAAGTCATACTTCAACAATCCACCTGTGTACCCAAATGTGCTATCACCTATTCAAAGGGTATTAACTCTCCCCTTAGAAGAGACCTATAAACAAGCAATACATTAACCAGTGTTCACTAGAAGACAAACATAAGATACCCTTGATACCCCAGTTCATACACAGCTGAAAACCAATCACAAACCTAGTTGCTTCAGTGAAAACAACTCTATTGCAGACACATAGGAAATGCAAATAGAAAGATGGAAACACCCTTGATGCTTCAATCAATAAGTCTAAAATTCAAATGGAGACAATTTAAATAATAGTAGAAATATATTGAATCTCATACATAAGACAAATCAATTACAATACATATCATATTCTCTAAGCCAACAAAGGAGAAAAGAACACTCTATATGCAGAGAAGTAGAGAAAATCTACAGGAAAAGGACCCTTCATGGAACCAGTTCTCCTCAAAATTGCAGAAGAAGGAACCCTTATAAAGTGAAACATTTCACCATTTATACCACTAGATGCCTTGGAATCCCAAAAGAATTTAGGATGCAATAAGCTTCGGATAGATAGGGTTAGGGTTTCATCCACTAGAACAACCAAATCAGTCAAAAATTTATTACAAGGATGAAAACCCAAGTGATCAGATCCAAGAATGATCCTAACTTATGCTAAATCTTTGAAAAATGTACCGAGGACCATAAATCTGTCATGCCAACCAATCCAATCATCAATCTACAACATGCCTTGAGCAAGAAACCCCACTCCTTGTTCATTTCTTGATGTTACAATCCCCCCTGCAAATGGTCATCACACCGTGGACCACACTGCAACCACTGGTGCTACCAAACAAATCAAATCTGGCTTCAAAAACAATTAAAACTAGTCCTTTCTGTCACTGGAAATGTCTCAAGAAATTCAAATTTGAATTTCAATGGTCACTTCATGGTGCTAGCAGAAAATTGGCTATCAAAATTTGAACTCAGACAACTTTAAGTCGTGGCTGTTAGATTTCTCCTTTTCACGGTCCTTTATGATCTTAACTCAACCAGACACCTCGGGTTTACTTCAAATGAACATGTGACAAGGCATTTTCTATTCATGAAATGAAAACACTAACCCAAGTTTAACCCCATGAATTGGTGACAAAGGAAACTTACTAACCCCGGTCCTTTATTTAGCGAACTGGGGACAAAGGTTTTCGCTAGTTCACAGAACACTGCCAATTTATTATGTGAATGAGAAAACCCTTTGAACTTTGTCGGCACCACTAACCTCATTTATCCAAACCACCAAGACCTCAGACCCTACCTAGGCCCTTTGTATGCCACTTGTCATCATGTCATTTGTGGTTCATGCTCGGTCACACTGACACAGGACCCACCCACTTTAAGCCTTCGAAAATGGATGGCGGGCATAAGATCTCATGGCTCTGACAAAACACATGAGAAATTATGTCAATCATAGATTATGTCCTCATCACTGATTTCTCTGACAATGACCCCATCATGTTGACTCCTCACATTGACCAATAATATTTGACCAACTAGGCACCACCTGGCAAATTGCCCCACTGAGAACATTAAGCCATCTAGAAGATCGGACAGCTAGCGCAAGATCTGAAAGGATTTGAAGATTCTACGCACTATTACACCAATCGTCAATCTTGAATCTCCTGATTGAGATACTAGGCCCACGTGACAACACATCTAGCTTACACAACATGGACCAATCAAAACACTCTAAATCAACATACCTAGTAGATGGACCTGCCAAAAGAAAAGGTTACGTCACACAAAAGAATCAACGGTTGTCTCAAGATCTCACATGTTTGACACATGCCATGAGATCTTACGCCCACTATCCATTTTTGAAGGCTTAAAGTGGGTGGGTCCACTACCAAGTAGGCTCACATGGTGGTTTTTTTTTCATTGGTCGAAATGCAATGAAGTGGACATTCTGTCAGTGGGACCCGATTCTCAGTATATTCTTAATCTATGGTGGGTGCATGATCTCATAGAATCTTTTGAGGCCTTGAGATCTTGTGCCGACCATTCGATTCTCTAGCATGCTTATGTAGATGTTGCAGTGGGTCCTGACACTTGCAGTGAATCAACGACGGGTGTACATTCCTATGAGATGTGTTAGACATGTGAGATTTTGAGACAACTGTTGATTCTTTTGTGTGACATAACCTTTTCTTTGGGCGGGTCCATTTGCTAGTTATGCTGATTCAGAGTGTTTTGATTGGTCCATGTTGTGTGAGATGGACATGTTGTAAGGTGGGCCCGATATCTCAATCAGGAGATTCAAGATCGACAGTTGGCATAAGAGCGCATAGAATCTTCAAAGCCTTTCAAATCTTGTTCTAGCCATTCGATCTTCCAGACGGCTTAATGTTCTCGGTGGGGCCATTTTCTAGGTGGTGTGTAGTTGCTCAAATATTATTGGTCAACGTGAGGAGTCAGCATAGTGGGGTCGTTGTCAGAGAGAAATCATTGATGAGGACATAATCTAAAGTTGGTGTAAGTTCTCATGCGTTTTGTCAGAGCCATGAGATCTTATGCCCGCCATCCATTTTTGAAGGCTTAAGTGGGTGGGTCCTGTGTCAGTGTGACTGAGCATGAACCATGAATGACATGATGACAAGTGGCATACAGAGGGCCTAGGTGGGGTCTGAGGTCTTGGCGGTCCTAGATAAATGAGGTTAGCGGTGCTGACAAAGTTCAAAGGGTTTGCTCATTCACAAGATAAATTGGCGATGTTCTGCGAACTAGCAAAAACCTTTGTCGCCAGTTCGCTAAATAAAGGACCGGGGTTAGTAAGTTTCCTTTCTGGCCAATTCACGGGGTTAAACTTGGGTTAGTGTTTTCATTGCGCGAACAAAAAATGCCTTGTCGCATGTTTGTTTGAAGTAAACCCCAGGTGTCTAGTTGAGATAAGATCATAAAGGACCGCGAAAAGGAGAGATCTAACGGCCGTGACTTAAAGTTGATCTGAGTTCAAATTTTGACCGTCAATTCACTGCTGGTGCCATGAATTGACCATTGAAATTCAAATTTGAATTTCCTGAGACATTTCCAAAGATAGAAAGGACTGGTTTTAATTGTTTTTGAAGTCAGATTTGATTTGTTTGGCGGCGCTGGTGGTTGTAGTGTGGTCTAGGGTGTGATGACCATTTGTAGGGGGGACTGTACCATTAAGAAATGAATGAGGAGTGGGGCTTCTTGCTCAAGGCATGTTGCAGATTGATGACTGGATTGGTTGGCAAGACAAATTTATGGTCCTCGGTACATTTTCAAAGATTTAACATAAGTGAGGATCATTCTTGGATCTGATCACTTGGGTTTTCATCCTTGTAATAATTTTTTTACTGATTTGGTTGTTCTAGTGGATGAAACCCTAACCCTAGCTATCTGAAGCTTATCGCATCCTAAATTCTTTTGGGATTCCAAGGTAGCTAGTGGTATAAATGGTGAAATGTTTCACTTTGTAAGGGCTCCTTCTTCTACAATTTTGAGGAGAACTGGTTCCATGAAGGGTCCTTTTCCTGTAGATTTTCTCTACTTTCTCTGCATATAGAGTGTTCTTTTCTCCTTTGTTGGCTTAGAGAATATGATATGTATTGTAATTGATTTGTCTTATGTATGAGATTCAATATATTTCTACTATTATTCAGATTGTCTCCATTTGAATTTCAAACTTATTGATTGAAGCATCAAGGGTGTCTCCATCTTTCTATTTGCATTTCCTATGTGTCTGCAATAGAGTTGTTTTCACAGAAGCAACTAGGTTTTTTATTGGTTTTCAGGTGTGTATGAACTAGGGTATCAAGGGTATCTTATGTTTGTCTTCCAGTGAACACTGGTTAATGTATTGCTTGTTTAAAGGTCTCTTCTAAGGGGAGAGTTAATACGCTTTGATCAGGTGATAGCACATTTGGGTACACAGGTGGATTGTTGAAGTATGACCTGATTAATGGTGTATGTTTGGTGTAAGCCATCAACATATTTGAATGTATTTCTTTCTTGTTTCATAGTTCTTTGTTGCAATAGGGTATTTGACTCTATGGCCCATTGGACAAGGCACTGGTCTATCAGAGATTTGGGGTATCTCAGCGGTCTCTTCAACCCAACACTAAAATCAATCAAATCAAATACTTTTCCCTTTCATGTTGGTAGTAGTAATAGGAGGTCCTTTCTAGTGTTCAGAATCAATTCTATGCAAGTAGGGCTTTTGCATATGAATTAGCTTCATTGGGGTACAAGCTACCTAAAGGGGTTTGGAGACTATTCCACACTAATCTATCTCCAAGCTTCTTCACTTTCTAACTGAACTTCTTTAATTTTCTTGTTCTTCTTTAGTGAAACCTTGGCCTCAAATGCTGATTCAATATTTTTGGAACTAGGAACATAGTTGTCATAGTTGTCTAATTCAAAGGCTGTCAATCTTCCAACTAAAGCATCCAAGGTTATATTGTGGTTTGTTTCACATCTTCTTTCTTGAATGGCTAATACTCTTATTGCATAGATAGGGAGTAATGTTCTGAGTACCTTACTTATAATAGTTTCATCTAAGATTGTTCCTCCAGAAGCTCTAATTGCACTTACACTTGCTTTAATTCTTTCAACATATTTTGCAATGTTTTCATCTTCCTTCATATTCATCTTGTCAAACTGTCCTCTTAGGCTTTCTGCTTTGGCTCTTTTCACATTTGCATCACCACCATATATTTTCTTCAGTGCCATCCACATTTCATATGCAGTAGTGCAGTCTTTAATATCATCAAATTCTTCATAGCTGAGAGCAGATGCAATGTCTATCATCATGGTGTTGTGAGTCTTTTTATCTGCAATGTCTTCAATAGTTAATGCGCCATTAGGAATTGTGTATTCTTCATCAATGTATTTGCATCCTGAGTCACCAATGGAGGCCAGATGAAGTCGCATGAGACCTTTCCATGCTGAAAAGTTATCTCTGTTGAGCTTTGGAATTTCCCTCTTGTAAGACATCCTGATCTTTAGCTTAGGTCCTTGAAACCCTTCCTGCAAGCACCAAATTGCTCTGATACCAATTGATGGAATATGGATGAAGTGACTGAGAGGGGGGGGTGAATCAGTCAACCATAAAAACACTTCTCTTTTAATTCTTTGCAGATCCCTTAGGATATCTTAACAATGTTATCTGTTTTAGCACTCGGTAAATAGATTGCAGTAACTTTGAAGATGCAGAAAGTATTAGCAATATTATCTTTATATATTCATCAGCACATGTATATGATTGAGAAAGCAATTAAGAACACAAGAGACACAAGATTTAACATGGAAACCCAATATGGGAAAAACCACCAATGTATCTAAATACTGATTTTCAATTTTCTGAAGTGATGCCCGGTTAGAAGCCAACCCGATAAAAGGTTACAAAACACACTGTTAGGTGTGACCTTGTTAGAGGATTTAAAACACCCTGCTAGGAGTGGCCTGGTAAGAGGTCTTGAAAACAATTCAATGGAATTGTCACCTTGTTAGAGGATTTACAATATGGTTGTTAAACCAACTCGGTTAAGAGATTTAGAATTCACTGTTACAATGATAAGAAGGTAACAATGAAAAATGACCTGTATAATAATGCAACTATCTTGCTGATTACAGATCTCTGTTCTGCATAAGTCTGATCCTTTCTGATCGAATAAATCTCTGCTACACCTCAAGGATATCTGAACATCCTTCACAAATTCGCATTCACCTTTCCTGCTTTTCTTCTGTAAATCTTCTGCTATATTTTTTTTTATTTTTCACATTTGACCTTTTATTTATATGATTTTAGATTTGTCAAATCGACATTATTTAGTATAACAGTCGGCTGAATTAAGAAAACTCTTTTTGCAAAAAAAATCCTTCAAGGGCCGACAGTGCTCGGTGACCATAACTTTCTATAATCTTTCAGAGACCGAGGGAACTCGGTAAACACCGACAATCCTTTTCCTTCGATAACCGACTGAACTCGGTAAACACTAACTTTTCTTCGATGACCGACTGAACTCGGTAAACACTAACTTTTCTTCGATGACCGACTGAACTCGGTAAATACTAAATTTTCTTCGATGACCGACTGAACTCGGTAAATACTAACTTTTCTTCAGTAACCGAGTGGACTCGGTAAGCACTAATATTCCTATCTGGCAGACCGACTGAGCTCGGTAGAAACTGATTGCTGCGGACTATGACATTGTGTGACATCAAAGACAATACATAATTGAGTAGCAATTTCCTTCAGACAATTGTTTCCAACAGTCATCCCTTCATAATGTTAAGTCATTATTTTGACAAGCCAAAATAATCCCTTAACTCTTTCGCTAATTCTCTCTCCAAAACTGTTCTATCTGTAAAAACTATCTTCAGTAAACTTTGAATAACTTCATCCGTACTACTCCAAAATTTATGTGTACTGAGATGGGATATCCTTATACTCTATAGAAGCTTCAGTTAACTGCACAAACAAAAATATTGCTCCAGTGGATGTCGGCAACTAAATCTACATCGGGTGCTCTGTCAGGATCACTGTATCCATACTTACACAATTTCTTTCTTCAACTTGTCATACTTGCATTCCAGATTCTGCACTCTCAATAGAGATCATATGTTTCCATAATGAAAACATCTATTCATCCACATTAGCCAAATTGCCAACAATCTCCCCCGTTGTCATTGGTGGCAACATATGGGAAAATTGGCTAAGTGTGCAAACAAAACTTCAAAGCATTTACACAAATTTGTGGCCATATGTTATACAACACATATACAATATTGTACTCCATAGAGTAGCTCCCCCTATGAGTATCCTTCCTCAACATATTATCAATTTTATGCTATCTCTCCCCCTTTGACAACAATGACAAAGATAGGGTGTACAAAATTTTTAATAAAACTTGATACCTTGTTATCAACTATTGCAAAGCCAGTAGGCTTGCAACACAGTCACCAAACTCTGACTTCCATGATTCAAAATCTTTCTCCCATATCTTCCTGATGGATTAAGAAACATTGAGTAGAGTACTCAATCTGTATGCTACTGTCTGACAAGCTTGCAGTGAATTAAAGCTAAACTTTTGAAAAGATGTCTTTGCTGAAAGACACTGCTCAATTTGGTCTTCAACAATTGAGGTCTTGATTGAAATATGCTCTCTCAAGATGTTAATCCTGATCATCTTTCTGTTCTTCTCCTTTGCTAACATTCTGATTTCATCATTTAACTTCCTTATGTTCTTCTCCACAGAACTTATCTTTACATTTGGGCTTGTCAAGGTGTTTGTTTCAGCTGTAATTGCATCTATCTTCTCTCTGATCTTCTTAGCTTCTTCAGTTGTTAGAATTTCTGATTTTGTGCATTGTATATACAAACTCTTTCAAGTCTCAAAATGTTTCCTTAAATTCTTTATGCATACATCCAAATTACCAATATCATTTTGAATATTTACACTTAAATTTTGTTGCATTTCTACTTCAAAGGCTTGCTGAACTTTTATTCTAGCAATATCCTTTAAGTTAGAAAATTTAGAGTCAAAAGAGTTTATTACCATTTTAGCTTTCTCAAGTGGATCCGATTCAAATACCTTAGTGCTGATCACACTCTCAAGTTTCTCTATCAAAACTCTAACTTTTTCTTCAAGGTCCTTCACCTTCTTATTCTTTCCAATAATTTTATTAAGAGATGTGATGAACTCAAGTTGATCATCATCTTCAACTTATTTTCCAAGGTCTTCAAAAATTGAAACAATTTGTCTCTTCTTACTATCTGGTGCACTACGGGTAGTGACCTTTGTCAAAATTTGTTTACCTTTAACTGTCTGCTCTGCTAGAACTGATTCTGATATAGCTCATGCTTCCACTGCCTCTGTATCCTTTTCTAATTCTGTAATATTCTCTTGCTCTTCTAAAGCCAAATTGTCAACAATGTTTCCTAGATCATGAAATACTGCATCATCTGACTCTAGTGTCACTTTGGTTCCTTCAATGTCCATTGATTCTTTGCCAATATTGATATGTGAAGAAGATGGGACTTCTTCAATACCAACTTCCTCTACATGCAATTCCTCTGATTGCTTCTACTGAGGATCTGATTCGACATGCTTTCCTACAACTATATCTACAAGAACTTGCATTACTACTTGCTCGGTCTCTTTCTGTACTTCCTCCTTTTTTCCTCCCATTATAAGAGTTATTCTTCTCTTAGTTCTCAATAAAGTTCCAAGAGGCTTCAAGATTATCTTCAAATGATCTTCATTTTCAACTTCACAAAACTGTCTGATTACATGTTCTCTCATCTTTATGTCCGCTTCTTGTGCTCTCTGTTTTCTATTCACAAGTCTGTTATACAAATCTTTTGGGATCTTACCATGAATGGTGCTAAGTTTCTTATCTATCAAAATCATATGTGTAATCATTGCATTTTCAAAATTCAATCTGTCAAATGATCCATATATATCATAGAATTTATTTATCTTAGTGAAGTCTCCATGCTGCAATATATCTTCATTAACTCTTTCAATTCTTGGTTTCCAAGTTTTCTTCTTGATTGAAACTTCATCATCATCTTTAATTACTGCTACTTTTCTAGGTACAGATGGTACAATCACTTTTTGTCTGTTGTCGGGTCCTGTTGCACTCACTTTTACTCTTTTGCTAGAAATAGGAGAAAAAGATTTTTCTCCTTCACCTTTTTTAGGTACTTCAACTTTTACCTTTACTGCAATAGGATCAATAGGGTCTGCACTAGATGCTACAGGTGGAACTACAAGATTTTCACTTTGCTTCAAGGCTTCTGCAGTCTTCTTAGCTATGTCAAACTCATGACTTGACATACCTGATTCTTTCAGTATTTTCTTCATAGTAGATTCAACTCTCCTACTAGATTGCTTCTTTTATTTCAAACTTATTTCAGAGTTGAAATTCTCTTCATAGGTTCCAAACCTATTTGCATGACCATCCAACTCACACTTTAACAGTCTATTCACATATCCTACTATTTCTGCTTTAGATATTTCATAGCCAAGAGGGTCTATGAATTCCATTCTAGGCTCAACTACTTCAATGTAGGTGAAATAAGTGTCTACCATAAAACAAATGTCATCTTTATGCTTTTCAACTAAGGATTGAGGAATCCTTGATCTGTTCTTAACAATATTCTGAAAAGTCTTCAATACAAGCTTCACACTGTCATTGACTTTATCAATTAGGTGCTTCATGTAGACTGAGTTTATTCTTTCCATTGTGTTCACATTGTCACTCTAGTCAACTATGTAAGGAAATCTCAACTTTGCAAATCTAGGGTTTCGGTATCATCGACGCTGCAAACTGCTTCCAAACTTCTTCAAATCATCCTCAACTCACTTTTTCTTCTTTCAAATCTCTTTTCAATCACTTTTTAATCATGATAACCTCAATTTTGACCTTATAACACTTCACATTAACTCGATCTGACATCGCATTCATTCATTTTGCCGCTAAAACCTCAAAATGCTGATTCTAGAAACCTGCAACCATAAAACTTTTTGCGACCTCACAAAACACAATATTTTCTTTTGCACACTTAACCATAGCATTAGTACAACATAAAAAACCTATATCTAACTACGCAAAACTTAACTCATTCAAATTCCTAATCTACACTAATCCTAAGTCCTAAACTACAGAAACTTACATAATTTAAGTACTTAAAGAAGGGTCAGGTAAAGATTCATCCTTACCATTAGTTACATTACCTTCCTGACTACTTTCAATGCTGAATATACCTCCTTGATCTATGCCCTTATCAAATTTTACTTCATCTTTATTGCTACAACAACCTTTCTCTTTATTTCCTACATTTTCATTCCTTCTTGCATTGTTCCTAGGGTTAGGGTTATGAAGATAACCTCCATTATTCATTCTGCAAACTCTTGCTGAGTGTCCAAACTTGTTGCATATCTGACAAATGATTCCATTGTTTCCAAATCTCTGTCCTTGCTGGTTAATCTGTGACCTGCAATTTCTAGCAATATGTCCTACTTTGTTGCATCTAAAACATACTACCACTTTTCTTTTATTCATTTCTTCAATAGATCTCTTATCTGCATTGTTAGTATTCCCAATCATTCTATTATCATAATTATTCAAAATTACTTTAGGTCTTCTACATTCGTTAGCTCTATGTCCAAAACCATGACAATTATAACAATGTCCATTAAGAGGTTTAAATTTCTTACCTGTGCAATCTCTCTTCATGTGCCCAATAGTATTACAAGCAAAACATCTACCTTTGAATTCTCTTTGTATACCTTTAGATGATTCTTCCTATTTTGATTCTTCTTGCTTTGATTCTTCTTTCTCTCTAGGTGGTTCTTCTTTAGGTGGATCTTCCAATGTGTTCTCATCTACCTTCATTTCCTCCATACTTTCAGATGTCTTCAGATCTGGCTTCTTACTTTCATGATTTGTTCTAAACATACTAAATCCAAATCCAGTCTTATCAAAGAATGGTTCTCCAAAAGAAATTTGTTTTTCAGTCCTATCACTATTTGAATATAGCCTTTCAAGTTGTTGTTTAGATTGAGTTAATTCACCTTTCATAATTTTATTATACTTCTCAAGTTCCACATACTGCACTTTTACTTTTTCAGATTCAGATGTTTCCTTTTCAAGTCTTGATCTCAGATCTTCATTCTCAATTTTCAATTTTTCATTATCAGATCTCAAATTTCCATCTTTCATACTAAGCTTCAGATTTACTATCTTCAACTCATGCTTAAGGATCTCATTTTATTTTTCTAATTCATCATAGTCTTCAACAATAATATCAGATTTCTTTTCAGATTTTAGATCTTCAATCTTACCTTTTAATTTGTCAATACCATTCTTTGCATCTTCATACTTTCTTCTTAAGGAGTTTCTTTCATCAGTAAGCATATCAATCTATTCAAGAGCTTCTTCAAGATTCTTCTGAAGTTGATCCATATCCATAGATATCTTACTCAAGCTGCTAAGCTTTCCTTGAATGTTCCTTCTCCGAGTAACTGTGCTCTGATACCAATTGTTAGAAATAGGAAATACTGAGAGGGGGGGGGGTGAATCAGTATTTCACAAAATTTTACTTTTGCCCACTTATGGATATAACAGATTACTTTAGTGCATACAAAGATTATCAAGCTGATTAACAAACATAGTAGTAAATACAAAGAACTCATAACACATGATATGTTCTCGAGGAAACCCCGGCCAAGGGAAAACCCTGGTGGGGATGGTACCCACAAAGATCACTAATCAAAAGTATCCTATTAGGGATATTGGACCCTGTTAAGAGTCAATTTACAATATATAGTAGATCTATCTTGGTTAAAGGACTTTAGGCCTTGTTAGAGGCCTTAACCCTGTTAGGAGTTAGATTACAAAACTTGATCACCAGCTAAGCTCACTGCCCAAACAGGTAATACAAAATGTTTCTAACTATATTTTGGTACTGCTTACAACTTCACATCAATAGCCTTTGCTGCTATCACAATATACAACTATCACAAGTTATCCTTTTCTTTCTTTTCACATATCATGTCATATCAATATCATTACATTTCAAGTATGCCTAATATATGAGTTATTAGAGCTAATAACTTTATGTGGTCAGCTTCCAAAATCTTTGTCCAAGATTAAACATCTAGGATGTCATCCCTTCATAATGTTAAATCATTATTTTGACAAGAAAAAATAATCCCTTAACTCTTTTGCTAATACTCTCTCCAAAACTATTATGTCCGCAAAAACTGTCTTCGGTAAACTTTGAATAACTTTGTCCGTACTATTCCAAACATTATGCACACTGAGATGGGGTATCCTCATCCTTTGTAGAAGCTTCAGTTAACTACACAAACAAAAATATTTCTCCAGTGGACGTCGCCAACTAAATCTACATCGGGTGCTTCGTTAGGATCACTGTATCCATACTTAGACAATTTATTTCTTCAACTTGCCATACTTGCATTCCAGATCCTGGGCTCTTAGTAGAGATCATATGTTGCCATAATGACAACATCTATTCATCCACATTAGCCAAATTTCCAACACAACAGGTTCCACACTAGTGAAAGGAGGAGTGAATCCTAGATCTTGAGCTTCTTGAGCTAAAGGTTTGATATTTAAATACACAAGATGAGTGATACCACACAAGAGATTAACACCTTGATCACTATCCTGAAGAAATTTCCTAAGAGAAGCTATAGGTTGAATAGAATCTTGATTATGGTTTTCTTGAATAAGCCAATTTCCCATTTTATCAAGTTCAATTGAAAGTTTTTGGACTTGCTCAGGAGGAACCCTTAAAGCATCATCTGCATCATGAGATAAGTGAGAAGAGTTATGCTCCATAGTAGGAATGGAATCATGAGTGATCAAATTGTCATTTAGGATCCTCAAGAAAGGAGAGGAAGGCTCAAGATCAAAGGAACCCATAAGTTTGTGACTTCTTATAACCAAGATATTATAAGTAGGAGTGGAGGTAGTAAAACTCATACACAAATGCAATGCAAATGAACTAAATTAGGAAAAAACAAGGCATGAATAAATATTTTTTTTTGTATTTTTGCTTTATATGATTTTTTTGTTTTATTTTTGGAATGTAAATGCAAGCACATAAAAGAATTCTAATCTAATATACTTGCAAGATCTCTCATGAAATGTAAATCTAACACCACAAAAGAAAGAGTTGTCTTAACTGGGTTCTCCAAAAATGTAAAGAATAAAAAAAATGATTGGTGAGTTATGTTTTGATGTGTTCACCAACATGTAAATAATATCCTTTACATAAAGAATAATTGGGGAAGGTAATATTCTCTTCTTAACCCTAAATTCCCAAAGGAAAGATCCAAACTGATTAACTATAAGAAAATAGTGAATGCATAAATGAATCAATCGATTAGTAATAAGAAGAAAGAGGAAAAAATTACATTCCATTTTGGAAGAGTATTAAAATGTTAATTGAAATGAATTGAAGAAAAATACTAACCTCAAAGTATAGCACATTTGGAAATTACTATTTTTGGTGTTTGTACTGAGTTTCTAGAAATTCTGCAATTGAATCTGGAATAGAAACACAGAGACGGAGAAAACCCAGAAATATTTTTCTTTACAAAGAAAGGTCAACCTTGACCTAAATATGGGGGTGCAATTGTGTCACTTTATGTTGACCTTGACCTGCACTTCTCTGACAAAAATTCTATTCATGAATCTTGAAAGTTTGCTGAAAAGGGTATCCAAATCTGCTCTATAATTCAATGTTCTGTACCTATTCCTACAATAAAAATGGTTTTTTTTGTTTGGATGAGATGTTTTCCTTGGTCAAACCACATTTTTGGAATTAACCTTGAAATAGAATTTAAATTGCAGTAATAAACAAAGTAAATAGAACAATTCACCTTACTTATGTTGAAACCCTTTTGGAGGATTCAAATCCTTGAATCCACAAGTATGGATGCTCCAAATGGATGTATAATTGTAGGATGTAGGATGTCTCAAATCAATTAAATTTAGATATTCAACACCAATCTTAAATGGATCTTGGAATAGGAAGAATCTTGAATGGATATGGATGCATAAATCTTCAACAAGAAGGCTCCATAGAGCTTGAATTCTTCAATGGATACCAATGGATCTCCTTGATGAATTGAATCTTGAATGCTTGAATAATTGAATTATTGAATGCTTGAATGCTCACTTTGATAAATTATGAATAAATGATCCTCCCTTTTCCTTTCCTTCTCTTTTCCTTCCTTTTCTTTCTCTTTCTTCCTCCTCAAAATGAGAGGAGAAGGCTTCCTTATATACTAGTCTAGGACACAAACTTCTAGAGAGGCTAACATATGAGAAATAAATTCCCATTAAGCTCATACCCATAGAAGTGGACCTATATTAAATCTCTTTTAAGATTCACCATTTTGAAGCCCAAAGCAGCTAACCCAGAAGCGGGAAAAATTATTTCCAAACCCCGACATCCAAAAATCTTAGAAATTTTAAAGTTAGACCCTCGATTAGGGTCGAGGTTAACCCTAATCTAGGTTAGGGTAGAGGTCAACTCTAATATAGGTTATATTTGAGGTCAACCATGAACAAGTAGAAAATAGGGTAGGACAGGGGAAAAACTAGATCCAAGCCAAAGAACCATTCAAGGCATTTGACATGACATCAAACTACTTACTTGGAGGGCTAAAATAGTCCTAAATAGAAGTGCTTCCATTTTCTAATGATACACTTTCATTTTAGTCCTTACTTCTTTTAGTTATTCCTTTCTGATTCTAGCCTTCACTGTCATGTCATCAAACAACATCTCTATCTTCCTTTTCCTTATTCCTTTATCACACTCTTCTCTTAATTTCGATAACTTTTCTTCATAAGTTCCCCATCTCTCCTCAGATGTGTCAATTTCAGATGCCAGTGGATGCTCTATCTTCATCACAAGAACCTCATAACTTACTTTATATCTCATAGGATAACACCATTTATTCCTGGGTTCAACTGCTTCAAAGAATACACAATCAGTTTCAACCATGAAGTATATTGTATCCTTATATCTTTCAATTAATTCCTCAATAATTATTTACCTTTCCTTTATTTTACTTTGAAGGATCTTGATCATGGAAAATAACTCTCCATCTACCCATGTACTATTCTATCTTCGATAGTTGTCTGATATTTGAATAAAAGTGAATATGTTGTCCTTCCATGCTCTAGGGTGCATTCCAAGAAATTTATGCTCAATGTGAATGTACATATGTACCAAAAGTGAATCAAATCTGAATTACTTTAATTTTCCTTCTTAATAATCTTTACATTCTACAAGAATTGTTGTGCCATAATTTTGCATAGGTTATACTTGGTGTTTTCCTTTACCATTCTGTAAGCCATCATTATTACTCCTTCTGATACTAAATTAGGTCTATTTCTATATGATAGCTTGTAACCTAGAAGCATTTCTACTAGTATCACATCTGAATGAAATATGTCATTTACTATCATATCCCGCTTATCCCATTTAGAATGAGTCACGGTTTCAACTTTCTTCTAAACATCTAGATGGCTAGCTTGTAACCTAGAAGCATTTCTAACATTAGGATATGATAGTAAATGATAGTCAATGGTCTCTAGATGTCTAGCTTGTAACCTAGAAGCATTGCTAATAGTATCACATCTAACTGAAATATGTCATTTACTATCATATCCCACTTATCCCATTTAGAATGAGTCGCGGTTTCAACTTTCTTCTTAATATTTTTCTTTGCCATAGGGATGGCTCTAGTGTTGTATAGTCTAGTAATATCATGAATTAGCTGACTATATATCTTCATAGACTTCTCTCCTATCTAAATAAACTGATCATGCACTCCGCTAAGTATAATCGAAAACCATTTTGTCTCGTTGAATTCATTCGAGAGGGTTATCTTTATGATAGATTGATCATTTAGGTGTTTGCATTACTCCTTCATTTTCCCATTAGATTCTATCATCTCATTTATTTCCTTGTACATATCCATATCCCCTATAGTCTCATACTTATGTTAGGAATAGTCCCAAGAGATAATTGAGAGGGGGGGGCGGGGGGGGGGGGTGAATCAATTATCTACAAGTTTAAATTCTTTATCCAATTAAGTATACTTAAACATAAAGCATAAAAAAAATGAAAGAATGCTTGAAATCAACACCAATATTTTGGTTACAGGGAAACCCAGATAGGTAAAAACCCCGGTGGGAATTGACACCCACTAATATTCTACACTAGTGTATTATGATCCTTGTTAGAAGATCCTTTACCCTATTAGGAGTTTCTTTACAATATATTTAGTACAGTAGACCTGGTCAAGGGTTGGACCCTATTAGGATTCTTTTACAATAGTCCCTGTTAGGGGAGAGGACACACTATATAAGAGCACACTGCTCAAAGGGGTGAAGGCTACAACCTTCTCAATAACAGATACACACTATATCTAGATCTTGGTGAGCTGCACTTAGACCCGCTATCTAGATCAGTTCCAATGTACAGCACAAACACTTTACTTGGTCACATAGACCTTCTTCTGATGGTTCAATACTTCACACACTCTTCTCTGCTCTTCACAATCAACTATGAACCACACTGAAGCAATCACAAATGACTACCTATAAATATCTTTCCTCTAAATGATATAATCAAATTGGCCTATTAGAACCACCTTTAAGTCATATTAGAGAAGCCATACCAAACTCCAATAATAATTCAATTGGCTCTACTAAGAATGCAACACATTCTAGGACCTATCCAATAATATAATTATAGACGCAAGCTACACACTATCGGCTCCACCAAAAAAGTTGTATCTTTCTCCTCAAGATGAATTACTTTATGCATTCTTAACTGAACATCACTAACTCTTCTCCAAGATTAAATCCAAGGGTGCATATCGAAAGGATAGGCACAACTTTAGAACCAATATAATCTATGTCGGCTCTTCTAAACAAACATAGGAAACCACAAGTGGTGAATAGCAACTGCATAACTTCACTTCTACTGATCATTAGACTCTACATCCATGAATTTAGTCTTCATCATATATCCAAGTGTGCAAGGCTCCATGATAACTAATTGGACAACCATACCCAAAATACCACCTGTTACTCTGTCAGGAACATTGTTGACACAAGCTGCTATATAATTGTCTGTACTAAGAGTTAACCTTTGCACCCCTGATATCATGCTGATAACATGTCCATGCAACATATGCTGAAATATAACTTCATAAGTCTTCCACACATGCTACTTACCATATGTTGTCATCAATGACAAACATACAGTCAGTACTAGCCTACTGGTAAATCTCCAACAATCTCTCCCTTTGGCACTGATGGGAACATATGGAATGAAAAACTCCACCAATCCAAATGAATAATTCTTTTATAACATTCTCCATTTCCTCCTCAAGACTCCCCCAAATATGATTCCTCCATCTTCTGTAATATTCTTCAACATTCTCCATTTCCTCAATTGAACTTTTGTCATAACTGAATACTACTCCTCCTTAGTATATTACTCCTATTTTTACTTCTATTTTTCATGACTATATATTACTCCCCCTTTGACATCAATGGAAAAGGGTGCCAATCAGTTTAAGCACTGGTACTACTCCAAAAGTAGAGTAGTCAACCATCCATCAGTCCCTAAGGACTGATGTTTTTCCTTCTTTCTTCAAAGAAGAATTAGGGAAGGGAATTACTCCCAACTTCTCCCTGAGATACTCAAAAGTATCCTTAGGCAAGGGCTTTGTGAATATGTTTGCTAACTAATCTTTAGTACTTATATAGTCCACCTTGACTTCTTCCTCTACCACTTTCTCTCTTAGGAAGTGATACTTGATCTTAATGTGTTTTGTCTTTGCATGCAACACATGGTTCTTCGACATGTTGATAGTGCTAGTGTTATCATAGTGAATAACAATAGGATAATCAATCTGAATTCCAAAGTCCTTTATCATCTACTTGATCTAAACAATTGTAGAACAATTAAAGGCTGCTACAACATACTCTGCTTCTCCTATTGACTGAGAAATATAATTTTGTTTCTTGCTTGTCCAAGTGACAAGTCTATCACCAAGAAACATTGCTCCATCTGATGTACTCTTTCTGTCATCAACACATCTTGCCCAATCTGCATCATTGTATACATGAAGCTAGAATTTTTTTGAATTAGGATACCATAGACCATAGTCTATAGTCCCTTGAAAATATTTGAATATCCTTTTTACTGCCATGAGGTGACTTTGTTTAGGTTCTACTACAAATCTTCCAACTATGCCAATTGCATTGGAAATATCTAGTTTGGTTTGAGTAAGATAAATAAGTTTTCCAATCATAGACTTGTACAATGTTATATCTACTATTGGTGAGTCATCTTCTTTTGTAAACTTGCATCCAGTTATCATAGGTGTCCCTACTAGCTTACAATCATCCATATTGAATTTCTTCAATATCTCTTTCACATACTTTGACTGATTAATTAAAATTCCTTTCTCTACCTATTAAACATTCAATCCCAAAAAGTATTTGATAGGTCCAATCATACTCATTTCAAATTCACTATGCATCTCTTTAGCAAATTCAGCACTAAATTTTTCATTACCTCCAAAGATAATGTCATCAACAAATATAGCTACAAGTAGTAATCCTTTAGATGTCTCTCTTATGATCAGGTTACAATCTACTACTCCTTTCTTGAATCCAATCATTGTTAGATATCTATCAAGTCTCTCATAGCAAGCTCTAGGGGCTTGCTTAAGTCCATAGAGGGGTTTCTTCAATCTCCATACCATATCAGGTCTGTTTGATAGAGTAAATCCTTCTAGCTGCTCAATATATACTTCTTCTTTTAATTCACCATTCAAGAATGCTGACTTGACATCCATCTGATAAACTTTGAAGTTTTTCAATGTTTCATAAGCTAGAAACAACTTAATAGCTTCTAATATGCTCACTAGTGCAAATGTGTCTAAATAAGCAATGCCTTCTCTTTGCACATATCCCTTACATACTAACCTTTCTTTATTCATTACTGCTATACCATCTTCATTCATCTTGTTTCTAAATATCCACGTTGTTCCAATCACATTCTTATCACTAGGTCCTAGTTTCATTTCCCAAGTGTCATTCTTAATAATCTAATCATGTTCTTCTTTCATAGCATCATGCCAATCTAAATCATTATATGCATCTTCAACACTTAAGGGTTCAATCTGAGATAGTAAGCATACCGCCTCATTTCTAGCTGAGTTCTTTCCTTGTGATCTTGTTAAGACTTTGTCACTCTGATCTCCAATGATGTCTTTCTTGGATTGGTTTCTAGATGTAAACTTTGGAAATTTAGGTGATGTTGACTCATCTGCCTTAGGAGTTTCTTCTTCACTTGTCTCAGGGTCATTGAATAACATATCAATATTGTCAAACATTTCTTCAATAATTGTCTCACTAGTGGAGGGTCTGGGTTCTTCTTCAATCATGGGTGAGTAATCATGATATCTTTCTTGAACCATAAACTTTTCATAAATCTTAACATGAGCACTTTCAATGATCTTTTTCAATCTTAAGTTGAAACATCTATAAGCTTTACTTTTAGTAGAGTAACCAGGGAAAATACCTTCATCACTTCTTGCATCAAACTTGCCTACTGCTTCATCCCTCTTGATGTAGCACTTGCTTCCAAAGATTTTGAAGTATTTTACTATGGGAACATTACCAAACCATAGCTCATATGGTGTTTTGTCAGTGCCAGGCCTCAATTTAATTCTATTGATGGTGTAGAATGTTGTATTGACTGCATCTCTCCAAAAGGTGTGAGAAATGTTTCCTTCAATCATGATGGTGCACGTTGTATCAAGGATGATCCTATTCCTTCTCTCAATAATTCCATTCTTCTGAGGGGTTATAGGTGCACTTAACTACCTATTTATGCCATGTTCTTCGTAGTACTCATAGAATCTATCAGATGTGAATTCTCCTCCTCTATCTGATCTCAAACATTTTATCTTTAGTCTAGATTCATTCTCAATGTTAGCTTTGAATATCTTGAACTTTTCAAGTGCTTCAGACTTATCTTTCAAGAATGCAACCCACATCATTCTAGTGTAATCATCAACAAACAAAATGAAATATCCTTTACCATAGTATGATCTTGTTTGAGTTGGTCCACATAGGTCTATATGAATCAAATCCAACTTGTTCTCTACTGAATTGAGCTTGCTCCTGAATGAGTTTCTCATATCCTTTCCCATCACACATTCCCTACATATAGTATCAACTAGCTTTTCTATGTGTTATACACTAAATTTGCACCTCTGATCTCAAGCTCTCTTGGTCTTGATAATCCAATATAACATGGGAATCATCTCAAGGTTGTGGGACCTTTTGCTAATGGAGATGAGACCTCTAGATTCTAGGCTAGTTCCTCTTAGATAGTCAGCTTGATTTTATCTTAGATAGGAAAGTAAACTTTTGAGGGAAAGGGATAGAAGGAATTCATGAAAGGGAAATGACTAAAACAAAATCTACCTACTAGGTGATGCACTAAAACTAGGGTTTGGATCTTAGTATAGAGGGATGAAATCAATGGAGGAATCAGGTCTAATAAGTCACCACTCACTAGATAGGCTTGCATAAGTATTTCATAGGAAGGCCTGAACAGAAGACTCAACCTATGACCTACAAACAAACATCCTCCTCTACAACTAGGTGTAGGAATGAGACAAGACTGCTAGGGGTTGTAGTATACTCACAAAACATCTAAATTAGATCAGACATAGTAACACACAAAATCACAGAAAGTGAGAGGGACTAGGAACCCCAATTTCCATTAAAAACATTCATAAACCTCAATCCAATAAGAGATAATGCAAATAGGGAAACACAAGGACATGAAGGATTCTCACAAACTACCTCTACAATACTTGTATTATCAATGGGAAATTACAGAATGTGGAAAACTAGAGGGCAAGAAGAAATGCCACAGATAGCTTCCCAAGAAAGAGTCTTTCTTTTTACAAAATGTGAATTCTAAGCACTAAGGCTCCAAAAAAAACATTATATACATCACTCAACTGCATGCAGACAAGAGTCTCAAAATTAACCAAGGTTACAGATTTTACAATATAATAATCATCCCTAGTAGTCAAAATCTGATCATAAATAAATTTTGCAATAACATGGCCGATCAAATATCTAGTTTGCGTGCCCAACTCTATACTATAATCAACCTTTAGATAAACAACCTGGATTCATCATTCTTTTCTACACAAATTCACGCCATGAATGCACACTAGTACCTTGCCAGGACAAGAAATGACCCCCAACAGCTGCCTAGACCTCCTCATCATCTTCCCTTAACTGTGCATGTCCTAGCGACATAAATTCTTTGAGCTACCGCACCGCTGCAAACATCTCGCTAGAAGAAAGCCTATGAAAAATAGTCACACTACCTTGAAATAGTACTGGTCGCATGATCGCATCAACTCAAAAATCCTCATGCAATCATGTGACAAGCCTCTTAGAACCTATCTCTACTTTGCACATGTCAACCAGATCCAACACTGGTGAAAACCCTATAGAAGACTTCAAATTTGGGCCCCAACGGTTACCAGTTCTTCATTTAAAACTTGGCTGTTGATCACATTTTTCCTAGCAAATCGAATGATCTGGATCATCCCCAAAATAGTTGCAAGCCCCTATGAAAGGTCAAAGTCCACATCACTAGTCAAGAGCCAATTGGAAGCAAGCATACCGACATGTCAGCATCCATGGAACCATCTTGAGCCTTACTGCAAACTTAACATTAAGTTAACCCCAGGTTCATTTTCCCTCTTAGTCGCCAAGTCGCTTAACTTTTTCCTTAACCTTGGCCACATCCAGTGACCACGTGAAAACTCTTAACCGTGCAACTGCGCACCACTTACCAACCCTGGACCCACTCTACTTTAAAATAACATTGGTCGCATGATCACATGAGCCCAGAAGTCTTCATGCGATCATGCGACAAGCATTTGAAAAATAGCCTCCACTACCACACAAGACATCAAGGCCACAAGATCTGCCACTTAGAAACTATGTGGATCAACAGGAAACCCGTACGTCAGCTGGACCCACATCAACACCACCTGGAAGCATCAGAAGGATCCTACGACAGTCGCATGATCACATGGGATTGGAAGATCCCATGCAAACATGCAACCACTGTAGATCTTGAATCTATGGGGGCACATGTTATCGGGCCCACTACAGATTAGACACGTCACCACCCAAGACCGTAAACCATCGAAGATGAAAGCTTTGCTGATCGTCGAAGGCTTCTCACATGGTCGCATGGGATTGGGAGATCCCATGCGATCATGTGACAAGCTTAGACTTTACCCCACCTTGACTACTGCTAGCTTGTAACCACCGTAACCACAGGTGGTTAGTCGCATGGGCACATGGGATTAGAAGATCCCATGTGATCATGCGACCAACTGGAAGATGCTACCCGTTGACCACAAAATGTACCTTGGGTCCACTGCTGATTTCACTGATACCACATCAATGGTTGTTGTATGATCTCATGGCGTCAAAAGATCCCATGTGAACATGCAACCACCATAGATCTCTTTTCTACACTGACACCACAAAGCTGGGACCCACCTGGTTGGAGCTACGTACATGGAAAATGCCCATGCCAGAGGAAGAAGTCTGAAACATAGAAAGGGTCGAAAACACAAAGGGTTTTTGAGTGCAGGTTGAAAACACACTGAGCTTTCAGACCAAAAGGCAGAAAACACGGAGGGATCTAGGGGAGAAGGTCAAAAACACACTGGATTTTCGGACTGAAAGGCAGAAAACACACTGGGTTTTCGACACTTGAGCACTTCTTTGGAAAAATAGGACCATGGCCACAAATGAATGATAGGGAATTTTTGGGTAACACTATGCTAGGTAGATCTCTTACTGCCTTTACATTTATTATCTTAACTATGTTATCAAAATTTATATGACATAGTCTTTTATGCCACAACCAACTTTCATGTACTTTAGCAACAAAACAACTTGCTTCTAAATTAAGTTGAAAAACATTACCTTTAGTCTTTGATCCTGATGCAATTATTTCTCCTTCTTTGTTTTTAATGATGCACTTGTTTCCATTGAATTTCAATCTATAACCTTTGTCAAGTAACTGCCCAACATTTAGTAGGTTATGCTGTTAGAAAGTAAAGTCCGCCAAGATAACTGAGAGGGGGGGGGGGGTGAATCAGTTATCTGATAATTATAACTTTTATCAACTTCAACAACATTTAAACATGTAATAAATATAATTACCAACCATAGAAAGATATTCATACACAATGACACAATAACACAAGATATGTTGACTAGGGAACCTCTTGATCAAAGAGTAAACCCCGGTGGGAATGATACCCACAAAAGATGCACTAATATGAATATTCCTTGTGAAAGGGTGGACTCTGTTAGGAGTCTTATGAAATACATTTAGTAAATATAAATCCCTATTAGGAGATTTTGAATCACTGTTAAAAGATTCCAACCCTTTAGGAGTTATGAAAGACTAAAGGACCCACTACCCAAACAACTTTACAGTAAGATCATTGAACTCACTGTCCAAATAATCTTTTCATTATTCAACAAAATAATATGTTACCTCTTCTCTGACTATGCCAAACTGTACTCACTGCTACATCAGATCTCACTTTCAGATCTTTGTACTTCGCATGTCTTCCTTCACAATTTCGCTCTCATACTTAGCTCTTTTCTTCACTTCATGCATACTACATCAAACATAAAAAAACTCAGTATATCTCAACAAGGAAAAACATTACTTCCTTTATACCACACTCAAATAATTAAAAATGAGTCAGCACATAATTACAAAATAAAAGTTTCCACATGCTACATCAAAATTACACAAAACTGTCAGCTTCCAGATATAATAACTCTTCACTCGTATGACCTCAAAGTTTGCATTGTGAACCATGTTACTAATAATGTGTCTCAAACTTCCCTTTAACTGCACAAAACCAAACTCCATCCTGATTAGGAGATATCATCCGATTTCCAAAAACTGCTACTTAGGAACACTGCCTAAATATTGCTTCCACCAAAATGATCATAAATTTTATGAATAAAATAATTACTATCTATGCTCTTAACCATAGAAATATAACATATCAAAGAGTATAACCTCAATATCATATATCTCCAACTACAATATCCCACGTGTGCTAATCAAAACACTGTCTGCTTCTCTTTAAGTCTCCAGAAGATCACTATGTTGACATCAATGACAATCATAGTCATGAATGCAACAACTGCTACGGAATGATTTCCAAGCATTCAACATTCATTCCTAACAATCTCCGCCACTAGCATTGATGGAAACATAGATGAAAAACATCCAATATTCCAAAAATCCAATACTGCAACACTGCTTCTTCAAATCCTCTTCATCATTCAAATCTTGCTTTTTTATCCTGTTCAGTTCTCTCCAACAGATGGTACAAGTGGTTTTTCATGTACACTTCTCCCCCATTGACATCAATGATATAAATTTCATCACTATGTCAATAACAACTCAATGTCAAAAGACACTATTCAGAAAATACATTCACAAGAGTCCTCATGACTCAATTCAGATACACATACTCCCCCAGAGAGGAAGTACCAACATCCAATCTAGAAGAAAGATAGGGCTCATATACCACTGGAAAGATGCAACCAAATGCATCATTACTCAAAATTAGTCTAGGGCATAACCCCAAGCATACCTCTCAGATACTCAAATGTATCCTTAGGCAAAGGCTTAGAAACTATGTCTACTATATGTTCCTTTATGCTTATGTACTCTAGTCTAACTTCTTTCTCAGCAACTTTCTCTCTTACAACATGATATTTGATCTCTATATGCTTTGTCTTAGAATGTAATACAGGATTCTTAGACATACTAAATGTGCTGGTGTTGTCACAATGTATGACAATAGGCTCAACATACTTAATTCCAATATCCTTCAGCATTTTCTTCATCCAAATTATCTGGTTACAATTGTTTGTTGTTGCTACATACTCTGCTTCTACTGTGCTCTGTGAAAGACAATTCTTCTTCTTGCTTAGCCATGAAACTAATCTTCCTCCAAGAAAAAAGGCTCCACCACTGGTGCTTTTCTTGTCATCAACACTACCTCCCCAATCAGCATCTGTATATGCACATAGGGTAAAATCATCAGATTTTTCATACCACAATCCATAATCCATTGTGCCTCTTAAATATCTCAGTATCCTCTTTACTGTTGCATAATGTGACTCTCTAGGTTCAGCTTGAAATATTCCTACCATTCCAACTGAATTTTGTATATCTGGTCTAGTGTGTGTTAAGTATTGCAATCCTCCAATCATGGATTGATATTTCTTCTACTTAACTGCTGGTGTTTTATCTTTGCTAGATAGTTTGTGTCCTATAACCATAGGTGTTCCAACTGGTTTACAATTCTCCATTCCAAATATTTTTAGTAAATCATTCAAGTACTTTGTCTGATATACAAAGATACCATCATTATTTTGTGTTATCTATAATCTTAAAAAGTATTTCATCTCACCAATCATACTCATTTCAAATTCAGTCTTCATTTCATCAGCAAATTTGTCACTAGCTTCATCTTCTCCTCCAAATATAATGTCATCAACAAAAATAACTATAACCAACAAACCATTTTCAATTTCTTTTGTGTACAGATTGGTATCAGTTGTTCCTTTATTAAATCCCAATTTCAACAAATACTTATCTAGTCTAGCATACCAAGTTCTAGGTGCTTGCTTTAATCCATATAATGCTTTGTTCAATTTACATACCATATCTCCTTCTTGAGTCAAAGGAAAACCTTCAGGCTGTTCAATGTAGACTTCTTCTTCCAATTCTCCATTAACAAATGTTTACTTCACATCCATCTGATACACTTTGAATTTCTTAAAAGATGCATAAGCCAAAAACATTCTTACTACTTCAAGTCTTGCTACTGGTGCAAAAGTTTCTTCATAGTCAATTCCTTCTTGCCATGAGTATCCCTTACATACCAATCTTTCTTTGTTTCTTACCACTTCTCCTTGTTCATTCATTTTGTTTCTAAATACCCATTTAGTTCCAATCAAAATCTTGTCTTTAGGTCTAGGGACCAATTCCCATGTCTTGTTCTTTTCAATTTGGTCTAGTTCTTCTTTCATAGAATTGATCCAATGTTCATCTTCACAAGCTTCACTAGTAGATTTAGGTTCAATTTGAGAAATCAAACATAAATTTACCTTATTACGAGTCAGAACTCCTCTCTCCAAACTTCCAATAACTTGTACAATAGGATGATATCTTGATAGATACCTGTACGGTGTCATAGTCACAGATCTTGTTTCAACTATAGATTCTTCTCTAGATTCCTCTATGGTTTCTTCTACAATATTCTCATTCAATAATTCATTGTCAGTCTCATAGAATAATTCAGTAGATTTAGTGTTAGGCTGAGGATTGGCTACTTCATCAGATTCATAATCAAGCATTCTTTCCTGAATTTTGAACTTCTCATCAACTTTAACATTTGTGCTCACAACAATAGTTTTAGTTCTCTTATTGTAACATCTATATGCTTTTCTTTTCAAAGAATATCCAAGAAAAATTCCTTCATCACTTCTAGGATCAAACTTTCCAATATCATCATCTCTCTTTATATAACATTTGCTTCCAAAAATTCTAAAATACTTAACTGAGGATGCATGTCCAACCCATAATTTATAAGGTGTCTTGTTTGTGTCTGCTCTGATTTGTACTCTGTTCATTTCATATATTGTTGTATTCACTGCTTCTCTCTAGAATGTATTTGCCAAATCATTCTCAAATAACATAGCTCTTGCTACTTCAATCGCTGACCTATTTCTTCTTTCTGCATTATCATTTTGTTCAAGTGTTATGTTAGTGTTTGAACCTGCAGATTAATCAATTACTCAAATAATCCCAATGGCTGTAACCTAGCAAGTTACAAACTACTAAGGTATTAAGGTTAAGACCTTCTTCACTTCGAGTAATATATACTCAGGCGGGTGTACCTCTATCAATTCAACATTCAGCTGAGCTCTGAATTGAGAACTTACTCCTTCACTGCTCTGTTACTGCCTTCAAAATCCAACTCAATAAGTTGCTAAAACTCTGAGTATAGCCCAAATCATCCTGATACACAACATCATGATATAGACTATAAAAATAGCAACACGATACAATGGCTTAAGGATATTCATCCTTCTTCCTTTTAGAGTTAAACTCAGGGAAGGGTTAACCTCGTTTATTGCTTCTTCAAAGCACTGAAATACATATTTATGAACTTGTCATAATATGACTCAAGTCTGGAAATTATGCATATAAGGTAAAATTTAAATCAATTATATATTGGATGGTAAACCAATGTAAGTGGATCTAAAACCAGTCCCTTATCCGCTGGGCATCAGAGTCGAACTCTACCTTCACATATATCTATTAAAATGAATACAATGAAACTCAAATAACATGCCTAACATATCATTGTTTCCATTCCTACACCTGTCATCAAATCCACATATAGATATTCAATTCCCAGAGACCTCCCCTAAGATTTTACTCTTTCCTTGAAAGATACTTAAGCTCAACCCCTACATTCACCTTGTGAAATATGTATTTAAACTGTCTTACAATTTAAATGCATAAAGAAACTAAAACACTCCACATGTAAAGACAGTCAAATTTTAGTAACAGAACTCCAGTGTATTTGTATTAATTGATAAAATACATTCGTACAATCTTCCTTGATTTCACAAAAAATCAGGTTCTATATTTCAGACCTCTCCTTTACAAAATATTTTCCAACCCCGATCATCAATAGGAACTGACTATTTATACTAATCAACCATCCTGGAATCCTCAAAAGGATGCAACAAGCTTCAGATGGCTGATAGAAATTTGCGCTAGAAAATAAAAGGAAATACAAACAGAAAGATATTAAATAAAGATAGCAAGGCGTATTTTCAGTTCTGAACAACTTCCGCAGCTGGCACCTTTGTTTGTAGATATTTTCAGAGCAGTTACCAAGTTTGTCATATGAATGATCACCGCCATTACAGGCTAACTTACATCATTCTCTCTTTGAACACGCTCTCCCTCAAATTCTGGATCAGGTGCCAAGTGCGATCTATTCTTCTTCCTCCTCCGTCAGCTGGATAACCGGTTTCTTCTTCTTCTTTGTGATTAGCTTTTCCCAAGCTACCACATCATCATCAGATGGCCAGTTGTAACTCTATAGCTCCTGTAACAAGTTGACTTTCCATTCCCATGTAGAATCAGTTACATTTTTAACTTCTGATATAAACTTGATACAGTCACTTTCAACTTTGAATAAACTATCAATTATATTGTTAGTTCCTTCCACGTCCAAAGCCTTATTATCTTTTAGGAAGGCATCTTGATTGATGACCAACTGACCCATTGACAACTTCCAATCTTCCAGCTTAACCACATTTCCATTGTCATCATATACCGGGGGTAAATACTTGCTGTAATCTTTATCAAACATGGCTAACTTAGCCTTTATTTGGTTTGATTTTCTTTTGAAAAACTTTGATGCTGCACTTATTAGGCCAATCCTTTCAAACACATCAGTTACTACTTTTGGGATATCAGGCCTGTGTTCTTGTAAACTGTCAAGCTTATCAAACAATAAATTCCTCCCAGACCAAATACTATAGAGTGGCTCCAAGGTGGCTAAATAGTCATTCACCTTTTGATTGGTCTGATGTAATAGGCTGTCTGATTTATGAACTGCATCCATCCTGTCCTTTATTTTGTCCTGCCTGTACTGCACTATTTTGGCTATAGTGTCCAGGGATGCATCCAATTTCACCTTTTCCAAGTCTTCAGCAGGTCCCTCAGTTGCCTCCAAATTTACCTGAACAGGTACCTCAACTTGCAAAGGAGGAGGAGGAATTATTTTTGAGGCTTCCTCAAGTTTGACCTTTATTTCTGCCAGCTCATCTTCCAACTGTTTGATCCTCATCATTTTTAGATCTCTGTCCTTGGCTACCATGCTTGAACTCTCAAACAATTTGGCATATCTTTCTGACAGCTGAGCTGTCTTGGCTTCATTCAGATTAGCCCAATGAGTTACTGCCTTGGAGACTTCAAGGTCTGTTGTATTTTGTACAGTCCATATAATCTTATTCCCCTCCATCTTATCCTCTATACTCAATAGAGATGGCTTTTGAGTTTTTGGAGCCATGGACCACATTGCAACAGCTTGGGACTTAGGGTCATAGCCACTTCCTCTTATCATGTCACCAATGTGAACTTCATATGATAGGCTACCCTCTGGTTGCTTTCTCAATTGATCAATGAGGAATGCAGAAGTCAGATCCCATCCTGGGGTTAACAACATTCCACTTGATTTAACCAAATCTCTGGCTTCGTCCACTGTTATGGGATCAAGGCTAGGATCATATGAAGCAAGAGCACTCAAAGTTTCTTCACTTGGCTCCATACCTTCAGGTAGAGCTTTCTTTACTTCTTGCTGCTTGTTCCAAATGAGAAAACTCTTGAACTCATCAGTCTTAATGAACTGATCATCACTCAAGAATTCCTCTTGATAAACCTCTCTGATATCCTTCTCTAACCATAAGGACTTTTCTCTGCTTTCCTGCTCAATGGCTATTTTCTTGCCTACTCTTATTGCTTTCCTCAATTGATGATGGTATGGCCTATCACCTGGTACAAGAGCAAATGCTCTGTCAATTTCCCTTCTTTGTCTCACATGCCTTGAAGGTTCACCTTCCTCAAGCCTCTCTCTCTTCAATGGTGGCTCTGAGATATCCCTTATTTCTGGTTGATCTTGAGTAAGATCAACAACTGGTGGTCTCTCAACCTGTGGAGGACTATCTTCTTCTTGTGACTCATCAGTGAATTCTTCTTCATTAGAAGATGAATAATCTTTCTTTTTCTTCTTCTCTGGCTCATTCTGATCAATCAAGCCTTCCAATTGATTTGCCAAGGTATCATATTTTTCAATCATCCCATCAATCTTCTTCAAATAAGGAAGATCAGGGAAAAAACCCTCAAAAGGAATCTGAGATGCTTTCAATTGGTTGGACAAATCCACTAAATCAAAGAATCTGTACCATCTCCTTTTAACCTCATCTTCATCTAAGATGTTTCTGATCACATCTTCTTCATCCAAACCTTCATGCTCTTTGATCACACCAATGTTTGGGATGTAAGTCATCCTGGCAGTCTTGATGAAGTCCTCAGGATCTATGTGCCTACAAGCACCAGTAACCATTTTGAATTGTTGTAACCTTGCACTGATTTGAGGAAAAGCCCTCTTTCCTATCAGGAAATCACCTACCGTGAATTGCCTGGGTGTGAATGTACCCTTTCTGTGAGGGGCCAGGAGCTCTTTATCTGTACACATTAGTTTCCAAACAAATTCCAAACAAGCCAATCTTGGAGGCACATACTTTGGTAATAAATGTGGGGGTTGGGGACAACCATAAACTCTGATAATGGTGGAATTATATCCCAAGTAGAAATCACCCCAATTGTGATTTCCATCCCACTTATCCACATACTGCAGTGGTCTTAAAAGCCTAAGGACTCTAGGAGATAGCCTGGTGACATTAATGCCTAGCATCCTGATAATTGAATAAACAATGAAATTCTGAAAAACACAAAAATCTGCTTCATTAGAGGTAGAATTTCATATCCTCACCCACAACTGTACTGGATTGTGCTGATCCTTGAAAGTGAACCTTGGTTTTAACATGTTTGCATCAAAACTGTTGATATTGAAAAATAGAATCAAATGCATTAATAGAGAATAATGCATGAACTCAATAGGACTTTTACTTTCTTGGACAGACATCAGCCCCTGATGCATCCTATCGATCACATACTGAATGTAATCATAGTCAGTGTTTACCAAAGGATTTTGAATATCCAGGATGATCATCAGCAAGTCAGCTGGTAAAAATTCTGCATTCCCATCCATTCCCAAAACTCTACATAATGCATAACAAGTATATCTCATATAATGATGGAGGGATTTGAACTGGTATGGGGCATTCATGTTAGCAGGAAGGGGGGCTATATATTTGTCCTGTTTTGGCATATGTTTAACCAACTGGTCTTTTACTGACCCTACATTGCTTCTGTATCTTGCCTTTTCTTTGTTCAAATCAATCTCAGTGGAAAAGGACGTGTAAAGACCAAAAGCTTTCATAAAAGATCCCCTATCAAGAGTAACTAAGGGTGATTGATCTTATTTTCTAATTGTCCTTGAAATAGGGTCATACCTTCTGGCTAGGGCAACAATTAAATCAATATCTAGGAAAACGTCAGGGACAACCATTTTTTCTAATCCTAACACCCAACCATTACAGATAGGAACATGCTTATTTCTATTTCCGTAAAAGAAGTTGAAAATGGTGTAACCTGTGAATTCCGAAGTGATTGAGTCTCTACACCGTTCCAAAAGATCTTCAAACACGTCATCAGCAGCCCTCTTGTTCTGACTGGAGCCCGGCAACAGTTTCAAGAATTCATCTGAAAAATTAGGCTTATTCTTGTCCTCACCAGCTTTGGACTTGGCCTCACTACTGGAAGACGCTGCACTCTTCTCAGGTTGACTCATCCTTGCTACAGAAACACCTTCAATTCTCTGTATCTCAAATGCTTTATGCTCGGAAATGCTCTGGACAGACAAAAACTCTTAACAACTGAAACTTGAACAAATAAACAACGAGCTTCAACTTATTTATCGATATGAATCCAAGGTGTGCAACTACCACAGTTAATGAAAATCTCCTTAATGGATCCCATATTCAATTTCATGTACCCCCAGATTTCAAATATCGAGCTCGCCATGTCCGGATGTTGACAGATAGATTAAACTACTTGAAAACAAGGTGAAGAGGGAATGATCAGGATTCTGTACTTTAAAACTATTTGCATCATGCAATCTTTCTTCTTGAAGCTGATTTGATGGCTTACTGGTTTTATGTCCATATCGACAAAGTACTTTAGCTATGTGGCAATGGTCCTTTTTCTTTTTCCTTTATGACCTTTTCCATCTGAGCCCATTTAGCGAACCAACGACTAATGGCTTCTCTTAATCGCTAAATAGAATGCTAACCCTAGCTATCAACCAGAGAACTGGCGACCACTGGCTTCGCTAGTTCTCTGAATCCTTGTTTGACCCTGGTTCACATCTGGAGAACTAGTGACTATTAGCTTCGCGGGTTCTCGGAATCCTATCCTTAACCATCCATGCATTTTGTGAATCAGCGAACAAAGGGCTCCCACTTACACAGTTAACCTGCAATTACCATTTGGCGAACTAGCGAACAAAGCGATCTCCCATTCTCTTAATGTTATGACTGACGGTCAATTTTCCTGGAGATCTAGCGAACAAAGGGTTCGCGCATTCGCTTAAAGATATACTTAACCGCTTGACTGTCTGGAGAACTGGCGAACACTGGCTTCGCTGAGTCGCTAAATCATTTAACTTAATCATCACTTTATACCAGGATTCCAGATTGACCGTTGATCTTCATCAATCGATGGCTATCGCTAGTTCTCTGAATATCAAAACCCTTAACCATTTAATTCCGAGAATCAGCGAACAAAGAGCATTCGCTAGTTCTCCTAATACTCTATATCAGTGACAATTTCATTTCGAGAATAAGCGACTGAAGCCTTAAAACTTATCATCCATTGATTCGCTTATTCGCCAGATTGCTTTAACCTTTATCCTTTTATTAAAAGAACTAGCGACCAAAGGCTTCGCTGAATCGCTAAATGGTTTAGCATGTTACCAACTTATTCTGAGAATAAGCGAATGTGATAAAACTTATCTCCACTGAAATCTTTTGGGCAAAACCATCAGAACTGCCAAATTTTCAAGATAGCATTATTTTCATTTAGTCGCTCATTCGCCAGATCAAATATGCAGGACCCATAGATATTTTGAGATTAAAACAGGGTCGTTGATCATGAAAGCAATCCACGGTATTTGCTAATTCTCTAGTTGAAATGACCCTTGACCGCCAGATTCTGAGAACAAGCGAACACAGTGTTCGCTGAATCGCTAGATTGTTTTAAAAGACCGCCAAATATTGCGAGAACTGGAGATAACCACCATTCGCTAGTTCTCGGAAAGGAAAATGAAACCGCCGAAACACTTGGAGACTTAGCGAACAAAGGGTTAAAAGCTTGGCTTTAATGCATTCGCCAATTTGCTGGATGTCTTGGATAACCGCTGGAGGATCTAGAGAACTGGCGACTGATATTAATAATGAACATGAACATGACTCATTCGCTAAATCGCCAGATTGTTTTAACCTTTGATAATACATTTCCCGATTCAGCGAACACTAGGGGCAAATAAGCATGTGCGCAAATAGCAACTTAAGTGACTTAAAGGTAACCAAGAAAAAGAAACAAGAGGGCCACATGAATTTTGGAAATGAATTGGAAACATTTTGGAAGACAAGACCTAGGGTAAGGGTTTTCCTGAACATGTCAAGACCATTTTCACGACACTTTACAAACCCTAGTCTAGGAAAAACACTCACATGGAGACCTAAACCATGAATTGGACTTCAAACCTTGAAAAATTTTAGGATACCCAACATGTTCTAGGGGCTGAAAACTATCTCTTAATACCATTCACTTCACAAAAAGTGTTAAACTCTCTAGAAGTAAATTCACCACCTCTATCAGATCTCAAACATTTAATCCTAATTCCAGATTCATTCTCAACTTTATTCTTAATGATCTTAACCTTTGATAATACATTTCCCGATTCAGCGAACACTAGGGGCAAATAAGCATGTGCGCAAATAGAAACTTAAGTGACTTAAAGGTAACCAAGAAAAAGAAACAAGAGGGCCACATGAATTTTGGAAATGAATTGGAAACATTTTGGAAGACAAGACCTAGGGTAAGGGTTTTCCTGAACATGTCAAGACCATTTTCACGACACTTTACAAACCCCAGTCTAGGAAAAACACTCACATGGAGACCTAAACCATGAATTGGACTTCAAACCTTGAAAAATTTTAGGATACCCTACAGTGGCTCCATCTGAGGATGCTTGATTGTAAGATCAAAGCAAGAAACCATGAATCTCTGGGAGGCAGACCACAAAACCTGAACCTAAAATGAGAAGCAAACACACCTATACATATAATACAAGCCTACTGTGCATGGAAAAAGAACTTTCAACTGAAGAAAAATTTCAAGAATTGTCCATGCACTGGCAATTCTTGCTCTTCACCATCCATACCTTGCAAAAAATAGGAATCTTTTCCATGAATTTGACAAACAATGAAAGGACCCATCCATAAGGACTCAAATTTTTTATGCTTCCCTTTGTCTTCAAATCTAGCATTCCATTAAAGAACCATGTCACCAGGCTGAAATTTTCTTACAGTAGCCCTTTTATCAAAAAGATACTTCATTTTTTGCTGCAGTTTAATGTTATTTTTCTGCCCTTCCCTTCTTATCTCATCCAACTCAATCAGCTGAACCATCCTATCTTGCAGTGGGTTGCTGATTTCAATATCTTCCTCTTGCATAAACTTGTAGATGGGAAGGAAATTATTAATTGGCAATCTTGTCTTTGCACCATATACCATTTCAAAGGTGGATTTCCCTGTGGCCTTTTTCTCAGAAATTCTATCAGCCCATAGTGCTAACTTTAACTTCTCATGCCAACCTCTTTTGTTCTTTTCCAAGGTCTTCTTCAAAATTTGCAAAATGCTCTTATTGCTAGACTCAGCTTGTCCATTGGCCTGTGGGTGATATGGGCTTGAATAAGACAAGATAACTCCCATTTCATCACAAAAATTAGTAATTTCCTGAGACCTAAAACTCATTGCATTGTCTACAACCAATTTGATTGGGACACCAAATCTTGTGATTATGTTGTTCATCAGGAAATCAATCACCACAGCACTTGTTGCTCCTCTAGTGGGAATAGCTTCTATCCACTTGGTGAAGTAATCAGTAGCCACCAAAATGTGACTATGTCTTCCACTGGACTTTTCAGAGAACTCTCCAATAAAATCCATACCCCACATTGCAAAAGGGGCTTCTGCAACAACTGGATTTAACAACAATGCACCTGAAAATTTTAGTTTCTTTGAGAACCTTTGACAAGGTTCACACTTTCTAACATAAGAGTGGGTGTCTTTAAACAATACAGGCCAATAATATCCTGCCCTCAAAATTTTATGAGCTGTTGACCGAGCAGAATAATGCCCTCCACACATTCCAGAATGCATTTCTTTTAGCACCTTCTCTGATTGATGTTCATCCAAACAGAAGAGTAAAATGCCATCATTGTCTTTCCAGTACAAATCACCTTGAATGAGGACATATCTTTGAGCCTGTAATCTCAAGCTTCTTCTCTGATTATCATTCAATTCAGGTGGACATTTAGCATTTTTAATAAAATAAACAAGATCCTTGTACCAGGGTTGCATTTCAATACTAGTAACTGTATCAACATTAGCAGCAACATTATTTATCTGGACAAGGTCCATGTTTTCCTCAGTCATTAACTTTGCAAGTCCCAATCCTCTTACCAATTTGGTAATGTGAATCTCAAGGTCAAACTCTTGAATCCTGTTTATCCATTTACATCTCTTCCCTGTGACTTCACTCTGTATCAAGATATCCTTTACTGCAGCATGGGGTACATAAGCATTAACCTTTGCACAAACCAAATACGGTCTGAAAGCCTTGACTACTTTCACAAGTGCATAAGCTTCCTTTTCCATTATTTCATAATTTAATTCAGCAGATTGCAAAGACTTGCTGAAAAAAGCTATAGGATGTTCATATCCTTCTTGATCTTTCTGTAGAAGGATAGCTGCAATAGTATGAAAAGATGCAAAAGAAAATAGAGAAAAAGGTTTTAAATAGTCAGGTGATACCAAAACAGGAGCTTCTTGAATTGTTTGCTTAATTTTTTCAAAAGCTTGCTGAGCTTCCAAGTTCCATTCAAATTTCATTCCCTTTTTAAGGAACTTAACTATTGGCTTGACCAATTCTGCAAAGTTAGCAATGAATCTTCTCACAAAATTTATTTGCCCCAAAAATGATTGCACACCCTTTATATTCTTTGGTGGAGGGACCCTTTTGATGGCTTCCACTCTTTCAGGATCAATCCTGACTCCCTCTTTTGATACTATGTGTCCCAATAACTTTCCTTCTGTCACTACAAATTGACATTTCTTGGGATTCAAGGACACACCAAACTCTAAGGCTTTGAGAAAAATCTTTTCTAAATGGGAACAATGATCATCAGCCCTTTTGGAAAAAGCAGTGAGATCATCTTGATACACTACTATTAAGACATTGATCATTTCTTTGAAAGCAACATCCATGGCTCTCTGAAAAGTTGCCCCAGCATTTTTTAGACCAAAAGGCATGCGAACATATACATAAGTTCCCCAAGGAGTTGTAAAGGCTATCTTGAATTGCTCTGATTCTTTGACTAGCACTTGGTTATACCCTGAGAAACCATCCATCATTTACAGGAGTTCACATCCAGTCACCCTATGCAGCATGGCCTCCATATTAGGCAATCCATAATTATCCTTGAGTGATGCCACATTTAGGTTCCTAAAATCAACACAAAGCCGAATGTTACCATTCTTCTTCCTCACTGGTACAAGGTTTGAAACCCAAGTTGAGTGCCTAATTGGTTCAATAATACCAGCATCTCTTAGTTTTGTCAACTCAACTTGCATTTTGGTAGCCAGTAAAGGATTAATGGGTCTCTGCTTTTGTCTAAAGGGTATGGTTTCCTCCTTTAGAGGAACTTCATGCTGGAATAAATCAGCCCTATAAGCTTTGAGGTCATCATATGACCAAGCAAACACATGTTTGTACTTTTTCAACAATCTGATCAAGTTGCCTCTGATCTCCCTACTCAGTTTCTTTCCAATGTATACCATTTGTGGGGAATTTTCTGATCCTAGGTTTATCTCCTCTAAGTCTTCCAATTTTGCATTAGACTCTTGGGACAGACAACCATCATTTATTTTAAACATTCCCTCCAATTCTACCAATCCTTTGGGTATATGATTAGAAGGCAATTGAACTATTTCATTTCCCATGATGCATTCTTTTCCTTCAACACATTCCTGTACTTCATTGAAATCTATTTGTTGACCATCATATTGATCCAGGCCTTGAAGGAATCTAAGGATATCAAGATCATCCTCAAAAACTTGCCAATTGTACACATTGTCAGGAACTGCAGGCCTAGTTTTAGTTACCAACATGGAAACACCAGAGAAGGTAATATCATTGTTTTTCAAAGCAACATTAGCAAGAAAGTCTGCCATGATGTTATTTGACCTCTCTACCCAGAGCAGATTAAAAGCTTCAAAAAATTCTAATCTATCCCAGAAAGCATGCTTATACAACTTGAGTTTTTCATCCTTGGAGGCATATTGGGATCTTACTTGGGCTACAATCAATTGGGAGTCACCATGAACTTTTAAACATTTAATACCATGCTTTATGGCTACATCTAATCCCAAGATCAGGGCCTCATATTCAGCAGTATTATTTGTACAACTGAAAGTCAACAAGAAGGAATACTTGAAAGTATTACCTGATGGGGAAATGAAAACAACGCCAGCTCCTGATCCTTCTTTGGAGCATCCACCATCAAAAAACATTTTCCACAAGCTATCTTGTTGCATCATCAATTCTTCCACAATCGGGTCTGTGTTCTTCAACTGAGGTAACACTTCTTTAATTACAAAATTGTTCATGTCAATATCTACAAAACAATTAAGGGCTTTCAGAGCAACCATCTCCACCATAACTGAGGAACGGGGCTCCTTGTACAACTTTACTTCTGTCCCATTCACTGGAATAGTGGCATAAGATAGATCTAGTTCCAGCTTTCCACCCACTGCTGCAGCCCATTGTCTTGACAATAACATGCCATAGTGAGGCTCTGTATCCACAACAACTACATCCATTTTGTATGTAGCCTCTGGGAATGCAGCAATTTTTACCTCAATTCCAATCAAAGTCCCCACAATAGGCACTGCCCTATTATCCATTGCATAACACCTGCCATTAGAAGTGTCAACTTGCAATCCTAATTCTTTCATTACATGATATGGCATCACAGTTGTGGCAGCACCAGAGTCTATCATACAATTTTTTAACAATAAGTCATTCACAATTAAAGTGACATAAAAGGGATTGATGGAAGAAGGTTCTTGTGTTACAATTGTCCCAACACATACATCTGAGATGGGAATAGGCCTTCTCATAGAACTCCCTTCTTCTTGTTTGGTAGGAGCAAATCTCTGCTCATTTATAAGAGCCAAGGCTGCTGTCTTGTGCTCTTCTATTTTCAACATTTCAAGTAGAGGGATGGACACTTTCATCTGAGACAACGCATGTCTCATATCAAATGCAGGGGAATCAGCAGGAGAATCAGATTGATCCTTTGTCCTACCAGTTTTACTTTTCATCTTGTCAGTACTAACTTCCTCCCCTTTCTTCTTTTCACCCACAAGTTCTTGATCCTTGCCATCTATAACATTGGACTTTGGGAAACCCTTATCCTGAGGACTACCTTTGATGAATACTGATCTAGGAATTCCCTGTTCATTATCCACCTTTCTGTTCCTCAAATTATATGAGGATCTTGCTTGTGTTATGGCAGCCACAGTTAAGTTTTTGATTTCCTCTTCACTGGGCTTCCTCCATTGCTTCTCATCTGATCTAGATCCCACCATATGAGTTTTATAATCATTATTATCAAATTCTTCAGGATCAGATTGAGTAAATATTTTTTGCTCATAATCAGAGAAAATCTTTCTCTTATGATCAACATCTGGACAGCTTGCTTCATCATCTGAGGACACAAAATTCTCTATTGGATCTGTAGTAAACATGTTAATGGCAGGCTTTTCAGATTCTTCATAATCTCCTGCACATGAGTTATCAGCCTCTTCTCCTAAGGCTTGGGCCACAGCACACTGGAAGGGTGAATGAGGCATATTACAAGCAACACACCAAGGAGTGTTTTCTACATTGTGTGTTGTATTTTTCTTTAAAGGATCTGGGGTATCTCTCCCCTTTTGTACCTCATTACTATCAAGAACAGGTCTCCCATCCTTCCAATTAGTTTTGTAAGGCATGTCTCTCAAATTAGGGGCCTTGTCCTGCCTTTGATAAGGGGGCCTTGCATCTTGAAAGTTTCTACCACCTTTATCAAATCTTGTTGGGAACTCCTTGTTAGCACCCGGTCCTTTATCCTCCTCTTTAAAAGGCCTTGCATGTTGTGGTCTGGTCTATTTCCACAATTTACCCTCATCCCTCTTGTACATTTGGCCAGATGCCTTTCGGTTACTCTCAATATTTATGGCCAATTTAAATGCATCCCTAAGGGTGCGGGGATTTTTATCTCTTAAGAGATAAGACATTTTACCATCCATGGAATTGAAATAAGTGGTCATGCAAACTGCATCATCCAACCTCAATACCTGGAACAATTTGTACTTAGCCTTTTGAAACCGGCTATTGAACTCTGACATGCTTTCATTATAATTTTTCTTGATATTATTGAATTCATTGAGAATGTAACTAGAATTCACATGTTCAGCATACTACTCCTTAAAACTCCTGACAAATTCATCCCATGAAGCAATACTGTTCTCAGGTAACCCTCTGTACCAATCCCTAGCATCTTCAATCAATGATTGAACAAAAAGTTTCATAATGACATCTTCATGCTCAATCTCATAGTCATTAACTTTATCTGTGAAAAACTTCAAATGCTCTTCACAAGTAATAACATTATTCCCAGTGAATAATGGGATCTTCTTCCTGATTTCATTGGGGATGGCATTAGGTTGGCCAGGAATACCATCAAAAAACAAGGGCCTATATCTATCCAAATGAACTGGTCGTCTTTGGATAGTTGGCTGATTTGAAGGGGTAATTGCAACATTTTGACAGGGTATAGTTCCCACTATACCCTGAGAAACTAAGGGAACTTGACTAGGAAATTGTCCAGATGGATATTGTCCAGAGTGAAAGGCTTGAGTATTTGGAATTGCAATGTTAGGCTGACTGGATGAAGTTGTTCCTATGGTAATAGGGACAGAACTACTAGCAAATGTATTCATGTTAGCATGTAGGAAGACAATCTTCCTTTTCATTTCATCTGCAGTAGCCTCTAACTCAAGTTTCTCAAGTTGCATAGCCAAATCCTCCTTTGCTTTCCTAGCTCTGTCTAAATCTGCACTAGCTTGAGTAGGCACATTAGGAATGGGCACAACCTTCTTCGGTTCATTTATAGCAACACCCACCACCTTTTGTTTTCCCTTATCAAGGATTTCCTTGGGGGCAATTTTAATCTCCTTGTTTATTTGATTTCAGAGGGATTCAGTTGTCTTAAAACATGACCTGTTCCCTCAAATTCACTTTGTTTGGGCCTGGTATCCTGAGCTTGCTTTCTCAAAGCTTGCATATAACCAAACAATTCTTTATCCAAACCTTGTACATCTTGGTTTAGATCACTAACATGGGTCTCATTTCTCCTGGTTCTCTTGAGGAGTTCTTCCCTTTCCAGAAGCAATTCACGAAGCTGTTGTTCCCTTATCTTCATTCTATTAGCAATTTCTGCTAATTGTTCACGTTCCTTTTCTCTCAAGGCAATCACTTCCTCTCTTAACTTCTCAGAATCATATGAAGCTGTTTCAGCAGTAGAGGTTTCATCAGGCTGTTCAAGGGTTTCTCTAGCAGGGAAAAAACCTACTTCTGTGACTACTTCTTTCTGCATATAGACCTCTGGTGTGACCCTTTTGACATGCTCAGGATCGCTAGAAGATGAAGAAGTTTCATGAGGAAGTGGAACATGAAATCTTTCTCGAGAATGAGCTTGGGAACTAGCATTATTTTGGCCTCTCCTAGACCATTGCTTTCTGCTTGGTGTGTGGAGTTCATCCCCTATATTATCTTCTGGATGATCCCTATAATACGACCTAGTGTTCCTTGGTCGACTCATTGTAAATGACAACAATTTTTACAAAATTTTACCAAAAAATAGCAACTGGTAACACAGATTTCTTTAGAGTCGCCACCCACTACTCAAGCGGGAATAAAAAATTATTTTACTGGTCTACAAACATACAATAGACAAGATTTGCACTAACCTATTGCAGGCTATCAAGATAAATCCCCAGTAGAGTCACCAATTTTGTTAGTGTTTGAACCTGCAGATTAATCAATTACTCAAATAATCCCAATGGCTGTAACCTAGCAAGTTACAAACTACTAAGGTATTAAGGTTAAGACCTTCTTCACTTCAAGTAATATATACTCAGGCGGGTGTACCTCTATCAATTCAACGTTCAGCTGAGCTCTGAATTGAGAACTTACTCCTTCACTGCTCTGTTACTGCCTTCAAATTCTAACTCAATAAGTTGCTAAAACTCTGAGTATAGCCCAAATCATCCTGATACACAACATCATGATATAGACTATAAAAACAGCAACATGATACAATGGCTTAAGGATATTCATCCTTCTTCCTTTTAGAGTTAAACTCAGGGAAGGGTTAACCTCGTTTATTGCTTCTTCAAAGCACTGAAATACATATTTATGAACTTGTCATAATATGACTCAAGTCTGGAAATTATGCATATAAAGTAAAATTTAAATCAATTATATATTAGATGGTAAACCAATGTAAGTGGATCTAAAACCAGTCCCTTATCCGCTGGGCATCAGAGTCAAACTCTACCTTCACATATATCTATTAAAATGAATACAATGAAACTCAAATAACATGCCTAACATATCATTGTTTCCATTCCTACACCTGTCATCAAATCCACATATAGATATTCAATTCCCAGAGACCTCCCCTAAGATTTTAGTCTTTCCTTGAAAGATACTTAAGCTCAACCCCTACATTCACCTTGTGAAAGATGTATTTAAACTGTCTTACAATTTAAATGCATAAAGAAACTAAAACACTCCACATGTAAAGACAATCAAATTGTAGTAACAGAACTCCAGTGTATTTGTATTAATTGATAAAATGCATTCATACAATCTTCCTTGATTTCACAGAAAATCAGGTTCTATATTTCAGACCTCTCCTTTACAAAATATTTTCCAACCCCGATCATCAATAGGAACTGACTATTTATACTAATCAACCATCCTGGAATCCTCGAAAGGATGCAACAAGCTTCGGATGGATGATAGAAATTTGCGCTAGAAAACAAAAGGAAATACAAACAGAAAGATATTAAATAAAGACAGCAAGGCGTATTTTCAGTTCTGAACAACTTCCGCAGCTGACAACTTTGTTTGTAGATCAGGTGCCAAGTGCGATCTATTCTTCTTCCTCCTCCGTCAGCTGGATAACCGGTTTCTTCTTCTTCTTTGTGATTAGCTTTTCCCAAGCTGCCACATCATCATCAGATGGCTAGTCGTAACTCTGCAGCTCCTGTAACAAGTTGACTTGCCGTTCCCATGTAGAATCAGTTACATTTTTAACTTATGATATAAACTTGATACAGTCACTTTCAACTTTGAATAAACTATCAATTATATTGTTAGTTCCTTCCACGTCCAAAGCTTTATTATCTTTTAGGAAGGCATCTTGATTGATGACCAACTGACCCATTGACAACTTCCAATCTTCCAGCTTAACCACATTTCCATTGTCATCATATACCGGGGGTAAATACTTGCTGTAATCTTTATAAAACATGGCTAACTTAGCCTTTATTTGGTTTGATTTTCTTTTGAAAAACTTTGATGCTGCACTTATTAGGCCAATCCTTTCAAACACATCAGTTACTACTTTTGGGATATCAGGCCTGTGTTCTTGTAAACTGTCAAGCTTATCAAACAATAAATTCCTCCTAGACCAAATACTATAGAGTGGCTCCAAGGTGGCTAAATAGTCATTCACCTTTTGATTGGTCTGATGTAATAGGCTGACTAATTTATGAACTGCATCCATCCTGTCCTTTATTTTGTCCTGCCTGTACTGCACTATTTTGGCTATAGTGTCCAGGGATGCATCCAATTTCACCTTTTCCAAGTCTTCAGCAGGTCCCTCAGTTGCCTCCAAATTTACCTGAACAGGTACCTCAACTTGCAAAGGAGGAGGAGGAATTATTTTTGAGGCTTCCTCAAGTTTGACCTTTATTTCTGCCAGCTCATCTTCCAACTATTTGATCCTCATCATTTTTAGATCTCTGTCCTTGGCTACCATGCTTGACCTCTCAAACAATTTGGCATATCTTTCTGACAGCTGAGCTGTCTTGGCTTCATTCAGATTAGCCCAATGAGTTACTGCCTTGGAGACTTCAAGGTCTGTTGTATTTTGTACAGTCCATATAATCTTATTCCCCTCCATCTTATCCTCTATACTCAATAGAGATGGCTTTTGAGTTTTTGGAGCCATGGACCACATTGCAACAGCTTGGGACTTAGGGTCATAGCCACTTCCTCTTATCATGTCACCAATGTGAACTTCATATGATAGGCTACCCTCTGGTTGCTTTCTCAATTGATCAATGAGGAATGCAGAAGTCAGATCCCATCCTGGGGTTAACAACATTCCACTTGATTTAACCAAATCTCTGGCTTCGTCCACTGTTATGGGATCAAGGCTAGGATCATATGAAGCAAGAGCTCTCAAAGTTTCTTCACTTGGCTCCATACCTTCAGGTAGAGCTTTCTTTACTTCTTGCTGCTTGTTCCAAATGAGAAAACTCTTGAACTCATCAGTCTTAATGAACTGATCATCACTCAAGAATTCCTCTTGATAAACCTCTCTGATATCCTTCTCTAACCATAAGGACTTTTCTCTGCTTTCCTGCTCAATGGCTATTTTCTTGCCTGCTCTTATTGCTTTCCTCAATTGATGATGGTATGGCCTATCACCTGGTACAAGAGTAGATGCTCTGTCAATTTCCCTTCTTTGTCTCACATGCCTTGAAGGTTCACCTTCCTCAAGCCTCTGTCTCTTCAATGGTGGCTCTGAGATATCCCTTATTTTTGGTTGATCTTGAGTAAGATCAACAACTGGTGGTCTCTCAACCTGTGGAGGACTATCTTCTTCTTGTGACTCATCAGTGAATTCTTCTTCATTAGAAGATGAATAATCTTTATTTTTCTTCTTCTCTGGCTCATTCTGATCAATCAAGCCTTCCAATTGTTTTGCCAAGGTATCATATTTTTCAATCATCCCATCAATCTTCTTCAAATAAGAAAGATTAGGGAAAAAACCCTCAAAAGGAATCTAAGATGCTTTCAATTGGTTGGACAAATCCACTAAATCAAAGAATCTGTACCATCTCCTTTTAACCTCATCTTCATCTAAGATGTTTCTGATCACATCTTCTTCATCCAAACCTTCATGCTCTTTGATCACACCAATATTTGGGATGTAAGTCATCCTGGCAGTCTTGATGAAGTCCTCAGGATCTATGTGCCTACAAGCACCAGTAACCATTTTGAATTGTTGTAACCATGCACTGATTTGAGGAAAAGCCCTCTTTCCTATCAGGAAATCACCTACCCTGAATTGCCTGGGTGTGAATGTACCCTTTTTGTGAGGGGCCAGGAGCTCTTTATCTGTACACATTAGTTGCCAAACAAATTCCAAACAAGCCAATCTTGGAGGCACATACTTTGGTAATAAATGTGGGGGTTGGGGACAACCATAAACTCTGATAATGGTGGAATTATATCCCAAGTAGAAATCACCCCAATTGTGATTTCCATCCCACTTATCCACATACTGCAGTGGTCTTAAAAGCCTAAGGACTCTAGGAGATAGCCTGGTGACATTAATGCCTAGCATCCTGATAATTGAATAAACAATGAAATTCTGAAAAACACAAAAATCTGCTTCATTAGAGGTAGAATTTCATATCCTCACCCACAACTGTACTGGATTGTGCTGATCCTTGAAAGTGAACCTTGGTTTTAACATGTTTGCATCAAAACTGTTGATATTGAAAAACAGAATCAAATGCATTAATAGAGAATAATGCATGAACTCAATAGGACTTTTACTTTCTTGGACAGACATCAGTCCCTGATGCATCCTATCGATCACATACTGAATGTAATCATAGTCAGTGTTTACCAAAGGATTTTGAATATCCAGGATGATCATCAGCAAGTCAGCTGGTAAAAATTCTGCATTCCCATCCATTCCCAAAACTCTACATAATGCATAACAGGTATATCTCATATAATGATGGAGGGATTTGAACTAGTATGGGGCATTCATGTTAGCAGGAAGGGGGGCTATATATTTGTCCTGTTTTGGCATATGTTTAACCAAATGGTCTTTTACTGACCCTACATTGCTTCTGTATCTTGCCTTTTCTTTGTTCAAATCAATCTCAGTGGAAAAGGACGTGTAAAGACCAAAAGCTTTCATAAAAGATCCCCTATCAAGAGTAACTAAGGGTGATTGATCTTCTTTTCTAATTGTCCTTGAAATAGGGTCATACCTTCTGGCTAGGGCAACAATTAAATCAATATCTAGGAAAATGTCAAGGACAACCATTTTTCCTAATCCTAACACCCAACCATTACAGACAGCAACATGCTTATTTCTATTCCCGTAAAAGAAGTTGAAAATGGTGTAACCTGTGAATTCCGAAGTGATTGAGTCTCTACACCGTTCCAAAAGATCTTCAAACACGTCATCAACAGCCCTCTTGTTCTGACTGGAGCCCGGCAACAGTTTCAGGAATTCATCTAAAAAATTAGGCTTATTCTTGTCCTCACCAGCTTTGGACTTGGCCTCACTACTGGAAGACGCTGCACTCTTCTCAGGTTGACTCATCCTTGCTACAGAAACACCTTCAATTCTCTGTATCTCAAATGCTTTATGCTCAGAAATGCTCTGGACAGACAGAAACTCTTAACAACTAAAACTTGAACAAATAAACAACGAGCTTCAACTTATTTATCGATATGAATCCAAGGTGTGCGACTACCACAGTTAATGCAAATCTCCTTAATGGATCCCATATTCAATTTCATGTACCCCCAGATTTCAAATTTCAAGCTCGCCATGTCCGGATGTTGACAGATAGATTAAACTACTTGAAAACAAGGTGAAGAGGGAATGATCAGGATTCTGTACTTTAAAACTGTTTGCATCATGCAATCTTTCTTCTTGAAGCTGATTTGATGGCTTACTAGTTTTATGTCCATATCGACAAAGTACTTTAGCTATGTGGCAATGGTCCTTTTTCTTTTTCCTTTATGACCTTTTCCATCTGAGCCCATTTAGCGAACCAGTGACTAATGGCTTCTCTTAATCGCTGAATAGAATGCTAACCCTAGCTATCAACCAGAGAACTGGTGACCACTGGCTTCGCTAGTTCTCTGAATCCTTGTTTGACCCTGGTTCACATCTGGAGAACTAGTGACTATTAGCTTCGCGGGTTCTCAGAATCCTATCCTTAACCATCCATGCATTTCGTGAATCAGCGAACAAAGGGCTCCCACTTACACAGTTAACCTGCAATTACCATTTGGTGAACTAGCGAACAAAGCCATCTCCCATTCTCTTAATGTTATGACTGACGGTCAATTTTCCTGGAGATCTAGCGAACAAAGGGTTCGCGCATTCGCTTAAAGATATACTTAACCGCTTGACTGTCTGGAGAACTGGTGAACACTGGCTTCGCTGAGTCGCTAAATCATTTAACTTAATCATCACTTTATACCAGGATTCCAGATTGACCGTTGATCTTCATCAATCGATGGCTATCGCTAGTTCTCTGAATATCAAAACCCTTAACCATTTAATTCCGAGAATCAGTGAACAAAGAGCATTCGCTAGTTCTCCTAATACTCTATATCAGTGACAATTTCATTTCGAGAATAAGCGACTGAAGCCTTAAAACTTATCATCCATTGATTCGCTTATTCGCCAGATTGCTTTAACCTTTATCCTTTTATTAAAAGAACTAGCGACCAAAGGCTTCGCTGAATCGCTAAATGGTTTAGCATGTTACCAACTTATTTTGAGAATAAGCGAATGTGATAAAACTTATCTCCGCTGAAATCTTTTGGGCAAAACCATCAGAACTGCCAAATTTTCAGGATAGCATTATTTTCATTTAGTCGCTCATTCGCCAGATCAAATATGCAAGACCCACAGATATTTTGAGATTAAAACAGGGCCGTTGATCGTGAAAGCAATCCACGGTATTCGCTAATTCTCTAGTTGAAATGACCCTTGACCGCCAGATTCTGAGAACAAGCGAACACAGTGTTCGCTGAATCGCTAGATTGTTTTAAAAGACCGCCAAATATTGCGAGAACTGGAGATAACCGCCATTCGCTAGTTCTCAGAAAGGAAAATGAAACCGCCGAAACACTTGGAGACTTAGCGAACAAAGGGTTAAAAAGCTTGGCTTTAATGCATTCACCAATTCGCTGGATGTCTGGGATAACCGCTGGAGGATCTAGAAAACTGGCGACTGATATTAATAATGAACATGAACATGACTCATTCGCTAAATCGCCAGATTGTTTTAACCTTTGATAATACATTTCCCGATTCAGTGAACACTAGGGGCAAATAAGCATGTGCGCAAATAGCAACTTAAGTGACTTAAAGGTAACCAAGAAAAAGAAACAAGAGGGCCACATGAATTTTGGAAACGAATTGGAAACATTTTGGAAGACAAGACCTAGGGTAAGGGTTTTCCTGAACATGTCAAGACCATTTTCACGACACTTTACAAACCCCAGTCTAGGAAAAACACTCACATGGAGACCTAAACCATGAATTGGACTTCAAACCTTGAAAAATTTTAGGATACCCAACATGTTCTAGGGGCTGAAAACTATCTCTTAATACCATTCACTTCACAAAAAGTGTTAAACTCTCTAGAAGTAAATTCACCACCTCTATCAGATCTCAAACATTTAATCCTAATTCCAGATTCATTCTCAACTTTATTCTTAATGATCTTAAACTTATCAAATGCTTCATATTTTTCTTTTAGAAATGCAATCCACATCATTCTTGTAAAATCATCAACAATAATCATAAAATAACTTTCTCCATAGAATCCTCTAGTCTTGGTAGGACCGCTCAAGTTTGTATTAACAATCTCCAACTTCTTTGCCAATGTGAGCTTCTTACTAGGAAATGAACATTTCTTCTACTTAGCCATCACACATTCTTTGCAAATCTTGTTAGTAGGCTTCATAATTTTAGGCAAATCCCTTACTACAAGTGTAGTAATTACTTTCACAATGTTATCAAAGTTTATATGACAAAACCTTCTATGCCATAACCAACTATCATCAATCTTAGTAATCAAACATGTCATCTCAGTAGGATTCAACTAAAATATATTACCTCTGGTTCTAAACCCAATTCCAATAAGATTTCCATCTTTATCCTTTATTACACAAGTTTTCTCAGTAAACCAAACTTGATATCCCTTATCAACTAACTGTCCAACACTCAAAAGATTATGTTTCAATCCATCAACAAAGTAAACATCATCAGTATTAGTCTTTCCATTAAGAGTAATAGATCCTATACCTTTAATCAAACAAGGTGCATTGTTACCAACTCTAACAACTCCTCCATCATAATTGTTAAACTTTATGAACTTTTTCATATCTCCAGTCATATGATGTGAACAACCACTATCTATAATCCAATTAGCTTTCTTTTCAACCTGGGAAACTAAGGCATTTTCTCCCTTGACATCAGATTCAGGATTCTCTTCTTTAATTTCTATAAATCTTATTTCATCATTATTCTCAGTATCACTTTCACTCAAGGTTCTTTCAATACTAGCTTCAAGATCTTCATCATTAGCATAATAACATTCCTTAGATCTTCTAGGCTTGAAATTATTTATGTACTTCTTAACTCTCTTAGGACATTTAGATGCAAAATGACCATATTCTTGACAAGTCCAACATTTAAAATTTTTTTTACCATTTGGTTCTCTTTTCACAAGAAAGGCAATACCTTCTTCAATCTTCTTGTCTTCTTCATTTCTAGATCTATTGCTGGCATAATCTCCACTTACACTGGTACTTCTTGACTAAGTAGGATGAATACTAAGAGCACTGAATGCTATCTCCATTCTAGGTAAGTCTCCTGATACCCTCAAGTTTATTTCTATTGCTTCCAATCTTCCAAGAAGAGTCTCTCTTGTAAAGTTTGTAGTACAAGGTATAACTTATTCAATCATCTATGTTGTCTACTTAAATACAGGAGTCAATGTCCTTAGAATTTTCCATATCACTTCATTCTCTATCTTTGATCCTCCACAAGATGTTATCCCTACAACAATTTTTGACATTCTACCAATATAGCTTCTAACAAATTCATCTTCCATCATTCTAATATCCTCAAATGCACATATCCAATTATGTAATATAGCTCTCTTTGCATGTTCATCACCTTCAAAAGTAGATTGGAAAGCTTTCCAAATTTCATGAGATTTTTTAAAACATTTTACCTGACTATATTCATTCTCTAGAAGTGTTGTCAAGAGTGCTTCTCTTGCAAGTATGTTACACATGAATAGATCTACCTCATCTTTTGAACTTGATTCAAGATTATCTTCTTCAATAATAGTCCTATCATTCTTTGTAATCAGCCAATAGCCTGGTCCTAAACATAGTAGATGTGTCTTCATCTTTTCTTTCCATCTATCAAAATTTACTCCATCAAACTTAGGGCTTTCTTTCTTGAAATTCGCCATGGATTTCCTTAAGTTGTTAAACTTCCCTTTCAAGGACCTGCTGCTCTGATACCAATTCTTAGAAGTTAAAGTCCACCAAGATAACTAAGATGGGGGGGTGAATCAGTTATCTAATAATTATAACTTTTATTAACTTGAACAACATTTAATCATGTAAGCAATATAATTACCAACCATAGAAAGATATTCATACACAATGACACAATAACACAAGATATGTTGACTAGGGAACCTCTTGATCAAAGAGTAAACCCCAGTGGGAATGATGCCCACACAAGATGCACTAATATGAATATTCCTTGTGAAAGGATGGACTCTATTAGGAGTCTTATGAAATACATTCAGTACATATAAATCCCTGTTAGGAGATTTTGAATCCCTGTTAAAAGATTCTAACCCTGTTAGGAGTTATGGAAGATAGAAGGACCCACTGCCTAAATAGCTTCAAGGTAAGATCACTGAACTCACTATCCAAATAATCTTTTCATTATTCAACAAAATAATATGTTACCTCTTCTTTGACTGTGCAAAATCGCACTCACTGCTACATCAGATCTCACTTTCAAATCCTTGTACTTCACATGTCTTCCTTCACAATTTTGCTCTCATACTTAGCTCTTTTCTTCACTTCATGCATACTACATCACACATCAAAAACTCAATATATCTCAACAAGGAAAAACATTCCTTCCTTTATACCACACTCAAATAATTACAAATGAATCAATGCACAATTACAAAATAAAAGTTTCCACGCATTACATAAAAATTACACAAAACTGTTAGCTTCCAGATATAATAACTCTTCACTCGTGTGACCTCAAAGTTTTCACTATGAACCACATTACTAACAATGTGTCTCAGACTTCCCTTTAACTGCGCAAAACCATATTCCATCCCGATTAGGAGATATCATCTGATTTCCAAAAATCGCTACTCAGGAACACTACCTTATTACTGCTTCCACCAAAATGCTCATAACTTTCATGAATAAAATAATTATTGTCTACGCTCTTAACCATAGACATATAAAATATCAAAGAGTATAACCTCAACTTTTCATATCTCCAACTACAATATCCCACGTGCACTTATCAAAACACTGTCTGCTTCTCTGCAAGTCTCTAGAAGATCATTGTGTTGACATCAATGACAATCATAGTCATGAATGCAACAACAACTTCTATAAAATGACTACCAAGCATTCAAAATTCATTCCTAACATATGTTTCAAACCATCAACATAAATAACATCATCTGTACTATTCTTTCCATCCAAGGTGATGGCTCCTCTACTAATGATGGATTTAGGAGTGTTATCTCCAAATCTAACCATGCCACCATTGTATTTGTCGAGATGAGCAAATCTTTCTTTATCACCTATCATGTGATGTGAACAACCATTTCTATAATCCAATTTGTCCTTATATCATCTTGTGAAATCAATGCTAGCTCTTGTTTCTCTATCTCATCTTTATGATCTATCTTATTGTTCATTTTCTCTATGATAGAAATAAATCTAGTTTCTTCTTTAGCTAAATCATCATTTAAAACTCCATCTCTAGCATAGTAACATTCCTTAGAGTATTTAGGTTTGTAGTCATTTTTTAACTTTCTAGCTCTTAAGGGACATTTAGATGCAAAGTGACCAATCTTATTACATGAAAAGCATTTAAATGGCAATTGACCTTCATATTTTCCTTTTCCTTTCTTTTCTCTTTTGGAAATAATAGAAATTAAATCATCTAGTGTTTTCTCTTCATCATCTTCATCAAAATTACAAGAAGTGTTTGCAAATTTCTTACCATGAACTGTTGCTTTGAAAGTTATCTCACTTTTAGGTTCTATCTTCAATCTTGAAATCTCAAAAGGTGAGATTTTGCTGATGAAGGTCTCTCTCCTAAAATTTTATGTAAGCTTCATGGTCTCATCAAGGATGTTGATCTTGTTTTCATATTCTGGAGTGAGAGTAGTCATCAATTTTTCCATAATGTCTTCCTCTAAGGTCTCTCCACCATTGTTCCTAATTCCAGCAACTGCTTCATTGATCCTTTGATTGTAAGATTTGATGTTTTCTTCAAGCAGTATCTCTAATGCATTTTATCTTTCTTCCATGTCTTTCTACGTGCATCCTTTTCTTGTTTGTATCCTTCATATATGTCTTCTAGGTACTTCCATATTTTGTGGGTTGTATCTACATTCTTTATTATTGAAAACTCACTATTAGATAGGGCACTGATAAGGGCTTCTTTGGCTATTGCATTCTGATGGAATAATTCCTTTTTCTTATCAGTAGCATCATCCTTTGCAAGGTCTTCCAAGGTAGGGATCTTGAATGCTTTGATAGTTACATCAAAAACTTCAAAAGAAATGCACTGCAAATGAGTCACCATCTTGTTATTCCATCAAGATAATTATATCCATCCAACTTAGGACTTTCTTTTTTGAAGAATGCCATCTGATTAACCTCAAGTTGTTAAAATTTCTCTCTGAGGCACTTGGCTCTGATACCAATTGTTAAGAATAGTCCTAAGAGATAACTGAGAGGGGGGGTTGAATCAGTTATCTACAAGTTTCAATCTTTATCTAATTAAGTATACTTAAACATAAAGCATAAACACAATAAAATAACACTTGAACACAACACCAATATTTTGGTTATGGGGAAACCCAGATAGGTAAAAACCCTTGTGGGAATTGACACCCACTAATATTCTACACTAGTGTATTATGATCCTTGTTAGAAGATCCTTAACTCTATTAGGAGTTTCTTTACAACATATTTATCATAGTAGACCTGGGGCAAGGGTTGGACCCTGTTAGGATTTTGTTTACAATAGTCCATGTTAGGGAAGAGGACGTACTATCCAAGAGAACAATAATCAAAGGGATGAAGGCTACAACCTTCTGATAATAGATACACACTATATCTGGATCTTGGTGAATTGTGCTTAGACCTATTGTCTGGATCAATTCCAATGTATAGCACAAACACTTTACTTGGTCACATAGACCATCTTCTAATGGCTCAATACTTGACACACTCTACTCTGCTCTTCACAATCAACTATGAACCACACTGAAGCAATCACAAATGACTACTCTAAATATATTTCCTCTAAATGATATAATCAAGTCAGCCTATTAGAACCACCTCAAAATCATATTAGAGAAGCCATAACAAACTCTAATAATAATTTAGTCAGCTCTACTAAGCACGCAACACATTCTAGGACCTATCCAATAAGATAATTGTAGATGCATGCTACACACTGTCGACTCTACCAAAATAACTGTATCTTTCTCGTAAAGTTGAATTACTTTATGCACTCTTAACTGAACATCACTAACTCTTCTCCAAGATTAAATCCAAGGGTGCATACCAAAACCATAGGCGCAACTCCAGAACCAATATAATCTCTATCAGCTCTTCTGAACAAACATGGGAAACTGCTACTCATGAATAGCACTACATAGCTTCACTTCTATTGATCATCAGACTCTGCAACCAAGTGCACAATGCTCCATGATAACTGTACAGATAGACAACCATACCTAGAACACTGCATGTTACTATGTCAGGAACACTATTGATACAAGCTGCTACATAAATGTCTATACTAAAAGTTAACCTCTATGCCCATGATATCATGTTGATAACATGTCCATGCAACATATACTAAAAGATAACTTCATAAGTCATCCACGCATGCTACTTACCATATTTTGTCATCAATGATAAACATATAGTTAGTATTGACCTGTTGGAAAATCTCCAACAACTTATAATGAGTGTAAGCCCTAATATCCTCTACTTGTAGGATACCGTATGAGTTTTGTAAAAATTATCCTACATGGTCATCCTCACAAGACTTAAAAGGATGTCTTTTAAACCTATATCTTGGTCTATCAACAACGTCATATATCACATGCGCATCCATAGCTTCTTGTTAGAGTAAATGGTCTAAATACCTTGAATACGCTAAATTCTAGAACTTCTAATATGATCAATCATGTATTGTATCTTCAAAGTGATTGATATGCTTCTTAACTCTGCTCTCCTTGGTCACATCTTATCAAACAGTCAAGAAAAGAGATGTCTTGAGGTATTTTATTCATTTCCATGTGAGTAAATGCATTTATCATAGCTGTCTCAACTTCATGCATTATCTAGTCAAACACAAATCTC